>VYXB01009376.1:71504-116519 GCA_013397135.1 Pachyramphus minor | reverse complement strand
GAGATGAGAGCTTTAGTTCTTTAACTCATGTTTCTTATCTGCCTTCACGTCACTGAAACACAGCTGAATATACTGTAGTTTTTCTGGTATGAACCCATACAGGCAGGACTTCCTTGAAACACGTCAAAATTGGCACTTAGGTTTTAACCAGTAACAAGGTCCTTCCAGCACCTCATGGCCACTCTGGCAGGTTTTGCTTTAGCCAGACTGTGTCAAAGTAGCTGAAGGATGCTTACAGTTTACTTTGATCCCAGACCCTCCCAATGGCCTGAAACACGCTCAAAAATGAGTTCACATCACCTGAATCCAGCTTTTTAAAACAGTGAATATGAAAAAAAATTAAGAAAAGAATCTCTGAAATATAGCTTTTCTTTTTGCTTCTTTTGACTTATGTGTATATGTGGAAAGGAGTGATAAACTGAAGCCAAGAACAGATTGAACTTAGAGAAGAAATTATTCTTTTGGGAGACAATAGTAAAAACAACTGTGGCTGTGTAGTAATGATGATAACTTGTGAAGCCTGTTTGTTTGGGAGGAAGATGTCTGACAATTTTTGAAATCTCAGACTGTTAATTATTCCAAAAAGAGTTATTTTAAAATTATTTTTACTTTTCTCACAACCATACTTTACTTCCTTTGAAAACATGAAATGAATACTCGGGGAAAACCAAAGCATACCTAAATTTCTGGCGCCAGGAGGTAGAAGTGTGATCAAATTCTTTTCATGTGGGTATCTGCAAAAGGAGGTCTTATTCAATTTTTTCAGTCCAGCCACATGAAGTCCAGAAACTTCAGCTAGCATAGAGCTACTTTTTATTCCACCTCCAAAATTCCCTGGGAATCAGAGAAGGTCTCATGGAGTTATAAAGAAATTTATGTGTGAGGCAACCCTGGAGGTCTCCTTGTGCTCCTGCCAACAGAAGCAGGTTTGTCCCATACCCATCCTCATCCCATTACATTTGGACTCTGCCCAGAATGAGAAATCCTGTGCTCCCCTTGGGAAACTTGCTCCGAGGTCAGGCCACCATTGTCATTGCAGCATCCCCTTTTGCAAGCTGTGTTCCTACACTGCTGGTGTGTGCCTGCTGGAACAGCCCAGTCTCCTCATCCCTCTCCTCACCCCTGCAGCAGCATTTGTTTATGGTTTATTCTCGTTATGATGCTTAACCTTGCCACAGATGAGATACAAACAATGGCACAGAGCTGTCATTATCATCTTGCCATGAAGAAGTCTGAAATTTCAAATGACTTCCTAAAGAGAGACACTGAAAAATAAACCCTAACTCTCCAGTACAACCCCCAACTCTCAGCTGAGGTATCTGCATGATTGTTCTCACCTGTTATTTCAAGCAAAACTTTCTGGTAGCCTGGATGCTTAAAAAATATTTTGAGGAAAGAACCTGCATTTGACTTAACTGTCACCTTATTGTTCATTGTGTTTCGCCTCAATTTCATCTCAACTCTGTAGTGAATATTAGAAACTCTTACCTGGTGTTGGGCTTTGTCTGTGATCCCCTTCAGTGAAACTAGTCCATACAGGCCAGGGCTCTGTAGCTAATGAATGATCTGAACAAGAGAGACACAAACTTCTTGTCTACTCTTAGAGCCTTGACAATGTCTCTTGCGGTTGTAGGTTTCCTTGCAGCTGAAACAGCTTGGGTTTTAGTTCATCTTCTTCATCTTTGTGTGGAAACAACTGTCTGCTTAATTTACAAAGTTAAATAAATGGGACCTGAACAGTTTAAAGTCAATGCACACAAAATATTTACACTGGTGATCTTGCTAATGAATGGGAAGTTTACTCTGAGGACATAAAATGCTTGGTGTTTTTTTTTCCAAAATCTTCCTGATTGGGCATTTATGCACAGCTGCAGTTTCAGTTCCTGTGAGTTCTTAAACAAAGCATGAGACCTTCATGAAGAAGCTATCTGTAACTCTTATCATACCCATCCCTCAGGTCGCTTGCCATAGACATGCCTTCTCTGTGCATCTGCAGCTCCAGCTCACGCTGAAGCTGTGCTGCCACAGCCCCTTGCCTTACCATGGGGGCACGAAGCCAAGACACAGCCCTTCCCCAAGTGAGCATAAATCATGACAGCTATCTCAGTCTTCCCTCACCCAGTTCTGCCATCATGTTGCACTGTTTAACGTGTTCCTATCTGCTGAACCTGTGCTTTGCGAAAAAGCAGTAAATACTCAGGGGAGCTGAAGGGCAGCCAAATGTACCAGCTACAGCAAACAAACAAGAGGGAAAGATTATTTCTGCAAAGTCTTTTGGCTGCCGTGATTCCATGTGGTAGTTATAATAGTGTCTATTGTTTTTCTTTATTTACTTATTTACTTGTTTCTTTTGTTATTTATTTCCTCGTCTCTCCATATGCACCCCCGTTTGCACCCCCAGCCTGGTGACTCACTGATGCTCTAGCAAAACTCTGTTAACTCCAGGAGCTATAGGGAAAGAGGATACAGAGGTCTTTGGGGACAGGCAGAGCACTAGTCCCTTTGGTGAGTAGACTGCCTTGGAGATCCTGGCCTTGGTGGTCCACTGCAGTAAGGGTTTTATGAAAAGGAAAAACTCGGGCAAGTTACCTGTACCTCTGTGGCTGAGAAGAAGCTTAGGAAGCAGTTAAGCCATCGATTTCCAATGACTGGTCAGAGAAGGTTGTCAGTTGTGGTGGGCACATCTAAATAAGCTGGGAAAAAATTAAGATAATGTGTTTTAACATTCTGTGTGATGAATACACGTTAACCGACTAGAAAATCTTTGCAACTCTTGGACTAAATGTAAGCTCCTTAAAAAAATTTCAAGACATCACTTCCTTAAGATATTTCTAGGAAACATTTTGTTCATTTCCTGAACAAAGAATAACAACAACAAACTTGCAACTTTGCAGGATAGTATTTAATCTGCTTTATAAAGATGCTATTTGCTTTTGGGCTGGCTAAGCTTCACCAGCTATCATAGCTTTTTTGTTGAATCACACTTATGTGAGCTATGGCATTGTGACTGAAGTAAAGACTACAATCAAGCTGCAAGTTTTTCAGTTTGGCTTAGTTCCCTAATCTGGGCAATGCTTGAATCGTGTCTGTCTATGATGCAGACATGCTCTTTAGGCTAAAACAAGTGTCTGAGATAACTGGAAAGGCAACAAAAAGTTTTGCTGCTGTGCAAAACCAGATCATATCAGCAAGCTGGAAATGGCTGCTTGTCCTGTTCCAGGGGCAGTCATACTATACAAGGCCACATCCATCTTGCAGCAGAGCAGAGTTAAATCTCCTGTGTTTGCTGAGGACCACACCTCTCTTTTGTTTTGTAAGCAGATTCTCTCACACTGAAAACCCACATAGGAAAACTCTGCATCAGTCTGGGCAGAGTCAAACTGTTTCATTCGCCTAATGGAAAATTGAATACTACAGCATCACTCAGGAATACATTTTGAGAAGCTACTTATTTCAACGTGGACCTACCTGTCCTTATGTCGACAGACCCTCTCTGCATTTGCATATTTATTCATAAATGGTTAAGAGCATCTAACATGCCTGCTTATGCTGCAGTCATGCAAATAATTTTTTTATTTTTATTTTTATTGTTTTGGTCTTTTGGAGGAAGTTCCTTCCTCCTTTTGGAAGGAACAAGTCTTTCTATAATCTCAGTGTGTGTCCCAGTAACCTCTTTGCTAATGCTGGCAACACTGCTGCGCATCAGCAGGTCAGACCCAGACATGCTGGGTAGACTGTATTAGCTGGGTTAGGGCCAGCTGGATGACCGGGGAAGCTGCACAAAAATATGGCAAGCAAGAGATGCAGTGTTCAGAGTGGCTACAGGAACAGAGTAGGCAGGACAAGGGATCAATCCTGGAAGAGTTTTAGTAGTGGTCATTCCTGCACTTATGTCCCTTGCAAACCCAGTTTTATCAGGACAGATGCTTGTGAGCATGCGTAAGCAGAGTAGGCTCTGCTGCTCTGGGACACCTTCCCTCTTGTAGCTGATCCAGTGGGTGACATACATGCAGTCCCTGGATGGGGGCTCCAGATAGCTGCCAAACCGTGAAGTTGGGCTCACTGCTACTCACCCTTTTTGTACTGAGGGGACTTTCTGAAATGCAAAGAGGCAATCTGAAATGCAACCAGTTATGCTAGCATCCTAATGGGTGTGTTTGGGCGTAACATCTGACTCACACTGACAGGTGAAAGAAGAGGTCTGTTGCAGTCTTTTAGTAGGGCATAGGCTGGTTATGTGCAGATTTGAGAATATGGGGAACCAACCTTTTGCATTCATGTCTTTTCAGGACAGAAATACTGAATGCATAGAGAGAGAAAATAATTTCATTTTAATAAATAATTCCAGCTATAATTTGTAAATGTCTCATGGTCTTCAAGCCTCAGAATGCAAAGACTTTTGTCAAAAATTCAATTTGGCAAAGATTTCAGTAAAAGTGCCTTTGATGTCGTCCTATTCCACTGGTTGCAGTGGAATTACACCCAGGATCGTTATAGCAGAGGAGGTTTAGTTTGGAGATTAGAAAGAGGTTCTTCACCCAGTGGGTGGTTGGGCACGGGAAAAGGCTCCCCAGGGAAGTGGTCACAACACCAAGCCTGAGAGAATTCAAGAAGCATTTGGATGATATTCTCACAGACACGGTGTGACTCTTGGGGATGGTCTTGTGCAGGGCTAAGAGCTAGACTTGGTGATCCTTGAGGGTCTTTTCCAACTCAACATATTCTGTGATTCTGTGATTATTGCCTGTTTTCTGTGACAGAGAAGAGCATCATTACCCTGAATAGTCCACATCCAGAAGTGTTTGTCAAGAGCAAGCACATTTTATTGGATGAGACTGTCTTGGGTCAACTTCCGAAGTTTGTTTCCCCTCAGAATCATCATCTTCCTTGAAAATTCCTTAGCAGACAGAGAAGTGCTCCACTTTAGCAAGCATTGCTTTCTGGGACGGATAGTACTGGTTACCCCTCTAAGGACTTGCAAACACAAAAAACTCCCAGAGTTCTTTGAAGGAACTACCTCAACATGTAGCAGCACAGCGAGGACTGGTTTTTATGTTGTCATAAAATGTCAAATAGCAAGTCTCGCAAATGCGTCTGGTCTCAGGTTAAGACACTATCATACTATATGTGGGACTGGAAACGTGTTATTCATATGAGAAACTTCATGGAAGTTGGTTTAAAATCAGCAAGACCCGTGGTTAGAATTAATCAACAATTGTACAAAGCAGGGAGTCAAATGGTGGCATGGAATAGGCATGATGGTATATGAACAGGGTGCTAAAAAGTTTTACTTGCTGTAATAAAATGTCCCCTGATACTTAAACTTTTGATGCAAGATTAAAGCAAAATGCAGCACTGAAAGTAAAGATTTTCTTTGCATACAGCATTAATTCTACTGTATGCATTTGAGAAGCTATGCATTATTTCCTTGCTAGCACTAAAAGAAAACAACTTAAAGCCTTCAGACCTTACTGTCCTGAAGCATGAAACTGAATAAATAGCACGTAAGATTGCTGTGCACTACTTTTATGGCCAACACTGTGTCTACTCATTCAAACATTTGGCACAATTTCTTTCTGTCCTGTCCAACATCTGTTCACTTATTTCTGCCCTCACCATGCTCTCTTCACATAATCGTGACCTGGTTTTTTCCTTTTTGCATGGTGCAAAAGCCACTCTGTATTCCTGTGCTTTAACAAATTAAACAACGTGGAGATGCCAGTTATCTTTCAATCTCAGTTCTGCGCAGACAAACAAAATCACCCGAGAGCAGTGGAGATCTAGAACATCGCAAGATCAGTGCCCTTTCCAGTTCAGTAACAGTGAGCCTTTTTAATGATCTAATTTCTGCTGAAGGATTTAACCCAGAACAAATTGTTCTCTTGTGGTAAATGAAGGACTACTTACACCAGACTGTACATAGCATAGCCATTGCTGCATCAGTGAAGCAGTGCCTTCTGAAAGTACAACACTGTATTCATAATATTAACATATTCTGGTATTGGAATGAGCTGTACAAATACTTGTATTTTTACTGTAAAGTGTTGGGCCACTCTGGGAGCCCTCTGCCATTTTGACAGCACCTAATCATACAGCACAACTTTGGTGCACAAAGGAGCTCCAAGATGCAGTAGAGAGTCAAAGTAGACAATGAAGAAGCAATGCTGAAATACTAGTGCTTGTGACTGTTTATATCACAGACTATAAAGCAAATGCACAACGTTGTTGAGCAGAGGTAGCTCATACAGATAGATATTTTTGGGCTCCGTCCTCATGGGAGCCTTCTCCTTTTAGCACATTTGAGAAACACCTCCTATTCTTCCTGGGATAAGATTTTGCAAGATTTTTTTTTAAGAAGCATAACCCAAATTTCATAGCTGTGGAGGACAGATGGCAGCAAACTCTTTTGTTTCCAAGCCACATCTGGCTCTCATTTGTGTCTGTCTGGGCTGCCTTGATGTTGGCTGCCTCACTAGACTGTCTCATACCAGGGAGCTGTGCCCAAACACCCAGAACAGTACTACCTATTGTGCCGTACCTACCCTTGGTCTCATCATGTGTCCCAGAGCCTTCCCTACAGATTTCTGATGAAAATGCCCTGGGAAATGTTTGCTTCAAGCAGGTGAGAGATTCTTCCACCCCTGCCCGCTGCTTCAGCACTATGCCAGTCATCTGGCATGGGAGAAAATGCTTCCTGCATGGCAAGATGTTTGACCAACATCCCCTGATGTGTGCCTGCCTGTTTACCTATTGTATTTACAGTGAGTGTATAAATATGCACAACCTCAACAGCTTGGCAGATAGACTCTTTGCATTTTAAGAAATGCTTCTTATATATGTTTCCATTTCCTGGCCTTCTTGTCTGAATTCCTCCGTATAGTATTTAACAAATGCCTTAATTTTCATCTTAAAAAGGAAAGCCAGAAACATCAAAGCTACCACTTTTCCTGTTTTAGATAAAATATGCTGACATTTCACCCAAGAGGGAGGATTTTTAGTAGATCATAGCATTCTTGTCTCTAAATATGTCTTTTAAAAAATCCCATTGATGCTTTCCAGTTTCAAATTCATGCTATTAATAGGTTAAAAAAAAAAAGGTTCTGCAAGAAGGAAACCATGTGATATTGTAGCTTAAGTGTTTCACATAAAGAGAGACTAAAATAAAAGCTGTACAAAATACTTTGGGTACAACAGTTGTACTGAAGGGGCTGGCTTCTCCATCTACGAGCATAGCACGAAGACTGAAATAAGCCTCGATTTTGTCTATCCTCCTCTAGCAAATGAGTGACTGCTAACCGAATGTCTTCCGTGCTGTCCAAGCAGCACTTCATCAAAGGCTTTATTAGAACTGCTGGAGCTACATCTAAAACAGTTTTAAAATGGAGAAGACTGCCTTCATCTTTAGAGTGTGGTCTTTAGAAACTTGGGAGTTTTTTTTCCAACTGAGTATCACTCCAGATTTCAGATTCGAGACTATAGCTAAATATGATACATGCAGCACCATAATTCCTCATCCAACTGGTCCACATTTCAAAGAAAATACAGCCATTTGCAGAAGAGCAGTTAACCTTCACAAGGCTTTGCACTACATCTAGCCCAGCAGGTACGTGCTTACGCTGTGCTACTGAGACTTTTTAAATGCCAAAGCACAGGTTGTTAAGTGCTTAGCACCTCAAGAGCTGTAAATCCATCTTTGGCTCTCTCACTTTGCTTCTTGGTACACGTGATGACTTGGGAGTCCTCATAAGCACAGTGAGTCTGAATGAGCTTATGAAAATTCTGGCCAGTAATCAGTTCACTTAATAGGAAAGCAAAGATGCCATAGAAAATTTCTCTACCAGCCCATGAAATGTGGCAGGAAACACTAGCAGATGGTAGTGCCAACAAAAGGAGGAGAAAACTGCAGAAACTGTGGCTGCAGATAGCTGTTCCTAATGTTCTGGGAGCTAACACCTTGGAGGCCATGAGCAAAGCCAAGTTCAGCCAGGTAAAGAACGCCACCAGCACCAGCAGGTCCAGCTACTGAACATGATTTCATGCGACAAGATCATGACACCTCTTCTGTCACGCAGATGTCCTAATTGATACAGATATCACTTTAAATCCACCTAAAAATCTTCTCATGCAGAGCACAGTTAAAGCCAGTGAAAGGCGGAGTGATTTATAAAGAATCATTTGCTTGTGTGTTTTATGTTGCTTTCTCTCTGCTATCTTACTGAAATCTAATTACCTGATGTCAAATATGTTATGGAGTGACAAGAATAGTTTGTGCATAGATACTATGTCTATAAATACACTCAAAAACTAGCAAGAAAACCTTGTCTGGCATGTCAAAAATCTTTCTATTTTGAGCAAGTTTTGAGACCTGCTTTTGGTGGTAAATGTTTTCACTTTATACATAGTTTGCTCAAGTCAAATTCCATTCCAACAACAACATGGCATTGAAAAGACACACATGCATGTGGGGGTTGCCTCTGAAATCCCGTTTCCTTGAACTGGTGATTTCCTTATTAACTCCTCTCCTCCAGGAGAGGAGCTGGTTCCTTGAATTAGCACTGACAATCACTTTGCAGATTCAAAACTAAGTCTCCCCTTTACTGATCAGTGCAAGGGACAAGTTTGGTTAGTCCCTTGGCTGACCTTTTTTTCCACCAGTTCAGTTTTCTTTTTGCCAATGGGCAAAGTCCTGGTTAGCTTTGGGCTCCTGATCTTCCGTACAACAGGTGCTTGTCCTGTCTGCCAACTGATCTGCCGCATTCCTCGGGCAGGATTTGGGCCAAACAAGGAACACAGACAGATGTGCTATGTAAAGGATGGCTTCCAACCAGTGCACCTCCACTGGTGAACTCCCCTGGACAAGCTGCAGCTGGGTTAAACAAGCAGGATGAGGTTGTAGCCACATATTTGGTGCAGAAAGCACAGCAAAACTCCCGAGAATAATTCTATTGGGTGAAGGCTCTTGCTGCTTTCTGCAACAGCATTGCTATGTCCTGGGATTCCCATGGTTTCTGGAAGAAATTTGTTCATTTGTTTTAATTTGTGTCTGCCTAAGAGGTGATGTGTGTGCTTATGTGTATGTATACGTGTGTCTGTCTGTCTGCCTGTAAATAAATATATTCATGCATCTGTTGTACGAATAAAAAATAACATCTTTGATTGATTTATTAGTAGAATTATTTTATCCTTCATGAAACACCATACACTTAGAGCACTCTGCTCTTTTGTTTTTGAAGTTTTAAGAAGTTTATGACTTTAGTCCTTCCAGCATAGGTCTTACCATTCATGAAAGATTCACATTTTTGTTTAAAGATTTTGTCTCTTGCAGGACTCACTTATTTGTATGATTTAAACAGTTGTTTTTATTAGAAACTAAAAATAACTTTATATTAAGACATTAATGGTAAATAAAGTGTATATTGTAAAACTGACAGTCCTAAATCTGGAAGACCTGACATCTGGATAAGCAGTTAATAGATTGGCTGCTATTGACTGTCTAAAGCAGTAACGAGAAATTCAGTGGGGACAGTGTAATATTCAGAAGTAAAGACAGCTCCTTCTCAATCTCCAGATGTTTGTTTGTTTTTTTTCAGTCTGATATGGATTTTTTTACCTTACAGTCAAAAGCTCTTCGGGAAAAATGGCTGCTACAGGGAATTCCCGCTGGCTCTGCAGAAGAGGAAGAAGCCAGAAGGAGGCAGTCAGAAGAGGATGAGCTGAAGGTGAAAAAGCTGGAAGAAAACATACACAGGTAGAGACAGTTGCCTTTAGCTTTGCTTAAGAACGGTCACTCTTGTTAAGGCTGGGGTCTTTCCTTTTCCAGGTCCCCAACTCTGGCAGCAGTTGATGGCAGCTGCCCAGGAAGGAGTGTAAGAGGCAGTCACATATACAGCCAAACGTGCCCAGAATTTGTCTGCTAGATGTCCATGATTTCTTAGATAGAGCCACTGTGTTATCTTGGTGTTTAATTGACTTTTATGGGTTACTTTCATGCAGAAGTTAAAAAGCAGGCTGAGTTGCCCCGTCATATACATATGTATGATTTGATCAACGCTCGAGAGATTCTCCATTGCTTTACACCTCCTACAGCCAAAAGGAGTTCAAAGGGAGCAGCATTCTTTTGCACTCACTTTTCAGTTGTGCAAATGACTTTTTGAAATGCAACAGCAGATGCCACCAGCAGATCAAATACGTAGTGCTTTCAGAACGAAGATTTGGGTGTTATAATTATTCCTTTTTATCAGTTTACCATTGCAGTCTGAGTTGATGTTTGTCCTCTTTTTCTGTGTTTTCCCTTGTTTTGCCGCAAACAATAGGCTCTAAACCTCAGAAGGAAGATGCTTTTGTTCCTCACAGGAGAAATTCCAGAGCTGCTTCTAGCATTTCGCCTATGTCAATTTAGAGTTTTTTCAGCTGGCAAAAGTTAGTAAAACTTGGCAACACACTTTTACAAATTTGTCATCTGAGACATATAAGTGACAGAAAAAATACAAATAGGACCAGTAGTCTAAGGGCTATGGTATTAACCTAGAAACCGGTGAACTCAATTTGCCTTATGACAGGTTTCTTATGAAATTAGTGAGACTGTTTCTTTGGGGATATACACAAGCAGACCCACCCTAAGCTTGGATGATGCTAAATGGCTTCTCTGTGAAAGTTATAGATCAGCGGATAGAATTGCTTCGTGCTACAGGTCTCTGACCTGTGATTGCTATTAATTGAAATTGATCTGAGAATATGTATTGTTCTTTTACATCTGTGGTAACATAAGGCAAGAAAGATTTTTTTTAGATTTCATATGCTACCTGATTAATTTAATTCATAAATTAATGTCATAGATGAAAAGAATACATGGATTGCACTTCAGAAATACATACATCTTTCATCTAGTATGGAATGCTGCAAGGTGCTAAGTGTTCTCCCCCCATTCAGCAAAACACAAGATAGTGCTTAATTTCAACTATAAGACTACCAGCACTGAACACAGTGAAACCTGCTTTGCTTAATTAGTTCAAAATGCAAGATGAACGACTGTGTAAAACCTTGTCCCTGTGGTTTGCTTTTTTTTCTTCCTTAAATGCAACCATGCATTCGAGTATTGAATTTGAATATTTGAAAGTAACAGAGCTCTCTTCTCCTGTGACCACCTATCTGTCAATGACAAGTCAGCTGATTGCTCCTGAGTTGAAGGGACGTTTTTGTGAGAGCCTCGCTAACATGCTTAGCTTCCTTGTTGTCTTTCTAAGGGAATTTCAAAGGCAGTAAAAAAATATTTTAGTTTAAATGGGAAGATATTACATCTGAACTCTAGAGATGAGACAGTAGAGGTGGAGGTCATTAGTCTGTTTGCCATTTACATCCGTGACAACATGACTCATCCAGAGCCCATCAAAATAGGCTGAGAAGGTAAAGAACTGTAGAAGGGGGAAGATGTCAAGCACGTTATCTAGAGGAGTGAAGTACTGAAAGTATTTTTTTCTGCCTGTGCACTACTTTTTCACTCTGCTTTCCCAGGAGAGAATCAGATGGGAGGATTACAGTTCATTTGTTCATATTTGCAGAGGTTCAGTGGCCCTTTGGAAGTCCACTATGCACTATCCAAAGGAACCCTGTGAAAAAGCCCAAACCCTCTCAGTGAGAGCGACAGAAGACAGACTAAGCTGGTTCACCAGGAGGGTAGAAAATTACTGCAACACCAACTATAGGGTTGATACCAGGGGACTCTATGATCATTGTGCCATGAATGTTGCGTATTCATTAGAGTCGCACTGCATCATGTGTCCCAGCAGAGAGCAGCTGCAGCATCAGTATGTCTATGAAGAGTTTTTTGACACACATACTGGAAAATATATGAAGTCTTTTGTATTTACTCTAGGAGCAGGGTGAAGCTTATTCACAAGGGTCAATGTCCAGCACCTGCTGGCAGCCAGTACCCGTGACCCTTCTTTAACAAGGAAGAACATGCAGTCATCCCCTTCCTCTTGCAGCAGAGCATTCCATCGCCAGCACAGAGAGCACCATGTCTTCTACACACACGAAGCACTCAGAAAGGTTCCATCTCTGCTTTTGCTACATGAACAGCTGTAGTACAAGAGAAATAGCTATCTTTATTTGCAGGCCAAATGTAAACAATGGGTCTGACAAGTTGAATGAACTGTGACACTTGGAACAGAAAACTGAAAGAGGGTGGTGTTTGAGACCAGACTAACATTCCTGAATGAGAATGTGGGTTCATGTATGTCTACTCTGTCCAGAAAAGGCAAATATCTCTACCTTGGAGAAACAGGAGAGCTAGCAGTGGGTTTTAGGTGGTCTTAAAGGTCTTTCACATTACAAAAATGCTTTGGTAGAGTATTGCTTTCTCTAATTCAGTTTTAATTGATTTTCTCACTAAAATCATGTTTTGCAAGATGTAAACATGCTTGTAGTGTTTATTCTTAAGCTAGTGTAACCAGTTCTACTTTGTGTGGGAAGTGTTTAATTTTGACTGAGGCAGTAAAAATGCATGAGTGTACAGACTGATTCTTATTTATTAGACTTCCATGTTATCATGATACAAGAAATCATATACTTAAGCTTGTAGCTTGCAAGGACATGTGCACATGATTCGACTTAGGCATGAGTAAGTGCAATAATTTAATGAGCCCTCTTGTCTGCAAAACCCTTTTGAAGAAGAGTACTTACATTACTCAGCATTTCTCTGCACTTCAGGAAAAGCAAGGGAAAAAATATCAGCATCACAAAACTAGGAATAAAGCAGAACAAAGAATGCAATACAAATAATTTAATACTATCGTTATGCTGATAGTTAACATCAAGAGGACGTAGAAATACATGATGTAGCTACAAGTTAAAAACCAGGGAGTGCAAGACAAGGACAAGATGCAGGCATATGAATGGTGTGACCATGAATTACAGGCAGAATGATGATCTGACAGTCAGCATTATTTTAATGCGTTTAGAGATTTTGAAATGTCTGAACACTAGAAACAGCTTTTGTTTCCAAGAGTGAAGTGTGAAAATAGAGGAATTAGAAGGGCTAAATTAAGTTTGGACCTGGTTTTCCAGCACCCCTGCTTGCCTGTCGTCAATCCTCAGTTAAGACAACATGCCCCATGTAAAAGTCCTTTGTCTCTTGCATTTCCTTAAAAAAGTGGTTGATCCAGTGGACTTAAGAATCAATGAATATTGAATAAAGAGTTCAGTATTCTTGTTAAGTGGGTTGGACATCTGGCAGTAGTGGGATGATTTTATTAAATGTTTGAAACCTGGCTTGTATCAATGGCAGAGTGAAGCGAGACATGGATTTTGGATATATCCTGACACAAACTTCTTAGTAAGATCATAGAAACTTTAAAACTATTTAGGTTTTTTATGTTCTTTTAAAGATCTGAAGTTGTCATGGGTTTACTGGGGACCAATTTTTTTTCAAACTCCCCACACACACTGTTGCAAGTTGAGAGAGGTTTTATACAGACAAAAGAGAGGATTGACGTGAAGGAATAATATTAAGATTTATTACTAGCAAGATGAAAACTAAATACTAATATATATACAACAATTCTAATTAAGCTTGCTTATCTTATGAAGAAAATGTTAGGTATTTACAAAAGCATCTCTCCCCCCTGTATCAGTCCAGGAGGAGAGAGTCTCTTCTTTCTGAAGTAATTCTGCAGCACTTGAGAGTTTTTCTTCTATTATCTTTAGGACAACAGCTTTGATGTGTCGTAGCTGGAGATTTTTTTTCTTTCTCTCTCTCTCTCTCAGCTGCATTTCGATTTTGGGACTGGACCTGCCCCTCCTCCATTCAGGACAGGACCGGAGGCCAGGGGGTCCATCTGGGCTACNAGACCTCTCCTTGTGGGTTCACCCAGGGCAACAGCTCTTCCGTAACTCTGCTGTCCTTTAGGGTCACAAATAAGCTGCCCCAACATGGATCCCTCACTGGGACTACAAGGTCCTACTCGAGAAAACTTGCTCCAGCGTAGGTTTCTCTCTCCATAGGCCACAGGTCTCTAGCAGGACTCTGTTTCATCTTAGGCTTCCCACAAGGGGTCACAGCCTCCTCAGGCATTCATCTGATTCGGCACAAGCTCCTTCATTAGCTGCTGGGGAGTAATACACCCCAGTTTTGCACCCCAGTAATCTTCTACAGGTGGCAGGGGTTTTCAACTTTCACTCTTTCCCCTGCTGGAGGGAGGGGGGCAGAGGTGTCCCCCGCACCCCTCTGCTCTCTCTTGTTGTTGGAGTGGTTATTATCTCAAGTCTTCTCTGCTCTCCACCAAGCTGGAATTCTTTCCACAGCATGTTTCAGGTGGGCAGTTTCTCTCTGAAGTTTTTTCTCCACTCTGTTACATGTCCCGTCTCGGGGGGGCTTCAGTGCTATACATGCCCCTGGCCCAGGGCCGGGGGAGAGGGGGCCTAGCTCCCACTTCGGGGGCCTGCTGCCTCCCTCCTACATGGCTCTTAATTTCTTCTGCACAATCCACCTTCTCTTCTGTTTTCTTAAGTATGTCATTAGCAGAGGCGTTACTAAAACTTTTGATTGGCTTTGCTTCAGAAATCCACCTGGACCTGACTATTTCAGCCCAGGAGAGCTAGTAAACCCATGACACTAGTCAATGTTAGGGGGAAGTAGACATTTCAGAGTTTCTTTCCCACTGTTACACAGTGCAAAAGTGATCTGTTTTCTTCAACTACCTTAGATTTGGGGTAAATGATAGCAAATGATGAAAGATTGATCCAAAGACCCTTAAACTTATTCTCCAAATCACAAACCTGGTGAAACAAATCCTGGAATGTATTGCATGCCTCCCATGGTTATTTTTTACCACATGACAATCTAGGTTTTTTGCAGCAGTGAATGGAAAGTTGGCATTTGACATCTGGGTATTAACAGGCAGTATTCATAGAGCAGAGCAGCCCACCTAAGGTCTGCAGTTCCTTCACAGCAATTCAAATGATCCCAAAATTATTTTGGTTTAGTAGATTAAATTATAGTACATGCTGGTGGCCTGTGTTTACTACAAAAGATGAAGAGTGTTCATTTTTCTGAAGCTTTTGTGTATCATGGAAACAAGAAATACTCCGTGACAACATATCTCCCTACTTGACAACGGACACTGTCATGAAATACCAGAACAAAATTTCTTGTGGTTCCTGGAGTGAAGAAACGCACTGAAATAAGTCTTCAGCAAAGTGGCATATCCCTTCAGTAATCAACAGTGCATCTGTTCACCTTGGATGAGGAGCTACCCAACAGCTCCAAGGGGTGAAAAATTACTGCTTTAACAGAACAGCCTTTTGGACAGGTGGGCCAGGCAGACAGCTTAGTCGAGTGGATTCTGGGTCCCCAAAATGTACAGATAAGAGACACTTGTGGCATTTTGGCACTGTGGCAGCTCTTGGGGGTGAAGCAATGCCGGACAGCATCCAAGGTATACATGTATCCCTTGTTCTTTGTTCAGGCCTACTCAGTTGTCAGCACATCCAAGGTTCTGACATTTACAAAAACCCTTTGGGGTTGTGAAGCGCTTCATCCTTGTGCATGCTGGCTATGAGCCACAGATGTGTCACCTCTAGGAGAAAACTTTTCCGTTGTGGGCCAGCATGGAGGGAGAGCTCCAGTGTTGATGACAGGAGGAGAAGGTCTGTGCTTTGGACCATAGCTCTTTCCTGGGATAAGCACGTTTTTGCTGGTTGCTGCTGTCCTGCTGATGTAAGCAGGTAGTAAATGCCCACAAAAACTCCCTCCCTCCCAGCAGCTCCCATCTCAGAGTGCTGCTGTTTTTCTAACAAAACCCATGGAAAGTATTTTAAAGAACTGCTGAACTGAAAGGTGCCTGTGAGAGGAACTGCGGAAGATGCACAGCTTCCATCCAAGAAAAGAACCTCTTGGACCAAAACAGATGCTGTATGCAAGTGTACAAGGGAAATGTCCAGTGCTGGAGGAAAAGAGATGACACCACCTCTCTCAAGCAAAATGTGCCTTGGTTGTGCAAGGCTCTCTGTTGTTCTACTGTGCTTTACCTATGTCTGCTTATCAGGTATTAGACAGAAGTCTTAATGTAGGTAGAAGCAGATCCAAAATGCAGTAGAACTGGCAGAATTGTCCTCTTCTTCCATTCCTGCAATTGAATCTTTCCAGGTAAATGCTGAGATTTGAGTGTTGTCAGACAGTCTAAGCTGATCCCTGAGACGAAAACGGTCACCAAGCAGAATTGATATGCAGAATATAAAATCTTATTAATACATGTTATTAGTAGACCATGAGCATTTCACAGATCTGTGGTGCCAGATGGGGTCTAGACTAAAGTCTCTTGTCTTCTCATTAAAGAGTCCAGCAAATATAGGCTCATAGTTCAGCTGAGGTTGTTGCAGCTGCTGTACCTTTAGCATTTTCTCTCCTTCCAGTACCCATTCCTTCATTTCTTTCTGATGTTTGTTTCCTGCATCTTCTTCCCAGGATAAAAACTTAGCATGTCTCAGACTGGTAACTCTGAATATAATTCAGTCTATCTTGGACTGTCACTAATAGTCTTTCATGACAGAGGGAGAGAGAGCACGTATAAGACAAATGTGACTGCAGTCAGCAGTCCTTTAAAAGAAGGATCATCTGATGTTGAAAACATCTCCTCAGACTTCCCCTAGAGTAAACAGTGCAAGTCAGGATCAGAAGTGCCATAAACCTCTCCTTAGCAAGGTCTCATTCATTTCCCTTCAGTTTTAGCCTTCAGAGAGATATGAACAGTTCCTGAAGCTTACGCTAGTGTAGAGAACAGCGTGTCTTGTTTTGCAACTTCCACACTGATAGCAGCTGGAGAAAACGATCAGGACCATTGTTTATTCAGCATTTTTGGATTTTACCTAGAGTGCCAGATGCAGCTGTAGAGAAGGCTTCACTCTATTTCTGTATGCTGCCCATGTGACCAGTTGTGTTGAGTGAAATAGCAAAAATGTCTCATCATAGCCACTCTATCTTCAAATTCTGCTCACCTTATGAGGGAATATCAACCTTCCTGCACAGGAGCAGCTGTTCATCTCTAAGTCTTCTGTCTGGTTTTTCACTAACACTGATCAATATCAGTTCTCATATACTGAAACTCCATAATTTCAATTTCGCAACCCCTAAGGGCTATGGGTTCCAAAAGAGCATAACGTTTACCTCCCACTGAGCTCTTGCTGGGATGTATTTCATATTTGATACATTTCCTAGGAAAACGGACACGAAAACAAAACCAGGCATAAAGCCTCAACAACAGGGTATCTCAGATTTTGAAAGGAACCTGCTCTGCGATGTGATTAAAGAATTTTTCAGGACTTTCAAGATGATCTCAGAAGAGCAACGAGCTAAGAGTTGCTGAGTGGCAATGGGTTTGATGGTTTTTTAATATGGTATAATATATTCAGATGTAACACTTAAAAAAAAAAGAAACAACAAACCAGCACTAAAAATAAGAACGCAATTTACTGCTTCAGCTCTGAAACTCAACTCGTACTTAAAATAGCAGAATGACATGCCAGTGCCTTAACAGTTGCTTAAATGCTGGTGTTCTGTGTTTAGTAGTAAGCAATCTCTGAATCTTCCACAACTGCTTTGCATTGCTAGCTTGTAGTTATTTAATGATTGTTATGCGTCTTATAAAATAGGGAAAAGGACTGACTGTTCAACCGGAGCACACTCCCTCCACTTCACCTATGCTCTCCTTAAAAATGTGTACCTTGGACCTTGATAGAGACACTGATTTGCCTACTTTGAGAGCCAGATATAAAAGAAATTCCAAACCCCCACTTCTACATATCAAGGGATTTCCACCTCTAGTGCTTCTGACACTTCATGCATGCCAGTGTGCTGTGGATTAAGAGACATGTTCATAAAGAACAGAAGCAGGTTTTCAAGGATAACTCTTGTAGGCAAGCTAAGACTTGTAAAGTATCATCAGTTTCTAAATGGGTTAACAATAGATCACATGCTGCAGCCCCTTGTGAAAGGGTCAATTACTACCTGTGGGTCAGACTCAGCAAGAAAAATTAAATTTCAGTAATTGCAACTTTTCAATAAAGTGGACATCTTTTGCAAAGCTGGGTTTCTGTTGCTGTAGTAGATGAGACCTGGTGGAAGATTATCAGGTGAAAAACTCCAGAGCCTCCTTGGCTTTAACATTTCAAAGGTGAAAAGTACACATCACTCTCCATCTGAAGCTATTAGAAAGATGGGGAAATCTCTTCATTGTCCATTTATTATCTTATGTATGTGTCTTTGTATGTCGTTGCACATGGATTATCCGCACTCCTTCTGTATGGAAAGCCATCTAAGATCTTCATACCTCTTTTAAGCCTAGTAGAACTGACAAGGGTTTCCTGAAGCAGCAAATTGTAGTATAGCATGAAGAGCAGGAGTTATTGACTTCATTCCATCCAAATTAAATCTCAATCATATGCCAAGTGAGATAGTCACCTGGAGTAAAATAAAACTGACTAGTCTCCATTCCTTTCCTTGTTATGCTTATCTTTTTGGAGTTGGCTGGTTGGTTTGTTTTTCTTGTATGCCAGCCCTAACACAGGGCAGTACTGGCGAAACAGCTCCTTACATGTAGTTAGTCCATATAGCACTTGGTGGATGGAAAAAATAAAATTATGGAAATTCTTTAAGAGGAAGACAAGCTTGCGTGGAGGTAACTTACATATGCATGATCTTGAAAGAAATGACTAAGCTAGAGTGTGCTTATAAAGGGAAAGCAGAGAGTTAGGGTACAGCATTAATTTATTTTATTGCTTTACAGTGATTGTTTAGTCTCCACCTTAAATCAGAGAACTTCGCTCTTCCCTGGCAAACCACTCTTCGTGTGCTGAACATAGGGAGGCTAGAACATGCAGGGTAAACATGCACATGTGTACACAACATTCTGAGGTCAGGACATGCAGTGTGCACACATGCTCACAAACACGTGCTCACAGAGCACTGTGGCCTGTGTAAGCCTGTCTCTCTCTTGAGTTTAGGTGCCTCAGTTAATTGCCTCAAGGGCAATGTGTGGAATTTAAGCCTTAATGTTGTTTCCTGCATAGGCACCCTACGCTGAGCCTCTGGCCACTACCAGGATGCACATATTCATTAATAAACATTAACTATGTGTCTGGCGCAGCATCTGTTTGTCACCCCAGGCTCTGCCCTGTCATTCCTGCTAGTGGTCAGCACTTACAGGTACTTCTGTAGAGCTGGGCTAGCACTGAGTAGGTAGAGGTACAGTTAGAGGAGGAGCAAGGTGCAGTGTCTGGAGCCACCCAGTGGCATTGACAGTCTGAGCCTTGATTTTTAAAAATCTGCAATCTGAAAAACATGTCACTTTCTCTGTAGGGTATTTTAATTCTTACAGTACGTGAAGTCTAAGGCAAAAAGTAATGCAAATCCCAGCTAGTGGTCCACATAAGGCAAAGAAAGACTGGATGTGCAGTGAGGAATCCTGATTGCTAAGAAAGGGACAAGTGTAACGGATTTTGTTGGGAATGTGCAGTTGAAGAAAAAAGTCCCAAGAAGGTACAGTCAGGAATAGACAATAGTCTGCTTGCAAATGTATCATGGTCTCACTATAAAAAAGCAGACAAGCAGTAACAGGGAAGCTCAGTAAACATCCAAGAATATAACACATGAATGATATGATCAAATTAACAATGGAGGACATTCAGAGCACTCGGATCAGTATGTTACAAAGGTAAAACATGCTCATTGCCTGGTACAAATAGGGGCTTTGCAGGCTGAAGTGGTATATGACTGTAGTGTAAAATACTGAGGAAGCAGGACCCAGCACCAGATTGCTATAAACTCAAAGCAGAAAACTGACTTGGTATGACAGATGTGCACAGGGGCAGCAAAACATACTGGGGGAGATAGGGAGTAATAAGTGGAGACAAAAAGAGAATTTATACAACAAATGCACATGGATTAAAACCATTTCAAAGTAAGACTTGCGTGGCATATGCTTTGACCCGTTGTTGTTGCCACAGGGGAAAAAGAACTTAGAGATTTCAAGAGCACTGCCAAGCAATATGGGGGAACAAGGGGGGAAAGAAGGAAAAATCAAAGATATTTTGCAAAATCAACAGCAAAAAAAATGAGTTCAAGGTCAGATAAAGCAGAGCTTTACTGTGTATTCCAATGTAATGAACATCCAGAGCTCAATTAGGACTCCTAAACAAAGCATGTTATGCGTTGTAAAGTTCGGTCAGCAAGGTGAAGCAACTGGAGTCTTGGATTATGACTTTAAAATATCATTAATGGCTTAGAGAGAATATTTGGAGGGAAAGAAATTTCAAAAAGCTGTGAAAATATTTTGTAGATTGTAACTGGTCTGGAAGACCTGGCAGAGCAATACCGTGTTCATGCTGTTCCATTCCCAGGAAAATGCATTTAGTCCTCCATGCAAAAGATTGTTAAATTATGCCAACTCTGTACTAGAACATTTTTACTAATGCAGCTACACAAGCAAGGCTTCCCTTTGTGGATTCATGCTTTTATCAGCAAAAAAAGCGTGAATACCTAAATGGAATGAGTTCTACAGGCAGAGGTTATAGTAGTCATGTACACCTACCTCTGTAGGAGTAAACATACTAAAATAAAAAGTTTTTAGTCATACCCTACCTTCTAGGCGACAACAATGGAATTCAACAACATTCAGTGGAATAGTCTGCAGTCAGTTACTACTGGACTGAGGCACAGGGACCAGGTCTTTGCATCCTGCATTCATCTAGGCAATGTAAGTGGTGCAGTGTTTCCCTGGGAATTGCCTCAAGGGAAGAAATCAGCCATTAGAGGATGAAGTGAAGAATTACCTCTGGGTTGAACTCTTTCCTCTACCAGTGATTTCTTGCATTATTTGGAGCAAGGTACTTCAGCTGTTCTTCCATATCTTATACTCCAGCATTCATTTGTGCAGTTATCTTTCCCACACTGAGCTCTTTGCTAGAGGAATTGCTTCTCACTTTGTGAAGGGAACTTCATGAGTGCCTCTTAGAATCCTGGCTGAATTTTTGCTCTTCAAAATTCTTCATGGTTTTCTCTTATTTTGCAATGGCAGCTGAGATCTGGTGCTTTTAAAGACATGGCATTGGGTGCCTGGGGCCCATGGTGTGACACAGGTGCATAATTAAATGGGTAGCTTTAGTTGATAATTCCTGGAGGAGTTTTATTTTTTAATTCAACTGTAAAAATCCAGTTCCCAAACGATTGTTTCATCTCCTTAATGTGCTGGTGTTTTTCTTACCTTTATCCATTAACCACTGGGCTTGTTTTAGTTCTTCTTTTTCTTCTGCTGTCACTCTCTGATCCAGGAATCCTGGATTCCTGCTGGATCTCCAGGTGGGTCCCACAACCCCACCAGCTGCTGTGCACAGTAGTATATGCTCTTTGCTGCAAAGACTTTATAATGCAAGTCAGCAAGACAGACAATCATTATAAAAGAAAGTGAGGACCAGAAGCATGGACTAAGCCTAGGTTTTCCAAGCTCAGGTGATCTATTATCTAAATAATAGATCTAAATAAAGTCTGTAGCCTACTGATGGCCTCTTTTACACCAAAACAAAGGCTTGTCCTGTGCAAACAGATACCAGAGAGAGAAGGCATTCCAGCACAGGCCCTGATATCTTTGATGATAGCCCAGGGAAAATATCCTAAACGGTGGAGTTATAGCAGAGTTATTTAAAGGATATTTAATTTGTAAGAAACCCACTGGGGAAATATGAGCTTGCCTACAGAACCTGAACAGCACAAAATGTGAATAAACCAGATATTCCAGTAAACATGGAATGGTAGGGGAGCTTGTGATACTCAAGTCAAATAACAACATTTAATTAAGTCTTGGAATCCTAGCCATGTATGACAAGTTTTCAATTCAGTTTTGGTTTTGTGCATTTTTAAAAGTGTATTTAGAAAATGGCAAATATAATTTCCATGTGTGAGTCCACCTTTAGCCTCATTTCCGCTCATGTAACAGTCCTTATTGATCAGGACAGTGAATTTTATACAAGTGATCCTCCCAAGAACCACATTGCAATCAGAAAATGGGCTGGAGGCCTGGTTTGCAGTGAGATGTTTTTTCCTTAGGTCCATCAGATAAAGGGGCAGTCATAACAACCTAAGGTTTGCTGAGACTTTCAGTTGAAGATGAAGCTCTCAGTTCCAAAAGAATAGAAGGGGAGTATGAAATAATAGTTAGTCACAGCGAAAGGCTAAAGGTTTTCTGACTTGTCTGATCATCTCTGAGCTTTGTGACTTGGAACACCTGGAATATACCCAGAAAGAGAGAAGGCTCCTAAATTTAGAAATGCATTCCAGGCACCAGCTGCTGCAGAGCAGCAGTGTATCACCAGCAGAGCTGGGTGTGTAAGGCTCTTCTTGCTTGCAGCATCCCTGTTGGGAAGCCAGAGTATTCTGTTCAGCCTCCAAATGCCATTCCAGAGGGGTCACACAGGGCTAGCCATTGACTTGGTCCTGCAAGGACAATCAGGCTTACTATTCTTATTCCTTACACCCAGGAATAAGATATCACTCCTAACGTGGAGGGTGTTGTTTTGTATCTGTTACACTGACAGTCCAGTTTTAACACCATAGGATTTTCAGGTAAGAAAATAAATAAATTTTAAAAAGCCAACTAAACATCATTCTGACTTTAGAAAATATTGCAGCAAGAGAAGACAATGGAGGTGCCACAGGACTTGCACATATACTCCATTTATGTCCCAAAACATGCAGGGGCAATGCCTCATGCCTTTGAGCCCTTACCCCATTGGGATCACCCTTTGGGGAGAGCTGTGATGTCTGGCATGAGACAACTGCAGGGTTTCACCATGCCAAGAACATGGTGATCCTCAGCTCCATTTTCTTTGTATACAATAACTGTAGTTTCACTTATTTACAATCTAAAATATTTTACTGCCTGCCAAAGACTGCAAGTAACTGCCACATGACATATAACTTGTATGTCACACATATGATCACTGAAAGACCAGTTTTAAGGCTATGGATAACTTTTAGTAGTCTTCCAGGCAGTCAGCAGTGGTCAATACTCCTTTTATCATCTTTTAGTTAAGTTATTTCAGGAGCAACCACCCTACATACAAAACCGCATGTAATTTGCTGCTCTTTGCTACTTAACATTAGCTTTACAAATGCAAAACATCAATCATATTGAAGCTATGTCACAGAAAAATCATACTGTTTTCCTAGCCCTGTTGAGGCTATCAGGGAAAGTTTTTCATGAATGTGTAGCATCACGTGTCAGGTAAAGAGTCCGGCTTGGTCTGGACAGCAGTCTCTGAAAACTGTATAAATTGTCTGGAAGGCTGAATTGAAAACAAGTTCCAGTAGTTGAAGTCTGCTTCCCACAAACAAGTTTTGAGAACTTGTTTTCTTCTTATTAGCTTTTTTTTTCTTTAATGTTGCTGGTATATTGTTTCTACCCAGAGACCTTCTATTGCCAGGGATTAGTATAGTCAAAGTGATACCACCTAAAGCAAAGAAAAATCTCCAGTGTAACAGAGAGACTCTCCTTTGTTACACTGGTTTGCTAAATTCTTTTATTTAAAATTCACAGTGCATGAACAAAAAATATTTTCAAACAGTTTCAGATTAAACCAATGTCCCCCATGAAAGAGTTGCCCAAAGTCACACATGCATGAAAGAGGACTTACTCTCTCTCATCATGGTCATTTTCATAGCAGAAGAGACAGGCTTGAAATATCAATCAAATGAAGGGAAAAAAAAGAAGATGTTGTAGCTGATACAAGAAAGAAAGAAAAATCTTCAGAGCTAAACTGGAACAGATCTCTTCATCCATGCCTCAACTTGTTCCTCTCTTCAGAATGGGAATGTGATAGCTGACAGATGCTTTGATTCCTGCAAGCAATAAGCAGTATACATGAGAGTTGCATTTTGATGTCCTGGCTTACAGTGCCCAAAGCTTTCAGGGATCCCAGGACCAAACAGATTTCTTGCCTGCTGTATAAGTTGCGACACATTACTTTTCAGAAGACTGCGGTTCCACAGCATTTTGTAGACAGTCATTTCACTCTTCAAGCATTTCAAAGAAGAAAGGAGAATGGAATATCCTCACTTTCTCCCTCTCAACTGCAAATGGAGGACAGGAGAGTGCACTGTGGTCCTCAGGCAGTGAAAACACCTGCTTAAATGGGGTGTGTGACAAATGAGGACATTTAGTTAACAGGATGTCTCTTACAGATGGGTCCTTGATAGGCCTCTGCTTGAACAGACCCTCCATCAATAGCCACCAGGCCTTCCTTGGGAAACAGGCTGGCTTTATGTGGCACAGGAGTGCTGTTGGATTAAATCTCAAACTTGTTGTCTTCAGTGAAGCTGTTCTTGACTTGCCTCAACTGCAAAAAAGATAATACAGCTTTTCTTTCGGAAGATTACCAGATCAATAGTATCCATGTACAGGAACAACTGTGAAACATGGTGCCTCAAGCAAAGTAGCGTGTCTAATATTCCTTCCTTATTTTCGGTGCCTGTTTCATTACATGTGGTATCTGTATGGTGAAGCTGCAGAATTACCTATCCTGAAAATGCCTTTTTTCTTATTAAAAGTGGTGATATTTAATCATTTCACAGCTTCATTAAGTGGCTTGTCTTACCAATTATTGCATCAGTACAGACTACAAAGATCATACTGGCATCTTGAATAAGATGAGTAATACACTGATATTTTTCCATCTTAGCAGCCCACCGTCTGAGCCACCTCATCTCCCAAAAGAGAAGACATTTGAAAAACTTGATGCAATGACCCAGCATTTCTGAAAGGTGATTTCTTCCTCATTAGTCTTTATTTTACATGCTGCTGAGCTGAAAAGAATTTGGTGCAATAGAGAAAAGAAATAATGATAGCTAGTGTTTGATTAGGAAAGAGGTAGATTGTGTTTAGTAATCTCTGACTGAACTGCTTGTTGTTTTATTAGATATATACACATCCTAAAGTACTATGCGTGAACAAAGCTGAAAATGGATTGCAAGTAGGCTTTCAAACTCCTTTTTCTAAATATAAATCAAATATGAATTACCTTCTTTCAAAGAACAATCATTATGGAAGCAACATATACTATGGATATCTGAAATTATTCACCAAAAAATTAAATATGTGACATTTTTTACCAATTGGCACAAAAAGTGCTACTACAACTCAGAAGTTGTAGTAGCCAGTAATACACTCATTGTGCCCCTAGATATTTGGGACAAATTAGATAGTATGCAAATCTGTATTGGATTAATCTGATGGTTTTGGTAAAAGAATAATTTCCTGATAGTAGCTAGACACTAAAATAGGATATGAAAAATCTTGGTTTTACCTAAATGTTAGGTTTTATGATTTACTGGTGAAAAGTTCATGCTGTTCTGTGTACTGAGAACAGTTTGTAGAGCTGCATATTTCCAAAGGAGTGATTATTTTCATCTAAACACATGTATTTTGAATATGGTCCAATCTTATGTAATTCTTTGAAGGATTTTCTTTCCTTCATAGGAAAGTGTCTCCAAAACAATTAATTGTGTTTTGTGTCTATCGTGGGAGGAATGCTAGCTGGAAAATAGCCCACAGTGTACAAAATGTGTCAATGTGTCCGTTTGCCCCAGGAATGCTGAATCATGTGTTTGTGAGAGTATTCTGAGAAGGTTTGCCTAATTAGGGTTTTGAAAAATCCATCTTCTCAGCTTTTCCTGGAGAAGAAGAGTCCAGTTTTTTTCTGGATGAAAATTTACCTTTAATAAAGGACTAGGAAACCTTGGCAGGCAGGGAAGATAGCTTCCCAATGATAATTGAGGCGAAGTGATAAAGTATCACCTTCAAAATCAACAAAAATGCTCCAGCAGCTCTCATTGCTGCCTTACAGACAGCTTTAAAGGCAGGCAGCCATGTTCTGTAGACAACATTTGGGTTCCTACTCTCCTCTTCTACCAAATCCCCTTTTAACTCTGAACAGCAATGTGACATGGCTCCATGATGAAACCTTCCTTTCCCTATGGACCCGTCAGTGGTTTGTTCACCCTGTTCCCCCACTACCTGCTTCTCTCCAAGGCAGCAGACAGGAATGCTCTTCCCACTCCAACAGAGAGGGTGCTGGGGAGCAAAAGAAGCTTGCCCAGGCTTTAGCCCTAGTCTCTTTGCCTCCCTTCATCGCAGGGATCACAAAGCAGGGGATTTGCAAACCTATGCATGGCATTGGGGACCATTGTATCTGACAGCTATGCTATCCGTGCTCACGGAACAGGGACCTCGATGGTCTTCCGGCATTGCCCAGCCTGTGTGAGCATGGCTGGAGCAGGCTGGAGCACACAGATCAGTCATATTAATGCAGAAAAGATGCATCACAGGTGGTATGGGGTGTTTCTTTAATTCCAGAAGTAATCAGGAAATATCAAAATTATACTTCCTGTTTCAGCACAGACTTCTCCTTTGGCTCTCTCTACTTCTGCTTCCTGCTCCCCTCTTTTTACTCATTATTCTCCTAGGAAGACTATTTTTTAATGAAGTGGGAGGGTAAATTTGCAGAAGAAGGGAAAGTCTTTGTTCTTTGTGTCCCACATTGATTAGCATTCCTGTAGCTTTGCTGTTTCCTTATCTAAAAAGAAGCTGTAATTTGACTGAGGGAAGAATAGCTTTTGCATATTAATTTTCCCCTAACTAAAAGCATTAAAGATACTATAATAGTGCCGAAAAAAATTGTAAAACTCAATCACCATTCTCAAATTCAGTTAACTAGTTACATCTCCTCACAAGTCCAGCAGAAAAAACACTTACATAAAGAGCAAGTCATGCAAACACTCTGCTTATTAAAAAAAAAAAAAAAAAAAAAAAAAATCATTATCTTAACCTCACCCTGCACAGGGAAGCAAATCTTTGGAGCATGAATAAATCTTTTAGCTAATAGATTTTCTGAAGAGTGGGTAGTCCATGGTGAGACCCCACAAAATACAGACTTCAGGGACCCTCTAGGATGACCATGAAATTAAGAAGTCTTTGACTTACAAATGGAAAATCAAACTAAAAGTAATGGATTTGGGGTAGGCAAATTTCAATAAACTCAAGAGATTTCATACCTGAAAGCTTTGATGGATAGAGAAGTTATGTAACTTGTATGACCATAAAAATACAAACTGGCCCACAGGAAAGAGACAAATACTAAATCACTGGCTTTTCCTTGCCTTTAAGCAAAGACAAAAGTTCACAGAAGATGGAAATTATTTCGGATTGATAAACATAATTTGAATGAAGTTGCAGAAGCAGGTGAAGACAAAAGCCAAAAAAACTGAGTCATAATGTGTCCTGTATTGTAATAGGAAAGTATTCTGTGGCAGTGTTACCAGGAGACAGAAAGCAAACGAAAATGTTGATCTCCTGTTCCACAGAGAAGAAAGATGATAGATGGAGCTAAGAGCCTTTTTTTTGTGCTTTAGTCTTTGCTGGAAAGGTGTGCTGCAGCTGGGTGAGAAATGCAGTTGCACAACATATGTATACAGAGAAGAACCAGGAAAAGCAAGTTAGAGAGTACAGTGACAAATCAAACTGGTTTTAGATCATCTGAGCATGGTGAAATCTGTCCACAGACTGGAGATCTGGCTGCAGCCATCTCAGGTGGTTTCTCTTTGACATCTTGAAAAGGGTTGTTCAAGGAAAGAACAACTGTCAGGCTTATACATTACCAAGGGGACAAGGAAAAGAGGATTTGGGGAAGACCAACCTCACTTCATTCCTTGGAGAAGTATATGTGGTATATACATAGTGAATTATAAACAAATTTACCACTAAGGTCTGCCGAGATACCCAGCTTACTTGACAGGCATCTAAGCAGACCTTATAGCTCCACATCAGTGGAGGATGCCATTTCTCTTGACGCTAAGGAAACTTTGATACTTTTATAATCAAGTAGTAGAAATATAATTTAGATAAAACTTGTTTAAGGCAGACACAATACTGGCAAGAAACTATTCAGTCAAAATTGGAGGAATACGTTTTAATGGTCTCTATGCTGTTTCTGAGACCTTTTAATCTTCTCATTGGCACCTTAGGTGATAACAAGGTTTGTGAGTAGAGGCTGTATTTATTAAACTTGAAAACAACATCAAACCTGTGGGCACACAGTGAAGAACAGTATGGTAATTACAAATCAGAGATAGTCTTGAAAACTCAATAGAAGGCAAGTGCAAAATTTTATCCTTGGGTAGGCCTAACCAGCTCTGCAGATAGTGTGGACTGTGGCTGTCCGTCCAGGGCTCTAAGGAGCTGGACACAAGTCAAGGATTTTGTGCTGTAAAGATGCATTGGTATGTAGGTAATGACACATAAAAGAAAACTCCTCTGTTGATCATTAATAAGGTCTCGCTTGGATTAATGTGCAGGTGGAGTACTGCACTGGAACTACAATTCAGACTACCAGAAAATCAGGAGGAGAAAATGGAAGTAGTTGGGCACATGGTCTACAAGGAAAGACTGCTCAGTCTAATGCAGGGAGGAGGTCTTCAAATACTTTGTCAGCCATTACAGTGAAAAGGAATAACATGTTCTTTGTGTTCATGGTAGAAGGGACAGCAACTACTGTGATTAAGTGTTGGCAATGGAAATTCATTAGGGAAGTCCTTCCAGCAACCAGGACAGTGAAGCATGCGAGAGGTCATGGAATGTCCCTTATTTCAGGTGATGAGGTCAGGGACTGTCATCAGGAGCAGCGCTAGTTCAGCCAACACAGCCTGACATCAAGGACCTGCCCAGATCCCATCTTCTGGGCCACTGGGGCTCAGCACTTACATTCAACCCCTCACAGACGTTTCTACCTCTTTCTGATCACGAAGATCCACAACTTGCAAAAGAGAACTATTTCCAGAAAAGAAAGTTAAACAGGGACATAATAATGTCTTCAGCTAGTTTGAAAATAGCTAGAAAGAGAAGGGAAATAAATTCCAAACACGAGAGAAGTTGGATTAAAATGCCAGAAGATCAGACATTTAAGAAAATAGTGAAGCATTTGTCCCAGAGACCTTTTTCAAGGGTGAGCACTGTGAAGCGATGGAGTAGACTGTCAGTTGCCCCATGGGGATCTCTGCTCCTGACCCAGGGAATGTCCTTGACTGGGATTTCTTGAGATATCTGATGAAAGGGGAAAGCTGCACTGTTTTTTATGTTTCTGTCGTTTTCTTGGAGAAGGGAAGTGCTAAACATATATGGGAATGAAACAGAGAAGTGATCATGAACTGCTTTTCACCACAGCAAATGACAGACTCTGAAACACAAACCAGGAAATTATGGGTATGGAGGAACCCCATTTTTTTTTTGCATTACGAACAGTCATCTTGTTGCACTTGTAGATTCATGACTGTGTCATGTTTTGCGAAATTCAAGGTATGACCTTCAGGGATTTATGGAGTAAAATAGTGTTTAGGAAAGGGTGTTGGCTCTTACAGTGTAGGACAAAGCCATCTTCTTGCATTTTAGGTAAGGAAGAAATTTTCCTATATGCAAGCCAACACTGAATTTTTGTTACGTTTCCATGAAATATCTGGAAACAGTTGCTGCCAGGCACAGAACTGGATGGGCTACCAGTGCAAAGCAGCCAGCCAGCTCCCCACTGAACTGCTTCAAATCATGATAGAGTTTTCTTTCCACTCCTTTTCTTCTCACTAGCTGGCCAAATATTTCTGTGTTGGAGTCACTCATTTCAGAGTTCTTATTTGAAGGCATAAATATATCTGCTGATTTGTATCCAGAGTTTCAGTTTTGTTCACTAAATAATTTTACATTGTTTCACTAGTCTGAAGGCTGTGGATTTTCATCCTTTGTCATCAAAGTCAGAATAGACATCTGTGAAATGGAACAGAAAGCATAAATTTTAGACTCTGTGCACTCTAGAGAGCAGAATTAGGAGAAGCTGAAGCTATGAAAGAAGCTCTAGCATAAAATAATGACTTGAATGGATCAAAACTTGAAATTTCTATCTTAGGGAAAATTCTGAGATATTGAAATTTCAATATCGTCTCAAATATAGACAAAAAATAAATTTATTATAAATATTATGAAAGAGAGGAATTAATATTATTTGACCTCCTGGAAACATTTGTTTTTATATGACTAAAACATTCTCAACATTGCAACTGGAACTCTTTTATCAGTTTTTATCTGTCAAAGGTAATATAAAAAGCAAATGTTTGTGCTTCATAGAAACAAAATATTGAGATAATCTCCTCTCAGATTATCAAGAGGTGGATACATTCCCATAAGCATTTTATATTTAACTAAGTCAGTGTTTTCCAAAGAAATAATGCTTCTCAGGGAAATCACCAAGCATATGCCATCATTTTCAGGTGTCCTTTAACCCCAAAAATCTCAAAATGGTGTCTACTTTTAAGCAATGACAGAAGCATAATCTATGGTAAGGGAAATATAAAGCCATTTCCAGAGTGAAAAAAAACAACTGCTTAATACTGCATATGAACACTGCGTAATTGTTTAACAGTTACTTATCACATTGTATCTGCAGAGAGAATTGAACATTACATATTTTCTGTCACAGCAATTGCTCCATACATATTCTTACGAGAATTGTACTTCCCTTTGGTAGTTTGTTATATATCATCCCTTTGTATCATCCAGATTTCTGTTAAGAATTGCCAAAACCATTTTACAATCTCTGCTATTGATAAGCATGTTAGACATCCAAGGCAACAGGGAATTTCTTAAGCTCCTTTCCTAACCTATAAGATATCACTAATCTTGTCACAGGCAAGTTGTGGTTCCTGTCCTTCCTCCTGCTTTGCAGCTCTCACAGCAGTCATTCCATGGCTCCCTGCTGGTACCAATCCTGGCGTGCTCAGTGCTGTACATGCGCAGCACCAGGCAGTCCTACCCCAGTGCCTTTGCTGTTGGCACTGACAGGACAGGCACCTCGTGGAAGGGGACCTAGGAGGAGACAATACTGAAGCCAGGAGGGGGATCCAACCTTCTGCCTGCTCTTGCCAGTCACCGTGGCCAGGGACCATGGTGCTTCTTATTGGTCTGTTCCCTCTCCTTTTAGCAATAGAGTAGCTGTGATTGATCCCATATTGCCACGTGAAGATGTGGAGGAATACCTTCTTCCTTTTTCCCCTTATTCATCCCCTCAGCAGGCTGCCTTCCAGTTCCCAAATGTGTATTTGGCATTCCTGCCTTTGTGGTGTGATAGCACTGTGGTCTCCAGCAGCACAACTGACACAGGACCACTCAGCAGCCACTCAAGCATCACAAGGCTTCCTCCCTACAGAGAAATCATCTTCATTGGATTGGTCTTCAGTAATGACTTCTGCTCCCTGTTCTGTCGTGTCGCAAAAGCAGTTTCTACACATAGAATAGCGCTCCTGACATGTTTCATGTTAAGCACGAGGAGGAGCAGTGTGAGAATGTGTGGTGTCCCAAACATGGAATGAAGAGGTGCTGTTTACAAGGCTGTGCTGCACAGTGCAGGGCTAGAGGTCAGACTCAGTGATCCTTGTAGGTCCCTTCCAACTCAGTATACTCTCTGATCTATGATTCTGTGATTCTGTCTGCATGCCAACAGGCAAACCAAGAATTGCACTGGGTGTCTGCCTTCTCTGGAGGCTCCTGTCCTAAATGATATCAGTTCACCTTCCCTAAGAGTACAACTGCCTGACGCCCCCTTACAGGTCTGTGTTTATTTCTGTATAGTGTTTTTTTATCTAAACATGTCACCCTCCACTGCCCCCTTGAGAATAGCAAAATCCTTGAGCATTTCTTCTATGAAATACAGGTTTTCCTCACTACAACCCCTTCTGAGGACATGGGAAGGGTCAGCAGCAGCCTGACCCCATATCTGCTTCCCAATGGAAATGTAATCATAATGTCAAAGGACATGGGGTTTGCATGATTTTTAAAATTTTTTTTAGTACTGGAGACTAGATCCTGACTGGAGCATCCGAAATAGAAACAGTTAATTGAAGTACTGAGACTTATATAACCCAGTTTTCATGAAATAATGTCAGGATCCCACCCCAGAGAGTGGGCAGCTGTTTGCAACCATTAGGAAGCATCCCTGGGAAGGCTGGGTCTTATCACAGAAAAGTACTTTTATGTCCCTCATTTCCTCAGCTAAAAGTGGAAGGAGACTGTATATTGCATCTGTTTTTGAATGTGAGGCACACAGGTCAGCTGCTGTTCAGTGGGGCGTGGGAACAGGCTGCAGGGATGCACAGAGTATCCAGACTCACCAAAAAACACTGCTGCTCCATCCCTGAGGGAGAGTGGAGTGCCCTGCTGACATATCCCACTACTAGTCTGCAGGCGAAGACCACACCAGCATGGTGTGCTGCAAACGGCCATAGGTCAGGCGAGAGTCTCAGCACAGGTTTCTGCCGGGCTTAAATATATTTTAAACATATTCCTTGATCAAAGATGTTTTCAATGAATCAAGATAACATGAATAATCCATAAATAAAATCCACTGTGTCAAGATGCTTCCTAAAAGCGATCCAGAATCACACCAGGCCATTTCCTCCTTTAAAAATAGTGTGACTATATTCAAGATAAAAGTCTGGTAGAAATCGGAACCAGATTATAACAAATATTACACTGAAATGTGCTCAGCAGATATTAGAGCTCCTTGTGGCTGACCTCTAGGAATTTGTCATATTTACTGTATCCCTTTAAAATTCTCATTAATAAACATTTTCTTCCATCTTTGGAGAACCACCATGACCCAGCAATGCACCAGCCCTGCGGTAGGCTAGGGTTTCACATCAATGCTGTACCTTTCTTCTTAATGTCTGTGTCTTAACACAAGCTTTCTGCCTGCTATGCATCGTTTCCAGTGCTCTAGTCTCACCACAGCCCAGAGGCTGTCTCCTGGATGTCTGTAACCACAGGAGAGTTAAGACACAGAAGAAAAAGATTGTCAGCTCACAGGTCAACTCCACATCTGGAACATCTTCTTTCCTATTACAACATTTACAGCTGGAAGGTTCATATTTTGGACTGTGTGATTAGTTTTGATGAGAGCTATTAATAGCTTCATCCTTGCCATAGGATACCAATGTACGATCTGTCTGGCTGTTTTTAAACCAAGGAAATGTAGGCAAGAACTGGAAGTACAGCATATGCAAAAATCTTCTTTTTCATTATATTTTCCAAATGAAAGGCATCATGTGAGAATTTATTCCAGGTGAGGTTGTCCCGATGCAATAGTCAGTGGAAATGTTGTTTGCTTTAGGTTTGTAACTATCAGAAGTCATAAGGATGACCTATTAGCTGGATAGTAGAGAAAGCTCTACTGATCTTGTCATATATATTCACCTGTGCAGCAGATTGAGGGCTTGGAGTCTTCTCTTTAATTTGGTGATGTGCAATGGCAGCTGATATCTTGCTAAGATTAGGGAAGATGCCATTAGTTAATAAAGTCATTTATAGTTTCATATTTCCTGAGTATCCACAAGGGGATATTTCAGGGGAAGAAGTTCAGTGAATGTAAACCATTGGAAAATGAAACCATGGGCTTTCTCTTTTTGCCATATTTTAAAGGAAAATATCTTCTTCTTTACCAGGCAAAAGCTGCTGTATGCATGGACTGCAGGAGAAAACTTTAGACGGATTCATACTAAAAGTTATTTGTTTGATAGTGCAAGTATGAGGTCCCAAAGACCATGTTTTATGCCTTCCTTGTTTCTGGTGTCATAACAAGGTGGCTTGCATTTATTTATCTTACATTGAATACTAGCAATACTGGCAGCTTTATCTAGAATAAAATTAAAATACTTTGAAATTACAGTCTATATTCCTAAAATCTGCCACCAAGATTTTATGCCCATGTATGTCCATCCACTGGGTGCTATTATCATATGTATATGATAACAGTATCCCAGAGAGTTATATTCAGGAATTGTGGTTATTCAGACTCCTAAAGAAGCAGAGACTTTTTCCTACTTAAGGAACTGATAAATCACATGAAAGATTTTAAGCAATAAAACCTTCTGGGGGAAAAAAAAGAAAAAAGTGATAGAGGAAGAAAATATTTTTGAGGAAAAAAAATCTGTATTTTATTTACATGCAAATAATGCTTCTGTTATATCATTTTTTCCAGACTTTAATCTAGAAACAAAATGCATCCGTCCTCCACTGACATAATCCAAAGACTGACAGTGTTACAGAAGATGTGTTCTATTCACTAACATGCAATACAAGGAAGTTGCTTTCACGTAACAAGTCCTACCATAATTATAAGGATATAACAGTGAATCTCGAAATGAGGAAAAACACCATAAAGAAATTTGTGGTCTCATGCCTTCACAGTTCCCTGAGGTTTTTGAAATATTAGCGCCTCGTGTAACTTTAAAGAGTGATGTAGCCTTTTTGTAAGAGTTGGCACACCTGAAAGTCTGACATCTGTATAATATGCTTCCTGGATTAAGGACACTGTAAAGAGCAGGAAATAAGAACTTTAATTCAAACCAAGTCATTGTTTTCCATAAATATGAAAAACGGTACACCAAAATCATCTGCTGAATTCAATAGACAGAAAAATACAGACCTTTTTCTAATACAGAAATGTTATATTTTAACACTTAACTTTGCTATTTCAAAATACCTTCATGTGCTACAAAACCATGATCATTTTGGAAGTAAAAATGCAGGGAAGCATTACTCAAACAACACAGAATCTGTAAAAAGAACAAATCAGTATTTTAAGGTGACCTGTCATAAAAAGCTGAATTTTGCCACTTTCCTGGAACGCTTTCTATTTATATGCAACACCTACTAGTTTCCTCGTCCTCTACCCAGTGTCTTACATCTATTTCCTAATCTTCTAGTTTAGACCTAGACCCAACAACAAACCTTGATCCAAAAATAGCGTTTCAGTGTGGTCTCTATAGGTTGAAATAGTGTGTGTACTAATAGTAACATTAAACTCACACATTGTCGTATTGTTACAGCATTTGGGAATTTTTGAAAACAAATTTCAATCTGAGGCCTAGAAAATTATTTCTGTCCATAAATTAGAAAAATTAGCCCTTGAAAACAGACTCTTCTGAATATTCTCCCTGAAGTCCACCTGCTTACCAAAAAAAAACCACCAAAAGCCCCACACACCACCCCAAAACTAACAAACAACCCCCCCACAAAAAAACCCAAACCAAAACAAATAGACATCCACCAACTCCCATCTACAATATGATGTAGTTGCACTCAATCATGAAGATGAAAAACAAGCAGATTTTTATACCAAGCCAAGAATTTATTGCTAAGGTAATCAGAATCTTACCAATCTAGCAACTGAGTTGGTTTTAGTATCAGTCAAAGGGAAGGGAAAAGTATCAGGAAGGGAAAAAGGAACAGTATTACATAAAAAGTGTGCAGAATAATATTTATAGCTGTTATACTTTCCTAGTACTTGCCCCTTTCTCTCTTCTTAGAGTTACTCTTCCACAACCCCTTTGGATCCATCCTGGAGAGAGATAAAATGTATGGCAAGTCATCACCATTTCAAGCTCTCCATCAGGGTAAATATTATGTTGATTGTGAGGATTTCTTCCCTTTGCCAGGGAGAATGTGATGTAGACATTGATGGTTGCCTTCTCCTCAATTTGGAGTCCACTTGAAGCCATTTTTATTTAGTTTTTAAAGCCATTTGTACCTTGGTCTTTCTTCATTGGTCTGTAATTCAATTAAATTTGCTATATATGTGTGATATATGTTAGATAGAATCATGGAATCACAGAACAGTTTGGGTTAGAAGGGACTTTTAAGGATCATCTGGTCCCTGCAATGAGCAGTGACATCTTCAACTTTGCTCAGAGCCCCATGCGACGTGTCCTTGAACCCTCACAATGATGAGGCATCCACAGATTTTCTTGGAAACCTATTCCAGTTTCTCTCTACCCAGAGTGTAAAAAAAAACTTCTTTATATCTAGACTAAGTCTACCCTCTTTTAGTTTGCCCCCTGTCTTACAGATATCAGCCCTACTTAAAAAAAAAAAAAAAGTTTGTTGCCATCTTTCATATAAGCCTCCTTAAGGAACTGAAAGGCTGTTACAAGGTCTCCCCAGAGCCTTCCCTTTTCCAGGCTGAACAGCCCCAGCCCTCAGCTTTTCCTCATAGGATTGGTGTCCCATCCCACTGATCATTTTTGTAGCCCTCCTCTGGACTTGCTCCAGCATGTCCACATCCTTCTTATGCTGGGTGTCCCAGAGCTGGATGCAGTACTCCTCCTTTGGCCTGCTGGCCATGTTTCTTTTGATGCTTGTTCTTTGTTCTCTTTACTGCTCCTAAAGCAGTTTTATTCAGCTCTAGGTCTTTATCTGACCACTGTGAACTCACTCATAGCCCTGGGGTTTCCAGGGCCAGCCTGTGCCCTGTCTCATCATTCCAGTCCATCCTCCTCTTTGTAGCACCCTGTATCTATGTTTCTGAGCACTGAACCTGTCTTCCTCTGCATGGAATCACTGCACTGGGATAATACATATTGCCTTCTACAGAAAAAGTCTGCTTGGCACTGCTGTTGGAAAATGGTAGCTACACCATACTATTACAAAGACAAAGGGGACATGTACAGAGGGGACCTGACAAGTCCTAATGGCCTTGCAAAGCTATTATTAAACTTGGGACCTGATACTATCAATGATGATACTGTATTTACTGGGCTGCAAGGCTATAAAGCTGATTATGTTTTGTTTCTCCTGTCTGTAGCCTGCGTGGAGACATACAGACACATACTGAAATAGCAAATGTTTCCAGATATGCACACTCATATTCACTGGGACTGATAATTACACACTGAAAACTAAATTGGTGTCCTAATATTTGCAGATCAAGGCTTCAGTGACTATTTAGGAGAATGTGGAATGGTCTGTCCTTATTACAATTACCAAGCTCCAGATTTATAGCAGTTCCAGAGACTGGTGAACATGAAGACTTCAGCCTTGAGGCAGATCCAAGAAGATCGAATAATTTTCCAAGAGATGAGGAAGTGAATGCATTTGTTTGCTGAAGGTAGATAAACTAGTGCACTGTGTGCTCACCTGGCTCCCAGCATTCAATGAGATCAAACTAACGTTCACTACATGCGGATCTTCCAGCCTTTTTGTTCCCGTTTTCTGAGATACATCCAATACAATGGGATAAACTTCCTATAAACACTCATACCTATGCTGAAAGTGGAGTGTGTCATTGGGGAGACAAGAGTCACATGCTGGCACCACAAATGCCCAAATACCGTGCTGTGCTCATGTTCTTCAGCATTGGCAAAGCAACCATAATTTGTACCAGGACAGTGTAACACTGGTTGTAGGTTTTGGAGTTGGACACAGGTTCTTTGAGTGGCCGTAAAAAGCTACCAAAATTCCCACATGTTTATTGTTGCTCTTATATCCTGTCAGGCTCACAGGAGATGCAGAGGAGTGATTGTGCAGTGTGGGGCTGGTCATATGTTCATCCATAGGCAACTACTCCAGTTTACTCAGAGGCAAAGAACCATGACACGACTTAGCAGGTATAATGCTTTGCATTGCAGCAGTTTTGCTTCCAGGACTACCAGTCCAACATCATGTAAAATATAAGTGAGATCACTTTCCCATTTTCTTGCCTGTCACCACGTGTTTGTCAGCAAAAATACCACACAATACTGAGCAGCCTACATTTCGTTGCTCCTCACAAGGTTTTCTCATCATGCCAATTGCTGCAGTGCCCTCTGACTGAGCAATTCCCCTTGTTATAACCAGCTCAGTAGCTGAGGACAGGATTCAGTGGAAACTTGCACACCACACCACCTTTCCACTGCCAGTGTAGCTGGATTTCTGACTTCACACAGTAACCCAGCACTCCAAGCTCCCTGGCATCAGCCATGTCTTTTCCGTTGTCACTCACTCCGCTCCTGAAAAGATTTTCTTCCTTCCACCATGCAGTGAAGAATTTGTGTGTGTGTGTGCACCTTGCTGTCAGCTGGCGTGTGAAGTCTCCTATTGGGGACAAGCAGGACAAAGAGTGCCATGGAAAAAGCAGAGCTGTTACGATGCTGGAGCTCGCTAGATGGCCTCGTACACTGCAAAGAAGCTCTTCCTGCAGCAGTCCCACCTTGTAAAATCTGTTCATGCATGCAGTTGTAGGGATTTTTTTATTATTATTTTCCCTTTTATTTTATTTTTTAATAGCTGGGCCTGGACCCTTCTTTTTTTTGCTCTACTCCTGTCCTCTGGGCCATGGCTGTCAGCCTGTGGAGCAAGCCTTTCTGATTATCAAAGCAAGCCATAGGGCACACAGCAGGAATGGGAAGCAGAAAGGAAAGCTAGTGTGTGACCTTCTAAGTAATACTGTTTGTACAAGCTGGTGTCCAAGCACAAGTGTAAGTTTGGCATTTGGCATCCCTAGGTCCATGGATGTATATTTAGCATGTATGTATGAAGGCTTTTTGTATTATACTTATCAGTGAAAAGAACTCTCCTAAGCAAGCATTTCCTACACTCTGATCTGACTCCATACAATCTTGTTGTGGGAAGAGCATGAGGGAGAGCTAAGAGGAAATACAAAATGAGAAATAACTATGGGCTGTGGAAGAGGCACTGGACATTTAACAACCCCTCTGAAAAAGTTGCTTTTGTCTGCAGTAATTTTGTGGTCTCCCTGCCCAAAGTCTTTGAGAAAACTACTGTTAAGCAGATATTTACTACAATACTGGTTTCAGGGGTAGAAGTTTGAAACTTCTTGGAAGTTCAGGGTTTGAAACTTCTTTGAAACTTCAGAAAGAAATTAAGGGTTCAAATGCACAGTCAATTTACCGGAGTGCCTCACCTTACCATGTTTCAGATGAGACAGGTAATGAGCTGCAGCCTATCAGGAGCCCTCTGCAAATGTGGGGTAAAGTACGACTTCAGCCACTTTCACAGGGGTATTGAGTCACCACAGGCAGGATACACCGAGTCATCTGCTGGTCCGTGGCTGATGGGTTAGTTTGACAGGCTACAACAGCTAGACTTGAATTTCTGGATGAAAATAATCCATCCACGATCACTTACATCATGGACATGATAAACTGAACATAGCTCTATCCAACTCTTGCTGGTGTGCTGTTGGTGAAAACCATTCCTCTCCTTTTTCCTGCATCTTTTTTCTATTGAATGTTGGACCTCTTCACATTTGCAAGTGTACTGACCTGTTCAAAAGCAGTAGTACCTCTCTGCTTTCTTTCCCAGCAGACTGTAACACCATGAAAGCAGTGGCAAGGCAGTTTGCCTGGTACTTCTGAAAACAGTTTCTACTTCCTGTGTGAATGGCACCCACCTGAGACAGCGGTAGGCAGAAATAATGCTGAAATAATGTGAAAACATGATGGTGAGAGCTGCTCTGCAGTCCCAGGCAGGAGCCATCCTCTGCAACACCAGAGCACCCACTAAGCTCTCTGTGTGGGACAGCAATCACCTCCTCAGCTAAGCCTTCGCATCCATGGTTGTTGCACAACCAGCCTTTCCAAGGCAAGTACCCATTCCCATCATTTTTGAGTTCAAACTTCAAGGCATCCAAAAGTAACCTGAATCAGGCAGCTCATGTTTCACCATCTAAATTGTGGTTCATGTATTCTAGAAGTCAATCCATGTAAAATTTTTGGAGCTCGGCATAAAGTCATGTACTTGTTTCACAGCAATTGAGTGTTTCAAGGACTTCTTGATACTTCTCAAACAGGATATGTCAGTGGAGAAGGCAGAAACAAGGAAATGCAGAAGTACCTTCCACAAAAGGATTTCTTGATCGTGATGCTACAAGTGCCAAACATATAGCAGGTGGCACACACTGGGGCAATGAGTAGAGACCAGAGCAGCCCTATAGCCAGAAGGCCACAAGACCACTCATTGTGGGTTTGAATCATGGGAGAGAAGCCAGAGAAGCTTAAAGGCACAAGCTGGTTTGGGCACAAAGCTGCATGTTTGGACTGGTCCTACTTAGTAGTGTTAACATAGTGTGAGATGGTGAATATCAACAGTCTTGTACCAACATCACAAAATGCTTCTTTGTGACTGATCCAACAGCTGACATGAATATGAGAAGACAAAAAGAGAAAAAAGTAAAGGAGAGTGGCATGAAATGGTACCGTGGGTGTTTCACACTGCCAATGAGGCAAAATTTGTTAGAGTAGGGCATGATCAGGAAACCCACAGCTCCCTTAGGGACTGTCATGCTGACAGGAGCTTGCATGCTGGCTGCAGGATATACACCAAGGGGGCTGCCAACAGCAGACCTGAGAACTGCAGGCAGATCCAGGGAGATCAGACACAACTGAGGCCAATTACAAATGAGGGAGAAATCATTTAGACAGTTGGTGATGTCCATCTGGCACTTAGTGACTAACCAACCAGCCTTTGGACAGTCATCTCGACAGCCTGCACTTCCAGCTGCCCTCACCTCGTTCTGGTCGTAATGCAGCTGCTGCCATTCCAGCTCCCAGAATTTTGTGGTTGCTCTCAGTTTCTCTGACTTATTTCAAATAATATTTTAAAAAAATATTTTTAGTTTAATTTCATTTTTAGTCTGCCCATTCCAAAGCACTGGGACAACTTTCCTAGTTTTGAGCTGTCACATTATTGTGATGACCATTTTAGCCTTGAGTCAGAGACACACTTCAGCACGTCCTTATATCCAAGTATTCATGTGTTCAAACCAGTGGAACTTCCTACACAACTAGAGTTTAATGGTTGTTCATCTCTCTTGTTTAAATTCAAGGCTTTGAATACTGCTGTATTGTCTACTGCCCTAATACGTCAACTGTAAACATCCATAAATTAAGTTCTTTCAAAGACGAAGAAGTGTTCATAAGTATACAATAATTGGCATGGAAATCACAGGAGACAAACTTTCAGAAGTACCTGCATCTCACTTTCAAGAACACGTCTATTGCTTTTAAGCTTTTTTTGTAAATCCTTCAAGGTGCCTGTTGACATCTTTTGTAACTTAAAACTGGTTAGTAATTTCTTAACTTTCCATGTCCTGAGATTGTGCACATTTACTTGCATGAAGTAAATTGACAAATGGGCATGAGCCTTCTCAATAATATGGGTGCCTGTGAAGCCTTTGTCCTTGATCTCATGTTTTAGACAAAGCAAATTAAAATGATCTGTCCATGCAGGAAACCCAGGCAGATTTTCACAATGGTCTCACATTTACTACTGCCCGTTCTTACAAGAACTTGCTTTATTTAACTGCCTTATTCAAATGCCAACAAGAAAAACATAATAGGCACAGAAAGGAGACAAGGGGGTCAATTGAACAGATAAAAAATCAAGAATGTTCATGGTTTTGCCTAGACTCATCTGAGGTTTTCTCTTGTCCAGGATCCTTGAGCATTAAGAATATTGTGAGACTCAAACCCAGAAAAAATTAACCACTTAGGCTTTAGGAAATCCCTGCAAAACTAGCCTCTTTTCTCAAGTTACACAGCAGGAATTTCCAGAGATGTGACATGGACTATTTCTTGTTGCTACCCCATCCCTCAATTCTACCATTCCAGGAGTAGAGAGTCTGTTTGCACAGACAAGAAGATCCCTGGGAGAATAGTTTTGCATAGTCATCCATGCAGCTTTGTGCATAGGGATCCACTGAAACCACAACAGGTGAGCCAGCTCCTCATGACCAGCCAGGCCCTCCCTGGGATCATAGCCTGGAACCCATCAGGCTATGTTTTTCCTTCTTCCTCCTGCTGCCAAAAGAGCAATGAACTGACTGAGAAATAGTTAGTTAGAAAGTAGGGGTTACCACACTGCTAGGTACTTCGAGGTTTTCCTCTTTGATTTTTACCCTTACAAAGGCAGTCCTGTGCCCCCTGTCTGCTATGACCAATGGTAGCTGGAGGCCAACCATCAAAAATAGATTATGGCACAGTTATAGAACTTCTCTCAAAAAGGAAAAGAATCCCTTTTTATAACCCATCCTGTTCCACAGATACTCTACTGTCTGATTTTTGCTCCCCTAAACCAAATCAGCCCAGATGTCTGGTTTATTCTGACTTTGAAGCTCTGCTCGAGAAGTCTGAGGGTCAAGAATTTCACCCCTCTGAGACCCACACAGGCAGGGAGCCATCAGCTGACTCCTACTACAAACATGCAACACAAAGTCAAGATAAACTTTCCAGCACTGCACATTTAAAATTGTACCTTATGAGGCAGTAAGGGGGACTTATGATCCATCATGGAGAATAAAAAGGAAGGCATTGTCACATTAGTATATACACTCTCCCTTTTTTTTTATTTGCACTCCAGCACCATGAGGGTTCAGACAGCAATGACTCAGGTGTGTGTGACTCAGATATTAGGTAATGTGAAGCAATGGGCTGGAAAAGTGAACCCCAAGCAATATCAAAGCAATTTCTCTCACCCGTTTCTTAATTTACATAGCTCTGTAGCTGGCTTCCTTGACCACTACAGCTTAGCAATAACACCAGACTTCCAGGGACCTCTCTGTAGAATTACACATGCTGTCCAAGCACAAATTCAATCTCACAATTTCGCCACAGCACAGAAAGTTGTCTTACACTGTAGATGAAATCCAAAGATGTGCTCATGTTTACCTGAGCAGCTGGGGGGGTCCAGGAATTCGTTTGCTGTGATTTCCAGTTGAGACTGGACCATGGCCGAGAGCAACACTCAACTTTTCTAAGTCCTTCCCATTGCAGGTAGCAACTCATGAGATGCATCTGATGAAGTAAAAACTTAATCATGAAACTTAGAGAACTAAAAGGTTAGATGCAGGCATTGTCTCTGGAAGGCCTGGATAGTTACAGCTCCTCTGGTCCTCTAGTGGTGTGATGGGCTTAGACAATGGTAGTTGACATCCTGTACTCTTGGAAAGTGAAAGCCAGGCTCTGGATGGCAGAGGTAAAACTGGAGCACTCAATTTCTATAATGCAGGCAGTATTTCCACAGCTCTCAACAGCCCTCAGTGGATCCCAGCATGCTGTGGACGTTCTGCTTCCACCTACTTACGCACCTTCTGCGTCTCCAGGGGTGGTGAGTAATGTCTTGAGCTAAAATTCATTCATCGTTTTATGGTATAATTACATTCTTGTCCAGCTTAGCACAGCAAACAGGAAAAGTAACTTTGCTTTGCAGTTACCACCAGAGCTCCACCTTCTTGTGTGCCAGAAATTTGTGCTGGGAGTCTGTGAAAGGAATAGCAGAAAGCTCTCCATGTGCCCAAGAGGACTGGAGGCCTCCCCAAAAACCCCTGCCAGCAGTAGCAGCACCACCCACTAGCCTGGTGAACACTTAAAGAAAATTACAAGAACAATAGCAGGAAATGTCTAAGGGTGGAAACAACAAACTGAACACAGCCCACGTTTCTGGGGGCTTCCTGATTGGCTTGATTTGCCTCAGCAGGAGCACTTTGGATAACCTTGGAGCTACCCCACCAGGACAAAACCTCTCCACAGTGAAGCCATGTTTATTCCGGTGGCTTTCTGGGACATAGGGATGCTTGCTGCCCAGCACAAATAAACAAACAAACACAACATAAAAGCACTAAGGTAGATCAGATGGATGAAGCAGGATCAGGAGCTGCAGTCATCATGCTCCGGATGGCAGCAGCTTGGTGCGTCCCTCATTGCTCCCAGGGGGAAGTCAGTCCATTCCCATGGGGCACGTTCCTTGCCTCATATCAGCGTTCACCCTGGAAAAATGAACTGTGTGTTCCTGTAAGTGAATGACAGCAGAGGACAGATTTTCAAAGCTCAGATCCAAGAAACTGTTTGTATCAAGAAACAAACAAAACAAGTAATGGCTCCTACTGGGTGTTCCCCTTCCTGCCCTGCTGCTCTTTTTTCTGTCCCTGCTGTCCAAATGACTCTTGGCAGCAGTGCAGGAGAATGGATCTGTGTATTTGTGAGGTCCACTTAATACGAGGAATTTTTAAAGGGACCTAATAAAGCTCAATGCCTGAAGCATGCTGACCGTCAGCTGCACATACCATCTAATTCCTTCATTAAGGATTTCTGAGGGCACTTACAGATTTAGGCAGTCATGACTGAAACACAACACAAAAGGCAAGGAGTTTTGTTCAAAAAAGTCTGAGGGAGGCATATGGGATCCCTGTAAATTGCAGCTTTTCAAGACAGTTGTGCTTCAATAGCTGCAAGGCAGCAGAAGGTATCATCACACCAATTAATATATTTTGGATGGGTTTTCATGTTTTCAGCCTGAATTTTCTGGGGGCCATTTTTGGTTTTTTTAGTTTTATTTTCAGACTATATTCCAGCAATCACATGGGGTACCTCAGGTCAGAATGTTGCATGCTGCTCAACACTTCTTGCGTCAACAAGTAGGCTTGTAAGTACCATGTTCCTTGAAACAGAACATTTTAAGCAAATACAGCAGGAAGCAGATAGAAAATGCCTTGTTTGCACCAGAAGTCCCTTGAAATGCCCATGCGGTCATTAGATGCAAATCTGAGTCAAGTCAAACCAAAATCGTGGAAACCTCACATGTACAGTGAGTATAATTACTAGTACCAGCTAACACATCTACCAGGGATAAGCATGGCCTGAGGTATGATTGGACTCCACAGGATTGACAAAATGTATTGCATCAAGATGGGGAAATGGAGGCAAAATTATTTGCTGGAGGCTATGGCAGGGATAAAACAGATAGCTCTAGCGAATGCTTGCTTCTTTTGTCAACACTACTTTTCTAGTTAAAAACTGCAACACCTTTTCAGTGATGATCACATTACCATATGGAGTCATCTGCATGTGCTTCTATACTGCTAAAATTTAGACGTGGTGGGAAAAAGGAGGGATTCAAAACAGCCCAAATGGGAATCCTGCTAGAAGTGAAACCCTGCTTTGTGAGCAATAGGAAACATGCTGTCACTGACTTTGGATGGAGCCATTGCTCTGTCTCGGCTGCAGGGGAAGGCTGGGCGGGATTCTGGTATGGAAATAACCTGTGTAGGAATTCAAGGAAGAAAAAAAATCCCAATGGGGGGGGGGGGAGAGGGAGGTAGAAGGGGGAGGGG
>VYXB01009376.1:51215-63213 GCA_013397135.1 Pachyramphus minor | reverse complement strand
GGACAACGTTGCCTCAGCGGGGACGCCCGCTACCTTGTGAGCCTGCTGACACCCCAAGGATGCAGTTTCTGCCATGGGGAAATACTGGTCATTCTGGGGTCGGTAAGACAACCTTGTTAAGTAGCCCCTGCCTGAGTGGGAGGTTTTACTGAGGGCTTATTTCCTTTCCTCTTCTATCTCTCTTGGTTTCTCTGTTTGTTGGCCACTTCCTAGTAATAAATATTGGGTTTTCTGAGCTTTCAGCAGTGTTTTGTTTTCCATTTTGGCATCCCTCCGAACCCTCCCTGGAACAGTGACTCACTGGGAAAGAACAGAAATATAGCAGTAAGCTCTGACTCACACTGCTCCACAGTTTATTTTCACCAGGTAGCACAGCAGAATATTTCAAATATCTTTATCAGCAAGGTACAAATGCATGTGGTCTACAAATCATTCCTAGGGATAGGGAAGGAGAAGAAGCCACCTACCTGTTGACTTCTAGATTCATTAATTTAGCAAGAAAATGGCACTGGCTAACCTGAGTGACAAATGAATTTTTCACTTCACTAGGTATTTTAAAAAATTTTCTGGGAAGAAAAGTAAAGATAAAACAACACATTTTGAAAAATTTCTCTCTGAATTACAACACGAGGAGGAAAATTCCTCCGGTATCAAATTGTTCCATTGCAGCAGAGCAAAATACTTGGTTTCAACATCTTTGCATTTTTTATGTTATTATATTGATTCAGACAAAATAGTAAGTGGATTGAAGCAGTACTTCCCAACAGTTAATTTTAAAATTATTGCAGTTAAACTATTTCAACTTGGAGATGAGTGGTTTACCTTTAAGAGAGAAAAATGGCAGTTTGACAGTTCATCACAAACCTGAGACTATTAAGTATTCATATACTTCAGGAGAGCAAAATGTGCCCTTTTCCATCTGCACAACTTGATCCTGTGACAGTTTTGCTTTTGTCTTATGAAAAGCATTATCAGCAAGTGCCACACATCTTTCATCATCACACAATTAGAAAGTGGCGGAAAATCTCCCAGGTGGGTGCCTGAATTTAGACCCCTGCATCTGTATTTAGATGCATGAATTTCACAAGCAACTCAAGCTGCCAAGCCTGTGAAAGAGGCAATTCCTCCGTCTTTCCTCTCCTTGCTCTCTGCCTTGTGTACAAACAAACATTAGTGAAGTCCTATGCTGAACAGGCCTGGGAAAGAGCAAAAGTGTGTCCCTTTAGCTTGGGTCAGTGCCCTGATCCTTCACTTGAGAAATGGTGACAGAAAGGCAGGAACAAGCAGCCGCAGGTAAGGAAAGTACTAGGAAATGCTGATCTGTCACGTTCAAGGAAATATGTTTCAGTTAGCTGTGAGCAACTACAGATTTCTGTAGACAAAGGAACTTTCAGGTAACTATTCCTGTTCAAATATGTTCATCTTGGCTTATATTATAGAGATTTTTTCTGTCCAAAAGTGAGAAAATAAAGAGGAAACATACATAAAAAGAAGAGAGGGCAGGAAGAGGGAGTATCTGCATCTGCATAAATCATGTCAATAAAAGGAGGTTTCAGTTAAAGTAATGGAGAATCTAAGCCCAACAAAAGTGTATCTCAAATTATAACCAAGACATCTTAAAGAGTGAGATCTCAGCCATTAGGTCTCAACAAGAGAAGCGAGTACTGAGTGCTTACAGTTTCACAGCTTCACAGTTTATTTTCTGAACTTTCTATGTATTTTATTACCCAAAGTCACTGGGGACCCCAGTGTCATGCAGTAACAGTAGAAACACGGGTAGATATCCCAAAAGGTTATTGTTGGAAGTGGGCAAAGTGTTGGTTCAAGCAAAACTCGTAACACAACTGTTTGACTGCCAGTTTCCAGCAACTATTTCCAGTGTAATTGTCTGGAGTACAGGAGCATTAGAAGACACATATTCCTCTAATTATTACTGCATATTTATTATATCCTGTACTGCACCATGATTTCTAAAATGAAAGTAAATATCTGAGAGATGTTATGGGAATTGAGATGAAGGAATACTGAAGTATATTTTTAGTTAATCTGTATATGCTTTTGCAGAAGTGGATAATAAGGTAATTACTGGTTTCCTTTTAGATAGAGCTATCTGTTTTACAAATAATTCATGTGCCGTTCATGTGCTAGGAAGTCGGTTATGCTAACAAGTCAGAACTGTTCCTGATGACGTTTGAAATGTCAATTAATATTTAGGAAACTATATCTAGTTGAAATAATATTTATGTGTTTTATTTTTTTGTGTGTGTACATGTCTGTATGTCTTCCACAGGCTGGAACAAGAAATACAGAAATTAGAAAGTGAGGAATCCCAAATATCTGCCAAAGAACAAATAATTTTGGAGAAACTAAAGGAGACTGAGAAATCCTTTGACAACTTGCAAAAGGTATTTAAAAAAAAAAAAAAGACACTCAGGCACAGATTGAAACAAAGCAGCATTTGGAAGCAGCAGTTATAATTCATACACTTGTGGGAAGATTGAGAGCAGTTACAGAGCATATAGCTTAAACCAGGATGAACAAGACAAGAAAAGATATAGAGGCATCAGGTCTATTTTGGTTGTGTTAATTGGGTTTCCCCTTCCATTCCAGTTTTTTTTGAAGAGGGATTTCAGAGGCTTTCTCTCAACTTATCTGCAGGGAAACAATTTAAGCGTTTTTGGCCCCACTTAAAATGTCAGCAGGATATTGAAAGGTATTTCAAACATCCCTGCTCTTGGTGGCACCCAGAAATAGTAGCATTTGCCACAAACGCCACTTCTGAACATTACAGTCTGCAACATAAAGCAATGTTCTCCATTTAATTACACCATATTCCTCTCCCCCAGTCTTTAACAGCATCAGAATCCAAGGAGCCACAATCATAGTTACCCATTTAAAAATTACGTAGAACCATAAAAGCAAGCCTAGCATAAAAATGAAGACTTCATGCACATTAACCCCAAAATAAAGAAGATTTAACCAAACATTCTATTTTTTCCATTCACAGAGTTTCTCCCACCAGGATGGTGGTAAGTGCCTTTTTATTATTGTATAGCTGGGGGTTTAACAAGAGCTGTTACTATAGCTTTTTTGAAAAGGTTTAAAGAGTGGGGGTTCTTTCCTTCACTGTGTGTTTCTGATTTATTGCTAGAGCCATTACCTTTTTCTTTGGTATTTCTATAGTGCTAGCACAAACATCACTGTTGTGGGAAAACAGTATTACTTTGGCAGAGTTCCACCTCTTCTTATGCAAACACAAAGGGAAAGAACAGCATGAATAACTTAAAACAGACATAATACAATTTCTGTATTACCGGCCCCTTTCACATGATAGACCAGCACTGCAGACTCCTTTTCACCTCTCTATGGTCAGTCTTCTCCATTGTATGTGCTCATGTTCTGTTCATAAACCATTAAACATTGTGAGGACTATTCCTCATGTAGATATTAATATTAAAAATAGATTACTTCACTGATGAACAATATTCTCAGCATGATGATTTTTACAGAAGGAAAATCTAACATGGGTGGATATAGTAATTTCTCACTTATTAACTCAGTGTCACACTATGTGTGATCAGTCTAAATACTGAGCTATAAATTTAGGTTTCTGAGTGAGCAAATAAGATGGATGGTTCCCAGGGAGCTAGAGAGACCTTCATAGAGCAACTCTAGGACCCTTAGGACCCAGGAAGGATATCATGCTAAGGCATCTGCAGATCAATCTGGGCAAAAGATACTCAGTACATTTCTTTGACATGACACGATTCAAAATACTGAAGGTAAGACTACCTCCTCTGGCTGCTGTCAAAGCCATACCCAACTGTATTGGGAGTATAGATGAGGAATATGTATGATGATCCTAACATTAAAACACTCGGACACAATGGAAATTACTGTGTAGTGTATTAGCTGACTTGGAGCTGTCTTGGAGAGGTGATTAATATTAGTTAGTAAGGAGGTTTTCCTTGTAAGTCAAAGGTCTAGTTCAGAAATTTTCACTTCTCCTAGCAATATAACCCAAGATTTTCATTAAATCCCATTGTCAAAAAAAAAGTCCTAGATATGCTCCCTCTGGAGCATTTGAAATTGGCTACCACAAAGTAAACACAGATTGAGAATGGCAAATGTTTTGTACCTATGCAGAGTTACACCAAGGTTGTTCGTAAGTTCCAAGAATGGTGCCTGCAGAATTTAGCACCCAAGGTGGACAGGAGTTCTACGACTCCTTCAGGATGAGGTCTACCTCTTCACATGTGTTGTAATAGAAGGGGAACCAAAGCAAACCCCAGCTAACAATTATGAAGTGGTAGTTTCCCTGAAGGTATGTAGCAATGTAGTATTTGACCTGGTTGAAAAAGAGCCCCCATACTCTCCAGATTTTACCTGCTTTCAGTGGATCACTTCCTCACAGACTGAACCAGAAGTAAGGACAGCTCATGAAGGGTAACAGAAAACTGCAAAACTACACCAAAGAGAAGAGAGTGACTCCAGAATAAATTCACAAGCAAAGAGAGCAGAGAGTAAACCTGGGTGAACTGGTCCCTCTTCTCTTCTAGACCACTTGTTTTATACATCTTGTCCCTTCCTCACAGCAACTGGTCCCTTTGGGCTGAGGCAGGCCAGGCCATCCTCTAAGTAGAGCGGTTCTTTGCTCCTCTGTCCTTTTAGCCCTCCTATTGGGGGCACAATGCACCTGTACATCTTCACATGGTGCAAGTTGAGCCAGTCCTCTGTGTTCTGCTCTCTGAGAGCGGTCTATGAGGGTAGCTGATCAGAGCAGGAAGAAAGCATGTATATAGCTAGCTGTGAGCATTTTGTTACCATAAATTTTTCCTTCCTTCAAAGCTGTTTAGGACTTGCTTTGCCACAGCAGATCAAACATCTGTCTGGCTACCATGTGTAACATACACTGCAGATGAAAATGGTAGGAGTTGTTGGATAACACAGGAAGGCTGTGTAAAACACAGACATAAACTAACATTGACCTGTTGGAGCAATTTCTTCTGTTGTTGCCACATCATTAAAGACTCCCAAGGCCGTACATCTCTTGTTGTTTGTTCTGTGCCCTTCCCTCCCTTTATTCTGAATGCAATGACAGTATGGAAAGTGATTTATCTGACCATTGTGTCCCTGGGCATATTTTTGTGCCATACATATGGTGGTGACAAAGATTTTGAGTGTGCAGAAAGCACAACTTTAGGGTATTTGGAGTCCAGAGGGGTCCAAGTGAAGGCTCCAAGGGAAGGGGAGAAGTGGTGGTGAGCACTAGTGGCCAATCAAGTGACACTCTGTGTCCTTCCCGCCCTTCCAACAAAAAGAGTTGTGTTTGGCAATGAGCATTTCTGAGCTTGAAATAATCCAGCCACAATTCACATAAATTGCACATTTTCCAGGGTATAAACACACTTTGCCTTCATAAATCACCATGTGAGAGAAAATAGAGCAGAAATGCTGAGGCTGGGAAATGCTGGGAGCTGTGTCCCTGTCACCTCCAGTTGTGACTGCCAGCTTTGTGTTGGCTTGCCACTGGCAAGCTCTCCATTAAACAAAGTCTGAGATGATGCTAGGAATTACGTCATTTCTTGCTGCTCAGGTCTGCAGTCAAAACCAGCCTTGCTTTAGTGCTATGCTGCATGCACGTCAGGAGCAAATGGAGAGAGCTCTTACTCCATGTGTGCATGTTTATGGCTCAATGTATATACAAAATAAGGCACATTAAGATCTGATGTAACTCCCTTGAGTGCTAAATTTGCCTCAGGGGTAAATTCATCCTTTGGAATGTTTGACCAGTTGTGTGCAAACTACATGCTGCTATTTCAGCCAACATACAGAAGTCACAATTACAGTAACTGTACCGTTTGCACAGACCTCTTTTTGAGTTTTGTGTATATATTTGGCAAAGATGTGGCTTAGGAAACCTGACCTGGATTGGTTAGTACCTGCAACACTGCTTAGAGATTCTTTTGGTTTTCTCACCTCTGATGTTGACCAGCTGCACAGGCCAACAGTAAAGCAAACCAGCATGTCAAAGGAGTCTAGTACAGATGATGTTTGAAAAATGTTTTCCACATGTCCTGTAAAAATTCACCAGCAATTGGTTTTCAGTTGTAGGCTTTCCATAGCTTTTTTAATTCAGTGTCCATCTACAGCTGCCACAATTACAGCACCTCTGGTATCAGAGTAAAAAGCATTTATCACCACCCTTGGAGTGTGACATGTGAGTCAGTTTCCTACCCATTTCACAGACCACTCAATCAATCTGTCTTGGCCAGGAGAGTGCTGTGGGAAACAGTGTCAAAAGCTGTGCTGAAGTCTAAATAAACACCATCTACTGCTCTCCACATATCAACCGAAGATGTTACTATGTTGCAGAAGTGATCAGTTTGGTCTGTCGCGATTTGTCCTTGATAAATCCACGATGGCTTTTCCCAGTCACATGCTTCATTTGGTTTGTAATGGTTTCTAGGAGTACTCATTCTGTCACTTTCCCAGGGGACAAAGTAAGACCATTGTGCTTCCAGTTTCCTGGGTCCTCTTTTGGCCCATTCCTGTGGATAGGTATGACATTTTCCATCTTCTGGTCATCAGGGACATCCCCTGATCTCTGTGGCTTTCAAATATTATAGATAGTCTCCTTACAAAAATGTCAGACACTTTTCTTAACACCCTGGAGTCTGGATTTATGTGTTGAATCCTTGCAGATCATCCCTTCCTCCACAACTGGCAGGTCAATACGTGTTGTCATTACTACTTGATCTTGTGACCTGGGGTTCAGCTGTGTCAGTAAGGATATAGGAAAAGAGACAAAAGAAGAGGCAAAGAGACAACAGAAGAGCAAAGAACATCTGCCTTATCACTATTGCTGGTGACTAGTTTTCCTGCCCTCCTTAGCAATGGATTTGTCTTTCCTTCTGCTTACTGCTCACAAATCTGAAGAACTTTTTCTTCTTGACATCTTTGGTGAACTTCAGTATTAGCTGATCCTTAGCCTTCCTGACTGCACCTTTACATCCCCCTAGCAAGGTGCTTGTAGTCCTCAGTGGCTAAGCCAGTATGCTGGGTTTTATTATTATTTTTATTACACCTAAAGCTTAGGTGTTAAACCAGGGCATTCTTTAGTTTGGACTTCTTCGTTTTCCTTTGTAGAGGATGGACTGTTCTTGTGCTTTCAGCAGGCACTCTTGGATAACTCCCAGCACTAACAAACTCCTTCTGACCTCCATGGACACTTCCAATGGAATCCCTCACAGGCAGGCTCAGCCTATTGAGGTTGGCTTCTGTAAAATTCAGGGTCTTTTTCCTACTACTTGTCTTCAGTGTTCTCAGCAGGATTTTAAATTCTACAATGTTACTCTCACTATATCCGAGGTATTATTGGTAGTTATGCTAGCAGTGTAAGTCAAGAAAATTTTCTCAGATTGCAAGCAGTAAATCTAGCGATGTGCTGCTCCTAGTCAGCATGTCCCGCATTTATAGCAACCAGTACATTCCTGGAAACTGATGGGTGGTTTGTGCACATTTTTTTTTCTCAACAAATGTCTGGGCAGTTGAAGCCACCCATGAAGAGCAGGTTCTATTGCCCAAAGACTTCATTGAGCAACCAAAGTAAGGTTTTATTGGCTCCATCATCCTAACTGGGAGGTCAGTACACATAGGGGTATGTGTACCCCTATCACCAAGGGGTGATGATCCCTATATCATGATCCTAAGTCATAAATAGAACTGGTATGATCTCCACAACTCTCCTCTATACGTGCAAATTTCTCTCTCACATAAAGTACACCTCCACTTCCTCTTTTTTCTTTCCTATCATTCTGAAAATGCTTGTAGCAATCCACTGTGGTCTTTCCATCGTTTGATTTTTCCCATCAAGTTTCTGTGATTCCTGTGGCATCTTTCACACTGAGCACGGGGCTCTAGTTCTTTCTGCTTGTTGCCCAGATTACGTACATTGACATACGTGCACTTGAGGTGGCTGAAATTAGGGGTTTTGCCTTTGGAAAGAGTTGGGGAACATTCCTTACTGCTCTGGTAAGGAATAAGGCACTTATCCACCGTGTTGCTTATGGATACACAAGTGTCAGCTGTGGACCCTAACCTCCAAATTCATTTGTTTAGAGTGTGGTTCACTAGGTTAGGGCCAGGCTATTCAGTTTTTAGCAGAACCTCCGCTCGTGTTCTTACAGACGTGGTGGCAGAGTCACAATCTCTGTTCCTTCTGATGCAGTCCCATGGAGCCCCAGAGGGCTTTGAAGGTGGGACACCCCTGGCCTCAAGCCGGGTATTTGCAGAAGGTCCACTGCTAATTTTAGTAGTAAGCAGACTTTTTAAAGATAATCCAAGCCCCTGGAAAATTAATTTGTCTGACTTTTGGCCACAAGTCTCTATGGGAGCTATTCTGAGCAATTCTGAAGATTTAGTTTTGTGCCAGAACCCTTGAATGATTACCTTGCCCCATATGTTTTCCCAAGCACTTGGGAAATGTGTCTGATAATATGGAGGACTGCCATAGTCCTAAAATTCATTTTGTTGTGAGCAGTACAAAAAGCTACAGGACTTGTTTTATGGCATCCTTAGATTTTAATAATTTATCAAGCATTGAAATTAAGATATTGAATGCAGTCTGTTCAAATGTTTTTATTTATGTTCCGGCTGTCTTCTCATGTGAACATAGTGCTAATTTGCGTCTGTCCATTCCATGTAAAATTAACCTTTCATGTTCTTTTAAAAGGTGCTAAATGAAAGAGACCTTGTTGCCAATGAGATAAAGGGAAATGAGCAGGTTTATTTTGTTTAGGAGCAGGGGTGGGAGATGACAATACAAGACAGAAACTGGCATAATCAACCAGCCCCAACTTCTTCTAGTTAAATATTCCACTTCTGACACGTGACACCACCACCAGCTTCAGAAGGAACTACATGAGAATTGCACCATTGTCCTGGCATTCCCTTCTCAGGACAATGAGAGATTGTCTAGAGTCCTGAAGCTAATTTTTAAAATGTTTTATTCTAAGTAACATACAGAGAAGTTTGTAAACAAAGTCAATATTAACAGCTTATAACACTTAGCTAGGTGTTGTCTCCTAAAGCAGGAGGCAAAAAAACCCCAGCTTACTTAGGTCCACAGCATCACAGTGAGAGTTTCACCATCAAGCTGTACAACTGATCTTGCTTATTGCTGGATGTCAGCGATGCTCAGTTCCCTCTACAGGCACTAGGGCCATGCCTATTGATTCTCACAAACTGCAAAAGAAGTAAAGATGATTGGTTAGGCAGCCCACGTCTGTATTGACTACACCCACGTGTGGACAGATACATCTGTTACTCAAGTCCCTGGATGAGTGTGTACAGAAATGACTGTTCCAAAAGTACACTCTATGGGATGAATAATTACTAAATTTTTGCCATTTCCAAGACACAAAGTGCCTTCTTTCTCTGGACCAGAAACACAGTCCCCGCTTCTTTCTTCTAAAAAATTAATTCGGTTTTCAATAATGGCCTGCTCATTTGTTGATCATATTTCCAGAACAACACCACTAACCATTGTACTAATTTCTCATCAGGGGCAAGTAACCCTGCGAAAGAAAGAAGCTGTTGCAGGCCATTGCTCAGTCTGTGTCTTAAACAATTATTTCTCCTAAGCTCTACTGCTAAAAATACAAAACTTTGAGGATACAGTATGCATTGAAAATCTAAAAACCCATTTGCCAAGGCTGCCAGTTGTCCACTGAAATATGAAATTATTGTAACAGGCTCCCTAGGGAAGTGGTCACAGCACCAAGCTTGCCACAATTCAAAAAGCATTTGGATGCTTCTCAGGCACATGGTGTGATTCTCAGGGATGGTCCTGTGCCAAGTTGAGAGCTGGACTTGCTGATCCTTGTGGGTGCCTTCTAACTCAGCATATTCTGCGAATAACATTTCCATGGATGTTTGGTTTGGGTTTTTTTCCCCCAGTCATCTGCTACAAATTGAATGCATTCATATACCCGCTTCTTGGGGTTCTTTGAATGAATTTGCACTGTGCCTCTGTGTCATCCTTCTCTGACACCAGGAAGGGGGAGAGGGGATCTGCTTACCTGAGTTACCTGGAGTGATCCGTGGAGGGATGGAGTGTCTTCTTTGGGACTTATCTTCCTGCATCCAGTAGCACTGGTGGCCACCACAGACTGTTATGGTGGTAAAACCCTTTCACTAATACCAGGCCCAATTTTCCTGCCAAAGGAGTAGGGTTTGGGCTTAGATGTGGCACATCATGTCCTTCCTGAGGATACCACCACATACAGGCATTTTTTCTGGGATGGGTGTTAGCCGATAGGAAATGTGATGAAAGCATCTCCCTTCACCAGATGCAGTCAAGCAGCCTACAACACGACATTTCATTTTCTCTCTCCTTTCACCACTTCACTTTTACGGTCTGCACTGGTCAACCTATCTCACCTGCTTATAGCAATGAGAGGCTTCAAGGAAGGCAGATTCTGCCTCCTACCCTGGCCACACCAAGGGCTTGACAAGTTATACATTGTAGTGGCAAAGAACAACTGGCACAAAAAGAATGGTCTGTTTCACACCAGACAGAATCTTGTGTTTGAACAGAAATGTAACCATTTCCATACAGAGTTGAAAACATTTCCACTTGATAGGAAAGAATGGGGTTAGTTTATTTTTTTTTTCTTTTTCCTTTTGGTTTGATGCCTGAACTTTAAGTCAGTTGTTTGTACATCTCTTCTCTGAGCTCTGCTCTTAACTCAACCACTAAATTCTAGCAGAACAATAAATGCTATCTAGTTATATTTAACCCAGCCACAAAATATCTTTAGTAAATACTCTTAAATTGGTTATTATCTCTTCTAAAGAACACATTTACATTTTGATGAACAACCATAAGCTCAAATGTAAAACAAGTCAATCCTTTATGGTAGCTTTCTACTAATTCAGGGTTTGTTAATGAATGATGACATTGCAGCACTGGCAGGAGCATAATACCTACTGAAGACCAAAACGGGTACACAATCAATACCTATATGTGGTTTCATTAGCTAAATTTCAGGTTTAAGAACAAAAAACCAAATGCTGGTTCAGTAATATTGGAAACAACTCTTATTTTCATCCTATTCAGTCAACACTAGCATTTTTAGGTTTTTATATCTCTATTTGAAAAGTCATGTATTCTAGGTATCACATTAGGTTTGTTCCTTACCTTCCCCACTGCCCCCCCCCCCCCTTTTAAAGGTCACAGACTTGATAAATCCAGAACCCCCTGACAAATAATTTTATGTGTTCATCTGACATAAGGTTTGAGTCATCTGAACCCATTCCCTCCTGCCTCAGCTAGTCTATTGAACAGCAATCACAGGACAGTGACTTTGCACTTTGTTTGCTTTGATCCGATTATCTAGTACAAAGCTCCAGTGACTATTGTAAGGGCTGACAACACTGCTGTCTAAGCAATGAAGCCACTGGGGCTTGTAGCACGAATCTAACTGTTTCCTGTTCTCTGACACCAGATGCAGTAAATTACATTTACTCCCAGATCCCTGAACTCCCAACCCTCTATTCACGAACAGGAGAGCCAGTTCCTGGGTGGGACGGAGCAAGCAGAGTAGCTGGTAAGTCTCAAGGAATAAAGTATTGTAATACCAGTCCAGTAGCCATGAACTTTTTTTTTTATATTACCTTAACAAGTCTGGTGTCCTGATATCATTTAAATGCCAGGAAATGCCACTTGGTTTGTGTTTTGTAAATAAGTCAAAGCTTTTTGAACTACAGTGAGTACTCTCAAAACAATGTAGTTGAACTACATGCAAGTAGCATAGGAAACATCCCTTTTTTTTTTCACATGGAAACATTTCAGTTCTTTCCATCTCTGCTAATACAAATACATGGTATCTAGGCCAAGGTTTTGTCTCCTTTGTTGTACACATGGAACTCTCATTAAGAAGAATGAGACAAACAGGCAGGACTCATAAGACCAAATATATGCTTCAAATATTTG
>VYXB01009376.1:0-46641 GCA_013397135.1 Pachyramphus minor | reverse complement strand
CCTCTCTCCTACATGGCTGCTTAATTTCTTCTGTGCAATTCACCTTCTCTTCCTTTTTCTTAAATATGTCATTAGCAGAGGTGTTACTAAAACTTCTGATTGGTTTTTTTCTCTAGAAATCTACCTGGGCCTGACCATTTCAGCCCAGGGGGGCTGGTAAACCCACGACAGCCTTGCTTTCTTGCTCCTCAGTTTGAGGAGCAGATCCTTGCTCAGCCATGCCAGTTTCCAGACTGCCTGGTTTGGTTTCCTACACATTAGAATAGAGACCTCTTGTGCCCTAAGAAAAGTGGTCTTAAAAGGCTGCCAGCTCTGGTCAGCCCTTCTGTCCTTAAGGGTAGTTTGCCAGGGAATCTCATTGACCAACTCCTAAAAAAGCTGAAAGTTCACTTTTGCAAAGTTCAGGGTCTTGACTTCGCTCCTTGCCCAGCTTATACTCCTCAAGATCACAAACTCAAATATGGTTAGGTCCACATGATTTGATTCTCAGATTTTTGCTAACTGCTTCTAAATTCACATCCACTGTGCAAGTCTTCTTTTAATACACAATAGTGAACTAAATTTGTGCATCAAAACCGGGAGGGTCTGGCAGATGGCACGCTCTTCTGCACTAAAAATATGTGGCCCTCAATTACTTCACAGAAAAATCATCAGTCTTTATTGAAAAGTCGTGTCCTAGATAATACTTTTATTTTCCAAAGAAGAGAGAAACACAGGAGCTCCAGGGGAGCTTAGGATGCTGCTTCTAACCAAGAAGATAGCAGGTGGCCAGTTGGTGGGCTGGTGGTGCCCTCGCTGTAGGGCTGTTGGGCTCAAGACAAATTAGGAACTACTGCTTGTCAGAGATGATTTTCCTGTGCTCAGGTTCATGACGCAGGTAGTCCATAAACCTCCCACAGCAGTGGTAAAACACAGCCCTTAGCCTATGGTTTAATGGCCAAAGTGAGATCACTGCTTCTGTAGCCTACTCCAGTCTTCAGCAATGCCTCACTCTCAGAGGCAGCAATGCTCCTTCACCCACTGGAATCTCTCTCCTCCGGCTCTGTGCAGGTGTTTGTAGAGTGTTGCACTTGATCTAAGCAGCACTGCCAGGGCTGAACGAGGTCTGAGCAGATGCACACAGCATGTAAATGGCCAGACTCCCCGTTTGGTTGGGCTACCTACCAGACTTCACTCCTGGGAGGCAGAGGAGACCACCTCACAGGGAGCAGCATGCACCCACTCAGCAACACATGAATCTTTCGTCTAGTACTACAGAGGCATCATGGTGCACATCATGGCAAATTTCCTATTGCTGATTAAATACTTTGCTTTAAGGATACAGGAAAAATAATTCTACTGTGTGTGAATAAAAAGACTGAGGAACTATACTAAAGCAACAGTAATTTTTCTATATCAGTTGTTTTATTTAAAATACAAACATACCAAGCTTCATTGGTTCTTGAGGCAAAGATATTCTGTACTCACTTGAAAATAAATCAGAAAAGAAGCAAACGTACCAGTTTGTTGTGTCCCCAGGTAAGACAAGTTATGATTATGCCTTTGAGGTTCATTGATGGAAATGATCACTGTAAGTTTCACAAACAGTTGTCACTGCCTGTGGTAATTCATAATTGTCTGTGGATGTCTGTCTAGGAGCAAAAGTGCTTTTCTATGCACACAAGGAATGCTTAAACAAATGAACCCTTCTGTAAAATCTGAGATACCTTTGCACAGTTTCTTTGAAAAGCTACCTAGTGAGATGTCATTGTATCTCAAAATGAATGTTGGAGCAGTGTAGACTGCTTGCCTATTCCTACTGTGTGGTCTACAATTTTAATTTCATTACTGCATCCTTAACTGCTAGAACACCTTTGCTATTCGAAAGCAACATCCCTCACACAAGTTTTTATCTGTTGTTTCATGACTCTTTGAAAATCAGTTCACTGTTACTTTTTTGTTTAACTTTGGCAATGATGCTTAATGCCTAATTCACATAAACGAGGAAGCACTTCTTGGCCATTCTGTACACTCTCTTAACTCTGGAAGTAGAGGTCACTATTGATGTCTTGGTGTGGAAGCTGAGAGAGCTGCCCTGCCACACACCTGTGGGAGAAATTGTCCCATTCCTGTATGGTTTTGTTTTCCCACCTGTAGAACAGGGATAAACAATGTTTCTTCACGTCTCTAAAATGTTTTGAATGCTGCGGATGGAAGAGTTAAGCAAGGACAAGCATTGATAATAAAGTGGTCTGGGTGTTACACGCATCAAACAAAACTTGTTACCAACTAACTGGCAGTTTGATGGCAGAGAAGAAGGAGAGAGTAGAGAGGTTCTCTCTGAATTTTGAGGCAAGTTCAGAACGGAAAGTTTGAAGGCAACCTGCATGCTGTCACCTTCCTTTGCCTAAATTACACCTAACCTCTTGGCGCTCCTAATTGACCAGAGACAGCTCCATGAAGCATGAGCTGGCAAAGTAGGTCCTGTGTGCCACAGGTATGCCTAGCCTCCACCCGCATAAAAAGCCACAGTGTAATAACTATCTCTGTCCACAGTGTTGCGTCCCACCTCTAATGTAGACTGCTTAGCCCTTTAGCAGCAGGAGGCAGGAAAAAGGGTCACCGTAGTTTTCTTTGTCTGTTTGGCAATTAACCATTCACTGGCTTTTTTTGTTGTAACATGCACTTCCTCTCTTGTTTTCATTCAAGCTTTGTGCACCATGGAAATTAATGTGGAGAAAGACAAACAGACAGGAGAGACCAAGATTGTCTCTACTTCACCTGTTGGCCCAGATGAGGCCCATCAAAGAGGATTCAAAGTCTATGATGATGGTTCCAAGGTAGTCTATGAGGTTCACTCTGGTGGCACAGTGGTAGAAAATGGAGTACATAAATTAAGCTCAAAGGACGTAGATGAACTTATGCAAAAAGCTGGACAATCAAGTGTAAAAGGAGGGTATGAAACAATGACTGTGTCAGACAGAACCATGGTAGCCGATGGAAACCTTAGCCATATGAAGGAGCAAATGCTCTTCAAGGAGGCAAAGCTGGAAATGGTACATAAATCCAGCAAAGGACATGCTGTGAACCCTCAGCCCCAAGATAAACCTTGTGGTGGTGAAACCCTGGAGGCCAGTGCAGATCAGCCAGTGACAATGATATTTATGGGCTACCAGAATATCGATGATGAAGAGGAGACAAAGAAAGTGCTGGGCTATGATGAGACCATCAAGGCAGAGCTTGTGCTGATTGATGAGGACGACGAGAAGTCATTGCGGGAGAAGACAGTGACAGACGTTTCCACCATGGACGGGAACGCTGCTGAGCTGGTCTCTGGCAGGCCCCTGTCAGATACGACAGAGCCCTCCTCTCCTGAGGGGAAGGAAGAGAGCCTGCCCTTGGAAGCTGCCCCAGGTACACAAAAGAAAAAGCGCTGTCAATGCTGTATTGTCATGTGAGCACCTCCTCCTTCCCTGCTCCAGGCAGCTCCTGCTCCATCACTTACCTAGACCTCACTGTACTTCTAACTGCAATACTGTGAACTGGAAGTGAATGCCTCCATTGCCTTGCAGTTGGGTTGCTTTGCTTTCTAGTTCTTCAGGAAGAGGAACGCCTGGTTATTTTCCCATCAGACATACTATTTGGAGTTTGGGGAGGGGTTGGGGGTTTCCTGCTTCTTTTGTTGTTGTTGTTGTTGTTGGGGTTTTTTTCCTTAATATTACGGAGTGAGAGATCAATGGGAAATGGAACATATGTTTTCATATTTATTTGATTTTTATATATATTTTATATATATAATGAAAACACTTTTTACTTTTTTTTCTTTGAATATCTGGCAGGCTTGATCAGATTCCTAGGATTTTGTGGGAGTCTGAGTTTCAGAGCCACCAGATATGAGAGCCTTAAAATAATGTCACTTCTCTTTTTAAAGAAAAATCACATTTAAGCATTATTTTATAGATCAGATTTTTTATTTCTTGGGGGAAGGCTCAGATCATTTTACTGTTTTAATTTGCTAAAACTCAGACAAGTCTTTCCCCAAAAAATTGCATAGTGTTGGTTTATAGTAACTTTCCAGTTTAGTTTGCAGTGTCAGAAAAACCCATCAGCCATTTCTGCTTATTGGTAATACCAGAAGTGGACCTTAATCATTCTTTCTAGAAAATGTATGAATGATGATTTTGCCTTATATAAATCTTCCAGATTACAGTATTGTATATGCACTTCATCTCCCAAAATTACAGTTGAAACTAACTTGACATGAAAAAGATGCAGCTGTCACACCAACAAAAATGGAGTCACTGATCTAATTACTTGCCTTTCAGTAACTCCGCCAATGTTTTTACATGAAGTTTTCCTGCTGAACTCAAATAGATGAGAGATATTGCTTTCTATTTCCCTAGAATATAAATGGACTTCTCTCACAGTCTGACCCTATTCCTACTGGATTCAGTGACAAAATTCTCAGTGCTGGGAATGGGGGCAGGGCCAGAGATCTATTTTATAATTCTTAGGGAAGTGTAATTTCTCACAACGTGTACCTTCAGTGCTCCTATATAATGATAGGCACTGGGTCTGATCCTGACCTGCGTGTCCAGGTAAAACTCCTGTGGAGGCCCACTGGAGTTTTGTCAGAGCAGATGTTTTTAGAGATGATGCTATAACCACAAGACTAACATTTTCAAAAACTGCTGGTGGTTTTGGATGCTTCATTTTCTAATGTGGGGCACTTCAAGGAGGCCTGATTTCCAGTACAGTTTTCTTCATCTGACCTCTGAAAATCAGCCCTCTTACAAACAACTCCAGATGAAAATATAAAAAGGGAAAGGCATCCAAAATCAGTAGATATTTCTTTGTTTCTCACTTTTTGATTCTTCTAACAGAGAAAGCCGCCAGTTTTTTCATGGTGAGATGTTATGAACCTCATTCTTTTCTCACACCAGTTCTGCTTAACTCATTATAATGGAGTTAGTCTGGAATTATAATTACACACGTGAGATTAAAAGTCAGGTTTTATATTTTCTGATAGTGTGAACAAGTAATGAAGATTATTTTAAAGTGTCTCTGAAACTATCAGACTTTCAAAATCATTTAACAGCAACGAAAAAAGTAAAAAAAAAAACGGTAAAAAAAAAGGAAAGAGAAAACAACAAAAAGCCTCTTTTCAGTCTGAAGTGGTTCCTATGATATTTCTGTTCTTTCTTGGATGGTGCTTTTACTGCATTAATTGTTAGTTCAGAGCATCTGATTAAATACAGTTACTGCTCTGTACTCTTTTCTTTCTGTGCCAGTAAAAAAGACACTTACTCACAGTGGTCATAATATGAGGCACACTGAAAACCTACACAAACAAAAATTGCAAAAGGTAGTTCCCATGTTAGGTCACTCAGCTGTCAGTATGGAGCTGGTCAATGAAACTTCTCACCACTGCCTAGGTGACTGTCAGACAAAAAAAAAAAGAAGTAGCAAGAAAAACAAGAGTAGTAAAAGACAGCCTCACCTCCTTGACATCTGCAGAAATATTGCTAACCTCCATGCAGAGACAGAAATTAATAGATTTCCACGTGCTCCCTTTGCCACCCCCTGGGGGCTTTTGGATGGGAGAAGGACCAAACTCACCCAGAGAAGCTCTGCACATTCTCCTTTGACTCAGGCTTAGGTGGTTAAGTTTTATCAAAGAGGGGCAGGGCCACAGAGCCCCACATTGCAACAATAAGTCTGACGGCTGTTTGTCAGAAACTAGCAGCCTGTGTTTTGGGTTTTTTTTTGGTTGGGTTATGGTTTTTGGGGAGGGGGTATTCCAATTTTTTTCTTTTTTTCCCCAGATATGCTAAACATTTACAAACCTCAACATTTCTTAACACAAGACCCTAAGTTTTCAAGCCCAGAGTGGCCAAGTGAGGCTGTCCTCAAGCGTATTTTAGGACTCCAAAGCACTGCAACACAAAGGGTGAAGCCCCTTCTGCCTTGCATCTGCCTGTGAATGACATGGGAGCTGGGGGTGCTTTGCAATAGTTCTCTCACTCTGGGGCCTGCTCACCTCACCAGTAAGACTCAGAAAAAAGCCTCCCAGGCATCTCCTCCTGGCCTGGTGAGGCATCTCGTTGCTCACGACCCTTTCCTCTCTGGGTGTGATGCCACCTTCACAGCCACCCTGGCCTCATGGTTCTTCACAGCCTGATCTTTTTCCCCCTGCAGCTCCTTTCCCCATATGGACATTTTTTCTCAAAAGCCTTCTGCTTGGGAAACTTGGGTTTTCCATTCTGTTCCTCCATCTCTTCAGCCATGTGCTCCCATGTCAGATGACCTTCTGGTTCAGCACCAACTCAGCATTTTGGGGATGACTCCTTTAGCATCCAGCTTTGGGAGATGCTTGCTGACGCTGGGACCAGAGCGTGTCTGAGACCGCTGCATCATCTGAGGCTCAACATGGTAGGGGGGATGGTGGCACACAGGAGTCCAGAAGTGGCCCTTTAGTGGTTAGAAGTAGAGCACAAGCCTTAAACCTTAAACCTCTCAAATACCTACTGCTCAGTACCTGTAGCTATCATTGAGTGCCTAGGAAGGCCAGTCTTTTTTATGTGTTCACTTTAACTCCATGGTTAACGTGGAGGCCCCGGTAGGTCCAGAAAAGCTAAAGGTTTGTCTGCAAAGGGTTTGTCTTTACAGGTCAAAGGCAGTTCCACATCTGAGGTTGGGAAAAACATGAAATAGGAGCAAATGGGTCTGAAATCACAGGGCCTTATCTGAAACATGCTTACTTCAATCATCCTCCTCCACAAGGGCAGCAGCCATCCCTGAACAGCATCTTGTCCCTTCTAGCCATTAGCCTGCAGCTGAGTTACAGGGGTATTCAGAAGTGTTAGCCTAGGCTGATGAATGTAAACTGTTTTTCCAGGGCTGCTTTGGGTTTTGAAGGGGTCAGTTTTCCCCTCACCCCTGAATAGGAAGCTGCCTCTGGAAATTCATGCACAATCAGGTGCAAAGGAAGAGGTCTGCTTTATGGCCAAGCAGAGAGAGAGTTTTGTAAGGATCATTATGGGATGGGGTTTTTTGTATTGTTTTAAGCAAAATCCCTGTCTGTTTAACTTATGCCATCACATGTACATTTTCAGTTTCAGCACGAGGGGATACAAAAAAGTAGAGTCATAAACTGGTTTAGTGATAGCATTTTGCCACAACAAACTGCTCGCCTTAACTTTTGTAAGAAAAAAAACAGAAAAAAACCTCTTCTCAGTATATTTTTTCCTAGACTGGGAAAAAAATAACCTATGAAACTTTTTTATATTTTGTATTTTCTAAGTTTCTATAAACCCACTTTCCATGTCGTCCCTTGTTTCCATTCAGGGACCATAAGTTTTGCAAACCACTGCATTTTACTTCCATTCTTTCTTTTTTTTAAACAGAAGAAAAATACAAATCAAAACCCACAGTGTTATGATTAGTGGCTAGGCAATCTCTTTCAATTACTAGAATATCAATACAGAAAGAAAAGAATTACAGGGTTGTTTTCTTTTTTTAATTTCCCATGGCTGATGTACTGTATGGTATATGTTTACAGAACTCCTCTGGTCTGCCTTTGTGATGTTATCTAAATGAATGACAAAGTAGGTATGATGTGCCATTTGACAGTTTGCCTTAGCACTCTTCCGCTTCCTTCTTCTTTTTGTAGCTTTCATTTCCTTGGTTTTTTTCCAAAAAATGCAGGCTGTATTCCAAAGCTGTATAAACACAACATTATCTTTCAATCCCCAGCAAAAGAAGTGTGCACAAACCCTTCTCCATGAAGTGTGGTTCTACTGGTGCAATAGGAGACATCAGTCCTGCAAACAAAAATGCATATGCCTAACTGTGCTGTGTGTAGACCTGTTTCAGTCAACAGGGCTACTCGCAGGAAGAACGTGTGTGGGTGTCTGCAAGATCAGGGCATGAATGATAACACAGGGTATAGTTTGGGTGCTCCTTATGTATCTGTACAGATTGCATGCACTGCCGAGTTTGCCCAAGCTGGTGTAATCCGAGAGGCTGACTCTGAACATTGCTGCTTCTTCTGAGAAAACACAAAAAAAGTGGTGCTTAGCATCTGGTAGGATCAGGTCCTGAGTCAGCATTGCTACCATAGCAGTGGTATCCATGAGCAAACATTTAGTGGGACTTCCCTAACAGCTAATATATTAGTCCCCTGTCACTGTACCTAAGTTCACTACTGATTCTTCACACCTAAAATTATTAAGGTACCACAAACTAATATGAGCAGAAAGATAGCATATAGAGTTGCTAGAGAAATAGCTTTTAACTTAGTCAAACATCCAAATGGTATACTTGGAAAGTAAGGGGGGATATAATAGAAAGTGTAGTATATTACATTTGTGTATTTTTTTAAGGAATAAATATTTTTGTAATGAGATACAAACCCTAAATGGGTATTGAGTTTTGGAATATCATCCTTCCCATGACATTGAGCCTTTCAACGTTTTCATATGTTTCTGACAATGTGCAGCTTCTTGGGATCTTTTGTAGACCTAACCACAATTTTTTCCAGGAAGAAGGATTTCAATATTTTTTGAAGAGTCAAGTTAGAAAAGTAGAATCCAATATACCTGCTATGAACACAGCTAAATAAGTAAACATGTTTTACAAAAAAAAAAGTGGACCTATGCTTTCTATAGCTAGACAGATCTCTTTACCTAGAAAGTGAACATGGTAGGCCATAGCTACCTACTTTCAGCAGAGAGGTATGGCTAAATAGGAGAACTATATGTTTTTTCACTCTGTCACAGTTTACCCAACATTAGATTTCAAAGTGCAAGAGATTATGCCACTGGAAACAGTTGAACAAAATAATCTGGACAAAGTAGGAGATTTTCCCACAGGCTGCGACATGGATTCTTCATTTTTTTCTGAACTCATTAAGTTTCAACCAGTTCTTTCTGCCTATTGGAAAGTTTAGGATTTGCTCAGATTGTGTTTCATGAGCCTTCTCGGCAGCAAGAGTAAACTTTAGTTCTGAGCTTAATAATTGCAGACTATGACAATTTCCAACAAAAATATAGACTGTACCTTTTGTATGTAAGAGAGCAAATTGTATAAAATGGCTGAATTTATTCAGTATGGAATATAAATGGATAGTCACCTAGTCCAAAAAGAATATAAATCCAACTTGTAATATAAACTTATAATAACTTAGCTTGTAAATAGTGACAAGGGTGCATGAAGTTCTTAAAAATGTTCCACTTGTATTTAAAATTTAATAATTATAAAAGTGAGCCTTTTTCCTCATGGGTTCAAACAGTCTTGCAAAATCTATAGCTTTTTTCTTGTGGTGGTTCCACTTAGGCTGTCCAGTGGATTAAGAACTTTTCTTAAGGGCAGACTTGTGAGGAATTCTGAGCCCCTTCCTTCAGTTTGCAAATGCTTCTCTTATTTTGTGGGGTTTTGCTGCTATTGTATTGCAAAGCTTTCCTGCAATTGTTTCCCAAATTCTTTTCAAATGTGGATTTAGGGTTTTCTTTTAAGAACTTATCTACTTCTGAAACTGGAGGGAAAAAAAACCAAAAAAAACCCACAACTTAATTTTTTTTGGAATTAGCTAAGTAACTCAAGTTCACCAATTTGGGTATATTTGTACGTTTTTAACTTGCTTTGGTATGTTAGTGACTTTTACCAAAATTTAGGCCTTACATATCTATTCAGCCTGTCTGTAAGATATAAAGACTTGCCCATGAGCATAAAATCAAGCACCCAAGTAGCCCTTTTTAACTTAATGGGATGACCCAGACAAGTGAAATTTAGGCACATGCACAAATGTGTATAGGGTCTGGTCTTTAAGCAATATGCTATAGGCAAGGCTTATGCTGCTTTAACTATTTCTTCTCATTAGTTTAATTAGATAGATTTTTTAATGATGTTGTGAAACTGGTACACTTTTCTGCAGAGAGGGTTTTAGAGCATGGTCTCCTTGCTGACTGTGTTTGAAAGGAGACAAACACCCTTCAGGAATTCTCAAAAACCCACTGCCTAGAGATGGTGGGGGCGAACTTCAAACTTGCACACAAACAGGCATAAAAGAGACAGTGTAAATTTTATTTCCAAATTTTTCCATCTGCACACCTCTGCTCCAGACTACTTGTCCCCTGTCTCTGTACTTGCTCTTATTCTGGACACTATTGCTCAACTTACCCTTTTTTCCTTATACTTCTGCTTACCCTTTTGTGGTCTCCTGGGAAAAAGAGGGAGAAGAAAGTAGACACTGGAGTTAAAAAACACCTTATGTCTGCTGGTGTGAGTCTCAAGAAATGATGGTATTCTGTCCTCAGCATTTGGAAATTTTCCTGCATTTTCCTAAATTCTTAGGATGTATTTCATATTAAAGGAGCATTCTCCCTCAATTCATCTGGCATCCTATATGTTGCCCAAACAGTGAGTTCCATTAAAATCTCGCTATTTAAGTAAATCTACTGTCTCTCTTACTATTCCTTTGGAAACACACTAAGACTCTCAAACTGATATGAGCTAGATAAAATATCAGCATCCAGAAGGCAGTTTGTACAGCAGCAGAAGGCAAGCCACTCTCCCATATGTCAGGTTGCTATGGGCAGAGCAAAGGATCCAGGAGAAAATGTGAACTTCCTCACAGACTGATCCAGCATGCAAAGGCATTCTCGGTAAAAATATCTTCCAAGTATCTACTGATATTCATCCTTCCACTATAGATAATATGCCAGTCAGAGAATGGCAAACTCAAAAATTAAGAAGGTTTTGTGCAACAATATAAAGTCCCAGTTGAATGTGGATCTTAATCTCCACTAACATTAAGCACATACTTGGAAGTGTAACACATACTTAGCACTGTGCAGGTTAGGGATAGCCTTGAGGACATGTGAAGATCAGCCTTATTTATGATTAAGGTGCTTTAGTGACCATGGTCTCAAATATTGTCCCTCTTATTTTGAAAGTATGAATGTAGGAATTGCTTAGGGGCAGATACAGGAGATAAATTTGTTTGAAAGTTTTTGCTTTTCCAGTGACTACTGAATCTGACTGCAGCAAAGGTAGCCAAGCAAGAGCAGGCCAGAACAAAGGCAAAGAACACATTTCTGAAGGTTTTCTGCCCCTCTCAACTATGTTCACTCCATAGACAAAGAACTACTTTTTATAGGGGTTCAAGAAAATGTTGTGTAAAATGCAGCTTTTATGGTGAATGTAGATTGTGGTTGAGATATTTTTTTTAAGCTTTAGTCTCCCACTTTCTTTGTGAGTTAATGTAAATAAAATCCCATTTTCTTGGGGAAAAACTGCTGTGCTAACACTGGATTAGAATTGCTGGGGATAGCTGCTGTACTTTGTAACCTGAAGTGTACTTTTTGATGGTTATGTTTTTCTCTTCAGATTAAAAAAATGAGTACAAAAAAAAACCAAAATAAAAAACCAAGAACACTGCCAGCAACAGCCATGCTGTAACTGTGGCTTCTCTCTTTTTTTTGTCTCTGTACAGTATTACTAGTAAATAAATCTGCCTTTTCACTGCGCCTACTTCTGTGTCTTTTTACTATGTTTCTCTCTAACTACCACTCTTCAAGATACTGTGTGATCTCAAGGACATACCACACTGGAGCTGCCTCTCTCACTAAAAGAATTAAAGTACTAACTCCACAGTTGTTGTTGTTTTTCCTTTCCTCCACTGCTGTGCCCTGCAGCTGTTATTTTTATGTGATCCTTCATACATATTAACTCAGTACCTGTTACTGTCTCATTTCTCCTTTTCCTTTCTTTCTCACATGATACTTTGCCAAGCATATTGTGGACCCTATTGCTCTAAGATCACATGGTATATTTTCATATTTGCAGAAGATAAAAGATTGGGTTCGGTCAGCAAGGCAGTATGTTCTAAGTCGACTTATTTCCTAACTGAGGGAAGTATTCCATATAGCATAGATAATTCCCCATAAATAATCAATGAATAATTTTAGGTTGCCAAAGTAAACAGTATGCAAATTTGTTTCAGAGTTTGTCACAGACAGTGTCCACTCTATATAGGACTGGAAGATGCTTGCCAAAGTCTGACTTGAGGGGGAAGGGGTAGGGGTGGAATAAAAGGAAAAAATTCTCATGTAGTTTTTTTTCCCCAAGATGCTATATTTACCTGAGCTTAGAACAATGATAGAGTGGATAACATAGCCTGACATCATAAGCCAACTTCTCAGAAGTTCAAAAATTCAGCTTAAACTAAGCCATTTAAGAAACTCACCACAAATTGCCCATTTGCTGCATAAATACCCACCCTCCTTTCACCCAGAAGCCGTATGGATAAAATGTATATGTACACACACATACAGAGGTCTTTTGCAATATGGTCCTTTTTAGCATCACAGAAAGGAAAATGGCCCTGCTTTGCTGCTTTTGCAGTAGATGGGTCTTCAAGCTGTTTTTTTTCCTACTTGTGTTTGAATGACAGAAAGTCACTTTTGTCTGTCCAAGAAGACAGTGCCTGGAGAACTGGTATGTTATGGTCCTCAAAGGACTAGAATGCAGTTGAGAGGAGTGATCATATTTGTATACATTTTTCAGTTTTGCAAATTCAGAATGTGTGTTAACATGGCAAAAGAGTTACCAATAGTGTTTGTGTGAAGACCATGAATTGACAACGGCATTATCATGTTCAACTAACTTAGTGCTTGGACTCTTGGATATATCAGGTACATATTCCATGTGTTGGTGCATACCATGGCCTGCGACATACTCTTATTTTCATTTCACGTCAGTTTATTTCATAGCCGTGAAAAGGTTTTCAGCTGATAACTCCTCTCCTACACAAAACTATCCAAATAGACACCAAAAACAGACCAGACAATTTTGATATCACTGCTGTTACTAAACTTTCAGAAACAAAATATTTCCATGCATTTCCCCTTTTAAAATTTCTAAGGCGAAGGGGGGAAGGGAAGTTTGATTTTGATTTTTTTGTTTGTTTGGGTTTTTTTGTTTTTCTTAATAAAATGTTTAGAAACTGGTGAGATAGCATGGCACTCCTCTGAAACTCTTGTGCAGTGATTCCTTGGAGGTCAGTGACTTAACAAAGTGAGGCCATCCCTCCCAGGATTTTGGGTTTTTTTCATTTATTTTAATAGTTCAGTATCTCTCTGGTCACAGAAGGAAGATACGTGTATACTCTTGAAGTTCAATACTCAATATGTTTCAGTAATTTGTTGTGGTTTAGAAATGGAATAGCTCATTTTCAGACAGCCCCTTACTTTCCTGTGAGACCCGCCCAACCTGCACTTGATGCCTCAAACTCATACCAATTCTGCAACAATTCTTACTTCACATTACGATATTTTTGAGGTTACATGAAGAAACTTTTAATGACAATAACTGTAGGAATGAATAATAAAAAGGGTCACAATTTAATAACAGTTTTTACTGTTCCAAGACCTCCATTTGCAGTTCTCATGTGCTGCTCAGATGTCCATTGCACTGTGCACAGTCACATATGAATTCTCTGTAACTGCTTATGGGCAGAACAGAGGCTGGTTTCTTTGGGGAACTTGCAAAACCACAACATATGGCACAGCTGTGCAAAACATCTTCCACATCTACCTGTGAAAGAAAAACTACCTGCTGTATTGGCACAAGTGTCTAGCTGACAGAGACCAGCTTCTCAGATGAGACAAGGAAGGAGAAACTCTATAGTAACAGAGTTTGCTATATCAGACTTGGAGAGGAAAACTTCTCAAAAGAAAAGAATAGCAGGAAAAATTAGCTGGCTGAGAGAGAGATTAGGTCACTCCAAGTATGGGGCAGGGAGGAGTTGTGTTGCTGCACAGACACTAGCCTGCAAACCTAGGGACTCAGTTGCCTGAGAAAGAAGGGAATTGACTCCTGTTTTTTATACACAGCAGTTCCTCCTGGTGTAAGCAAGCTCTCTGGACTCACTGAGCATTAATAAAAACGCTGGTTCAGGTCCTGGGAAACGTAATTTCCAATTGCTGCTGCTCTGCGCAGTTCAGCATGACTTCACAAAAAGTCCCTCATCTGCAGATCTACAAAGGTATGTAGAGACATCATCCTCTTGATTTAGATGGGAAGCACAGGTACCTAAAATCCTCTGTGAGTCCAAGTTTTTCCATATGTTTTACATCTGTAATTTAGGATAATTAGCACTACCCTGCCTTGTGCAGCTGTGATGATATGTCTGCTGGTTCCTGTCACAAGATTACAGGGATGTGGGTTATACTCTGATTATGCAGCATCATAAAATGTCTTCTCACTGCTACTGTTTTTGAAGTGGTTCTGCTTGTAGCAGTACTGCCAAACCAGAAAAAAATAGGCAATTCACAGCCATTATGCATTTGCTGGGACTAATTGGTTTGCCATGATTTGGGAAAAAAGGAATGTAACACATTTGGTTGCTCATAGGTGGGAAAACAAAGGGAGAGGAACAGGTGGAGGAAAAAAAGGAAGCATGCAAAAATGGGTCACTTTCTCAGACATGACAAATCATTTCAGCTTCTTTTTTGAGTAATTCCACTGTATGTAGTGCATCACTGGCTACAGATTTCCACTGGCTATAGATGAGTCTGCTCCAACACTGGCAGCAATATGGTAGTGTCTGTGGGCAGGGAAGAGTTGGTTGACCTAATCAGCACTGCTGAGAAAGAAGTTACCTATTCACTTGAGCATAACCACATGCTAAAATGACTGTACTGCACTTTAGTCGATGTGGTTACCTCTAGACATCATTTCATTGTGATTTGGGAGCATCCCATGGCTTAAAAGGAAGAATACTGCTCAGTACCATCAGGTCTTGATCATTATATTTCACTGGAGTACGGTACATATATAATTCATTTTAAATCAAATGAGATTACTTAAGCCTAACAATTTTTTAAATAGATTGTTGTGGTGCTCAGTTTTTGTTGCACTATAAGATGTTTCTTCTTAACACACTGTGCCAAGATATAGCAGCATCTTCTTTGTTTCAGAAATATGGGTTCCTAGAAAAAGATGGATGCTTCCTTCTGTTGACCAACTTAGGCAATTTTATACTGTTTATGGTTAAGTTACTGGTGAGATGTGGTAAAGTGATCAATCTGTTAAATACCACATGCAGTTGCACACTGAGAATAGTGTGAATTTCCAGGCTGACACCTGGAAATTCTCCACTGCTGCTATTTCAGTCTGCTGGTTGTTGGGTTTTTTTACAGAGGCTGGAGATCATCAGGGGATTAGTAAATTGGAAGAGTTAACTAAAATAGATAACCAGCCTGGGAAGAAAGTAGCCCTTAACTTAACATGAGAGAAGTAATTTCTGGTTTTGCTTCTACAACTTGTGCTGGAAATCTAGTGCTGTTTGGGGTCCATTCTGAATCTCCAGCTCATGGAGTCAAACAATTTGAGGAGAGTCTTTGCTATAACTTAAAAGAATCAAGAAGATAATCATTAATTTCTGGGATTCCTGGCTAATGATGAAAACTGGAAAATACTTGCTCAAACTGCATGTACAAGACCTGCAAAGCTGTGGTATTCTTGGTCCCCTTTTCTGTGGCATTTAGGAGACTACAGACAATATTCTTAAACACTGCTGAATACAATGACAAAATGATAATGAGGCAAATGGAGAAGCTACTGAAAGATTACACACTGTTTATTTTCTTCACTGATTTTATACATCAGGATTCAGAGTTCACAGAGCTGGAAATCCTGTGATTAATTTACTGATTTATCTTCACAATGTGCCAAACATTTGACAAATATAAACAAGTCCAGGACCTACCACGGAGGCTGTAGCCTGCTTGTCTCCATTTTCTTCACAAATTACAAGTCCTATAGAGGAAACATTGGGGCTTAAAGCTGCAGACAATGTTCAGAGTATTTAAAAGTTCCAACTGAAAGTGAAAATAAAAGGAAGGTAACTCTTTTCTCTCATTTGACATCAAGAAGGGTCCTCCTTTAATCCATAGACTAAAAGGAATTAAATTCAGTTCGATGAAAAAGGACAACTTTTCCAGCTTAACAACTGCAAATACTTCAAGCAAGGCCACAAAGCCTCTTAGAAAAAAAGCCACATGTGCTTTCTGGGTCAGAACCTTACCCCCAAGCCAGCCCACTGAACTCAGAGTGTCTATGTGGGAAGTCAGAGCAGACTTTTTTCACACTGCACTAGAAATAAAGGAAAGTATTGAAATTAGTTTGAAAAACCCTCTCTGGTGCAATAATATTTTTAAACATAGGTCCCTACCTGCCAGAGAGAGTTAAAGATGTAAATAACCAGTCCCAGAAAGAGAAAATCAGGGTGGAGAACACAGGCTTTGATGCAGATACCAAAGAAAGCATACCCAGCTTACTCTGAAGAAGTGCACTACCTGTCACTATCAGCAGCTGAGAAGCAACTGATTTGTCTTTTATAAAGAAAGTAAGTGGCACACAAGCAAGATCTCTTCATGAAGGGCTCTGCTGTGGGCAGAACTTCAAATAGCAAGTAGCAAATCTCCAGCAGCAAATGGGGGTCAACACTCCAGTTACAGTGCTGGGGGTACCTGGTGTATTCCAATATTACTCTCTCTAAAAGCATTTAATTCCCCACCCAAGTTCCAGGTTTAATTTTCATCTTACATGTTAATCATTTTCAATTATGTACAATTATGTTAAAAAAAATTTGACCGGAAGAGTTTCTAGAAAAGCTAATAAGCTTTTTCAATATTAAGCAGTTAGGTTACTGAATTATTGGGATGCAGGTGGGTGAAAGCCACATTGCTCAAATAGGTAAGAAAAAATGTGCAGTAAGTAAGTAAAGGGTGCTTCCAGAGAGGAGACCTGTAAAATATATGTTGGAGAAAAACTTAACCCTTCTGCTAGTCTTTGAATCCCCAGGAATGAAGTGCCATAACAGAAAAGAACTAGCCGTGTATTTGAATTTAGTAACATGTGTTACTAAATTTATTTTTATGTATCCACTTGTATCATCTAATTTCATTGGAGACTTCTTCACAAAGCCCCAGTTAACTGGAAAGAGCAGAAGACTCTCACAGATGAGCCATCCTTAAAGATAACACCATTTTTGGAGAACAGGATTGTTGAACAGTGCCAGGATGAGAGCAAGATAGTGATGAAATGGGTTCAAGATGAAAGAATGGTAATTTAGGTTAGTTAAACAGAAGAAATTCTTTACTGTCAGGGTGGTGAGACACTGGAACAGGTTGCCTGGAGAAGCTGTGGATGCTTCATCCCTGGCAGTGTTTGAAGCCAGGTTGGATGGGGCTTTTGGGCAACCTGGTCTAGTGTGAGGTATTCCCGCCCATGGCAGGGGGATTGGAACTAGATAATCTTTAAGGTTCTTTCCCACATAAATCATTCCACGAAATGCAGTTAAGTGCTTTAAATGAACTGGTCCAGCTCAACTTGCAGCGGTGAAGCTCTTACTTTCTGTGTAACTAACCCCCTTTTCTTCCAAGACCTCTATTTTGCAGAAATATCTTCTTTACCCTCCACTGCCAATGGGCTTGGAAACCAATCCTGTGTGGTTCCTACAAAGCATGGGAAGCAGGGATGGTGCTGGGCAGGAAAGGGAAGGAAGCTAATACTTCTGTTGCGTGCTGTTCTATTTGAAGGAGGCTGAGAACACTATCAGGATTGGAGCAGAGTACATAATAATGTTTTGCCTCACTGGTGAAAATGAATAATCAAAAGCACAGCAGGGGATTCAACCAGGCTGATCGCAAATGGAGACTTTCTGAATTGACTAATTGTTAAAAAAAGGCAAAACAAAACAAATAAAAATCCTCCCTACAACAGTCTCTCATATGGAATAAAATTATTACTATGACATTACCAGAACATTCCCTTCAACCTTTCTACACAAAATTATTAGTGGAATTCAATGTGATTTTATTCTCTCAGAGCTCATTTTTTTTGCAGACATTTTGCTGTTCACAGTCAAAGGGAAATTTCCTTGGCTCCAGCCAGCCCAGCACTCCTACATGAAGCCTGTAGGGCTGACATTACATTTTCAAATCGTGTGTCTAATAATGAAGAGCTAGCTAGACCCACAGCTGTACATTGTAAGTACTGGATGATGCTCCTGTCTCTGCTGACTGTGGACAGCTCTCTGATTTTCCCTTCCCTCCTGTCTGCTGCTTCTTTCACTTCAGCTGCGCACGTATTTGCACAGTACTCATTGGAGTACTAATGCACCACATGGATGTCTCTGAAGAGGGGAGCATTCTGACCCCGCTTGACGCTGCCAGAAAGGAAAACTCTGATCTGACATCCATTGCAATGCATATGAAGATTAGCACACTGTTTGACAGATGCAAAAGTTTCTCAAGAAACTTTTTTCTTGAGAAACTTTTCTTCAGAAAAAACTAACAGCTGATGGGGAGCAATTGCTGCTAGAGGACTCATCCTCCCCTGGATACAAATCACTCTCCCAGTGTGTGATTGTGTGCCATGTGTGCATCTTGAAAGCCTTAGACAATACTAATGTTTGCAGGAAAAGGGACTTCAATCCAAATATAATGTCTGACCCCAAAATAAATCTTCCCTTTCTTACTGCACAAAGTAAGGAAAACCCAAATCTGATAGTACAGACTTAGGCAAGAATGTAAGATGTTTGTGCCAAAAAGATCTTAGTGTAAAAATGTCTTGCTAATCTCCTAGCCCTATAGAGAGGTCTCAGAGGTGAGAAGCAATCAGAGAGTAGAAAACAGCATTAAAGCCAGAAACTCTGCAGATCTCATCACTGCTCAAAGCCATTGGTCTCTGCATCCCTCACTCAAGTCACCTAAGCTCTCTCTGTCAGCATACCTGCTGTCTATTTTTTCAGGTGGAGACACCGTTTCTGTTAAGATAGCAATGTGACCATTAATTAGTGTTTATAGGGGCTATCTCCATCAGGCTGTAAAGTAGTTTCGGTGGCTTCTGCCTTTTTCAGTACGAATAATTAACACTGAATATAACAGAGTCACCAAGTCAGGGATGTTAGTTCCATTCAATTAATTTTGTCCTTAAAAGGAAATCCTTTTTTGAATAAAATCTCTGTGTTTTGGTAAACTGGCACTCTCTGTCCATATAAACATGGTGCTTTTTAAGTGTTGATATTATGGCAAGATAATTCATCGTCCTTTTGTATGAAGAGGACAGATTAGAAAATTGTCCCTGGCACTGGCAGGGAACAGGCTTCTCTACTGAAGAAAAGTGGCATCAGTACTCCCCAGCAGGTGGTAAGATGGGTGATTTTTTTTTTTTTTTTGTTCAACACATATTCCCACTCTGGCTCTTGCAATGGGGGTCAGACAAAGACAGACAAGTGCCTCATTGGTCAAGGCATGGCAGACATGTCCCAGCTCACCTAAGTTGAAGGCAAGTCAGTCAAGTAGAAAACAGACCTACTGGTGCAAGGGGGTCCAGTGAGAAGGGAAAAAGAAGAATATTTGCAGCTTTTTCACGATCTGAGAAGATAGGAAAGCACCAAGCAGCACAATAAATAGAAGGTGGACAAAATACCAGTTCTTCACAGCACTCATGCTGAACATGGGGTCTGGGCTCAAGCCTGTTTGGAGGGTCTGTTGGGGAGTGATGTACCAGTTACAAATCAGTGTCTTTATTTTCTGAAAGCAACCAACACATCATCTAGTCTACAATAAACCTGTGGGTTTACAAAAGTAAACCTGGGGAACACATTGAAAAGCTTACTTTTTATCATTTTTTGTTTTGTGCTGCAGTCCACTGCAAGTATCCCAAGTCAGAACTACCACAGCCCAAGCACAAATCTGCTGTCCCATAATTCAGAGCAGAGAGGAGCGTAGGCCACAAAGATTAGGAGCTGTGTCAACCCAAAATTTCAGGGCTAGGCAAAGTACAGGTTTTGCACAAGGGTAACAGACAGCCATATGATTTACAGATGGACTTAGGTCCCGGCTTCCCTAGAAAATGGCTGGGCCAGCACCTGTGGTTTGGTATGGATCCACTGGTGTAATTTGTGCAAGGCTGTGCTGTACGGAGCATTATGTCCACAGCATACCCACTATTAACCACACTTGTGGGCAAAGATGAAATGCCTTCATAACATTAAGTTCAAACACATTACATGCAAATTCAACCTCGACCAAATTCTAGACCTGAAAGGTCAGCTAAAGCCAGAATAAAAATGAGCAAGTTCAGGCCTCCAGATGTGAAATTCCCTCTCATTTGCTGTTTAGGCTTAAAAATAAGCTCTCTGTGGAAAATTGTTGCTGTAGCAGCCCTTGTCAGTTCTGTTTTGAAAGGCTTCAGTCAATCTCCAATATTACGTTGGCTTTACTACGGACTCAGGACTAGGCTGAGCTTGACCACAGACCTCACAGTCATGAGTGATTTTATACTTGCATAAATTCTGAATGTGTGTGTGTGTGTGTTCATATATGAACTGACAACACTCCTCACTCCTGACACAACAAATACAGGTTGAGTTTAGGAAAAAATATTTGGTACTAATTCTAAGCAGTATATTCTTTTGTTAGTATTTGCCTCTGGGTTTTTCAAATTTATCAAATGTCAAGCTTACTGAGACAAGGTTCACTGTTTTGTTGCCGTTGTTGTTGTTGTTGGCAATAAATCACAAGTATCCTACAATGTGGCAAGAATAGGGCAAGGGTGAAAAAGTTCTGATGTCTCATGTCGAAAATCTGGCCTCAGACCCTACATCTTACAAAATCTGGTAAAAGTTCTAGATGTGCAGTACTGCCTGCTCTGAAAGCAACAGCTGGAGTCCTGGCTCCAGTGCAACCTAAGGAGTCTCATTTCTGATTTCTTGGGACCAGAATACACAATGAAACTGTGTATGTAAATCTTTGTAGGCCTGGAACCTAAAACAATTTACATGGAAGGATGCACCACTTTACATAAGCCATAAATTTAAATCAATATACTAATATTACTAATACTGGCTTTCCATGAAGATAAGTTTAAAAGAAAAGCCTATTCTGTTGCCAGAAGCTCCTGAACATCCTGTAATGTTTCCCAATGTAAAGAAGTATTTTTAATTCCTTTAATACAGTCAGTGTAGTCAATCCCTTTCCCCTATTAAAGAGATATGAGAGTTCAGTCTGCATATCAAATATTTATGTAAGACATATTAAAAAAAAAGAACTTTCAACTCAGTCATGAGGGAGAGCCTACTGTAGGCACGCAGAAAACATTACTTGACATTTGTTTACATCCTAAAACGCTGCTTATGTAGACTTTAGCCCTTGTTACTCCTTGACTCACCTTTAAGATTTTGCAGTGGCATCTGTCATGCCTAGCTTTGAGATTAGCAAGCTCAAACTCCAAAGCTTCCGAAAATACAAATTGTCTAAAGAAAAGTTATGAGAACATTTGAATTAATTCTGATTATCAGCAAGGCTATGTGGGTCAATACAAGTAGTTCTTCTTTAACAATTCCTCTTTTGCATTAAATCAAAACTGTCATTTGTACAGTACTATAAATTAATGTATCAGTAAGAAAGAGGGCAATGTAGTCTGAACTGCATGGTATATAGATCTTAAGTTAATCAAGATTAAAATCTAGCAAAATGGATAAGGAATGAGAGGCTGATGTATTAGACATAGTAGAGCTGCTGGTAGAATTGAACTGGAGGGGTTACAGGGTAAATAAAAACATAAGAACTGTTCCCAGAAACTGTTTAATCAAAAGGTATTACTATAATGGAAGTGACCACATTTTGGAAATAATACATAGTTCCAGCAGACTATAAGTCTTGTTTTCAGACACAGTGATAAATCCAAAATGGTTACACAAATGAACCTTGGCTTGGCAGCTGACATAGTGTAAAGTTAGGCCTCCCTGAAGAATCGTACATAGTTTAGTGACAACTTAATAACTTAAGAGCAAAGTGATAGAATCTTGCACAATAGCATGTGTGCCTTATGCAACTGACCTGGTACACTTGATTTTACTAAAGGATCAAAGAACCTAAGTATTTGTGGAATATCCCTTATTATCCAGTAAGTAAAGAATTGAATGGAAGTGGTCTTTAACAACTAAAGTGCAAAAGATGCTGTAAGCTGTATTTCAGCGTGTAATGTGTATTTTAAGACAACAGCATCCCTTTAAGGCAGAGAAGTGCTATCACTGTCATCTGAAAAATAAGGAACAAAGACAGGAGAAAATTAAGTGGCTTCCTACAATGTGGTAGCTGAACCATTTCCTCGGAAAAAAAAACATTTTCTGATGCCAGTGTGTCTCTTCACTGTTACTGTGCATGCACAGAGGACAAGTCATGAACAGAAGAGCTACCAGGCAGGTAACTGTTTCTCAGCTGCAAGGAGCCCTGTTAAAAACATGTACACCCACAGGGTGCTTCAGTTACAGATCCCAAAACTCCAGTGTGCACAATTATTACTGATGTATCCCATCAGCAAATATTTTGTTTAGCAATGACGCAGCAACCATCATAAGGAAAGCTTCTGCTGCCCCATAAGTGTGTATCGTTGGCATTGGGAGCTGTTAGTTACAGAGGCAGTTCTCATTATTTAATAGACCTGGCTGTTTTGCAGGGTGTGCGAACTCAAAGCCAAAGAAAACTTACCTGCCATTGCTTTATGACTGTTGTTGTACTGGTGCACTAGTAGAGGATTGGGGGAAATGCCATGGCATTACATAGCAGAAACATGACTGTTCCCATTAGAGAGGCATCTTTTACTGCTTCCTTGTGTAAGCAGTGTTCTGACAATGTTTCTGGAGGGTAGAAAGAAAAAAAAACAAAACCACAAAAACACAAGTGTTTTGTCTTCTGTCCTCTTTTTCTTTTCCAAATTCCTGCAACATTTTGGTAACTTGCTCTCAACTAATGCACAGTTTTCCAGTGACAATCACCCAAGTCACTGACTTTTAGCAGAAGCACCCTGAGCAAAGGCAGACAGGGGAATCAGTATGCCTTAAACCACATTAACCAGAGATGTACTTACATATAGCAGCAAATACTAAGTAATATCCCATTTTACTAGGATAAGATCTATCTTTTAAATTAAGCCAAAATAAAATAGCAAATTACAAACCAGGAGCTATTGGAACTGATTCATTACAAAGGAGAAGACAAAGGGAGACTATTTGGTAACTCTTAATCTCCCAGCATTGTTTCTCAGATCCTCCGCAGCTGAAGGCACCTAGACAGAAGGAAAAAGCAGGAAGGGTGAAATGCTAGCTTCCAGTGCTTCTTCTCCAAATGTTCACTTAGAGAATGAATACACTTCCTAGTATAACTCTGAAAAGAGTTGGGTGTTCAGCAGCAACTCTTGTAAAAACTCAAACAAAAGACCTACCTCAGACTCAGGGAACAAGGATTCATAGTCCCATTAAACTAAGGTTGCACTGAACAAGCCCCTGCTTGTGTCCCCATCTGTTAGTTTCCATTATGTATCTACAAAGCCCTAGGCCAGGCACTGTTTTTCAACTGCATTTGCGTTATGCAGGAAACATGTCTGCTCATTAAATCTATTGGATTTTAAAGTCTAAGCTTTGGGATAGCACCAAAAATTTCATATGACCATCCCTGCTTTTCAAAAAAAAAACTCCAAAAAACAAAACAACCCCAAACATCTATCTGAAGCTAACTATTCAGCTCTTTCTGCTAAACGGGGTGGGGCAGGGGGGCACGGACGGACATTCAGCTGTGATACAAATATGTAAACATGTCGTTGATTTCAATGGCCATTCAGCTTAGCTGTGCCAAAGCTGAATTAGGCCTTAGGTCTCAAACTGTCTTGTCTGCTTTTGCCATCTGTCTTTTTTTGCTAACCTAATTCCTTATTAAATAGGGTGTCTGTAGTGAGTGTGAACCTATTCTGCTGATCCTTTCTCTGCAACAAACATTGCTAGAGGCTAAAATTCCTGAAAGTTATGACCACACTGACTGCCTCTGCTTCTGGATACTATGAGAGGATCTTTTAAGGTGGTCTGAAATTCAGACTGAGAGTGTTTGTATTCCTGAGCATTCAATCCTTTTACAGTCATACCATAGATGTTCAAAATGTCTGTTCTCCTTAGAGGTTTTTGAACTGCTAAACATGGCAGTTCAGATATCATGTAGATGATGATGGTGTTATGCAGAAGGAGAAAACCAGCCAAACAAAACCCAAAAAAACCAGACAAAATGTCTCCATGTTAACAAACCAAGGGGTAACAGATTCAGAAAACATATTAAAGGGACAAGACAGAGATGTGTCCACTGACATTCCTAATCTAGTGATTGTGATGCTGGAGGAAGTACAAGGGATACAGACTGTTACAGGAATTTTCCCTATATGACGTCTCTTTGTGCTGCTGTCAAAGACAATTTTTCCAGTCCAGTGGGGCATTTCTTCTGTTCTTAGAAACTGTCTTTTACTGAAACTATCTTAGAAACTGTCTCTTACTTTAGAAGACTCACTGCTGTTCTCAGAAAACAGGAATGTGGAAAATCCAAGCACTCTACCCACACTGTTAAAATAAATTAAGCATGACAGTTACTTTTATCTGTTACTTGGTGCACATTTGAAGAGAATATTTGAATAGTCTGAATAAAGGAAAAAGCAGCTACAAACTTAAGTTAAACTCAGACTGAACTATTCACAAATTGAGGGCTGCTGAGGATCAAGCAATTTGATTATCATTTAAAGAGAATGAAAAAAGGGGGGTTGGGGGGGAAAAAAAAATCCATACCTCTTCTCTATTCATTATGTCTCCACAATTTCATGTTCCAGGCAAGACTTGACATGAAAGCACAGTGCTTCTTTCAAAAAGAGGCTTTCTAATACATTTCTAATTTCTAGAAATCTCACAAGAAACTTAGCTTGCTAAATTTCAACAGGAATGATTTAGAGCAGTCTGACATTTGAGTGCTTACCCTGAAACCTTCTGAAATTTCCTGCTTTTTCTATGTTTTCAAAGCTGGACTCTCTCTACAGGACAGGCAGCCTCTTTAATATGTTATTTTAAAATCTTATGAAAGCAAGTAATAACTGTAGCACAGAAGCAGTAAGTATTTGAGTTACAGGTAATATGAAAGTTAATTGAAACTTTTATGCTTTCTTCATGCTCTGTTCCACTAGTATTATGGGCTTATTATCAAGACGAGAGCTGCGAAAAATATTTATTGCTACCCCAGTAAAGACTCTGCACCGCTTTTTTTCTCAAGACAGTAGTTAATTTTCTCAGGAAGACACTTTACTGAATCAACACTATTCTATGTTCATGCTAAGGAGGGACAGAGGAAACCAAATAAATAGGACAGCTAAAGGAAGATGCATGTACACTACATTTTAAAAGGAGGTCAGTTTTGGTTATTACAGCTTTAGCATGCCCCCAGCTAGGATCAGGGCTCAAGCGCCACAAAAACTCCACAGTCACATATACTGTCCATGCATCAGCTTCCACTTTGGTGCAGCCTGTGCAGATGGACTGTCTCATCTGACAGGGAAACCTCTCGCATCATGGGTCTCTCTTGTGTGTGACTTCTGCCCCAGCAGGTAATGAGGGTGCTGTAAGCTAAAATAATTAGGCTTCAAAAAGTTGAATCCAAGCACAGCTGTCAAAAGTGAAGCATTAGCCTTACCTGTTCTTTGATGCTTTGTGGAATGCAAGTGCTTAAAGACTTTCATTGCCTCAGTAATGTTTTTAATTTGAAATTTAGACAATGCATGTCACAGGACAGGTAAACAACTGAGAGAGAACAAGTAGAACTGAGCTACAATTTCCATAAGCCTAGAGAAGGCAACCAGCATTTTCTTATTGACTTTGGATTGTGCTGTAGCTGTTTGTTCTACCCTTGAAGAGCCATGTTTAGCATACCACAGACATAAGAGTCAGAGTTTTTGCATTGCATCAGCAGGGCATGTTTTAAGGAGCACATGTTGTGACTTTGAAGAGCTGAGAGAGGAATGCGTGGCTGGCCTGTGCTGTTTTAGGAAGTGCAGAGAGAAAGCACCTCTTTAATCTCCCATCATGTTTACTAATGTGGAGGTTTGGAGGAACTCCCAGACAGAATGTAGGTTTTATGTTTCTGGATGCTATCTTTACACGGGTTCTTAAAGCATTGGACAGTCTTTATCCAGTTAGCCCATCTCTGTGCAGCAGCACTCAAAAAGTACTCATGAAATGTTCTTTGTTATACTTCTCATAATGCCCTAAGCCTTGTCTGGATGGTGATGGATAGAACATCATTTGACATTGCATGTTAACTTGTGGTCTGTCCTTAAATATTAAACCTTTTATGTGAACAACATAGCCTAATATCATCAAACCAAAAATCATAATTTATTTTATTTTTAGTTTGGCTTTTCATTTCAAAGCACTTCATCTCTTCCTCTATTAGGGAGCCAAGCAATCCTATATTGAACTTTCTAAAGAATATGGCTTTAATAAGAAACATCACTGGAGTTTTAACCAGCAAGTCATGCCTCTTTTGAAAATTGTGGCTAGAAAATGAAACATTTCACTACCTATTTTAACTGGGGAGTTGATATGTGAATAACTGAGGAGGATATACCATATCTGGGTATTATGTTTGCCTGTCAGTTTGCTTTTTTTGGGAAAACAAATAGTCCTTTGAAAGCAAACATTATAATTTCTCCTAATTATATATAATTTTCTAAGATTATCCGCAGAGGCCAGAGGCTGATGCATGTTCTCTAATTGAGCAGTAACTTACTCTATAAGTACTCCCTTTGAAATTACTGAAAATGATTACCATGCAGCACAGCTAAGTTTAGGTGAAGACAGGTGTCTTCATCCCTAAATGTCTGGATCTTATCTATGGTGTCCTTTTGTCAAAAGCCAGATTACATTAACCTTACATCAAGCTGTGATTTTAATTTGACTACGCAGTTACTAACCCTCTTCAGTGGTCTGGATCGCTTCTTGCACATAGTAGATCTACCCTCAGCTTCAGGTGAACTCAATATCTGGCCTGAAAGGGTACACTCTCCTGGATCATGTGGCTTTCCAGCATTGTCATGGCTCATGCCATAACAACACCAGTTTTCCTGCACCTTCCATTTCTTATGTGCCATGTCAAGTAAGCTTTGACTCTGCCATTGCAGAATTTACAGGATTTGCACTAGCATGTCCGTAGTACAACTGCAGGATTGAGATGGATTCTTTCATACCTGGTACATTACTCTTTGCCACAACAGACGGTAGTCACAAGGCATCAATTAATACCATTATCTACCTAGCAATACTGACTGTTTTGATTTTGCAATAAAATATTAATACAAATTTTTCTGACAGAAAAATTGCACATTTCTTCAAAGCAGTTGACAGCACAATCTTAATGCAAAAGTATGCAAAGTGGGGATAACACCTTAGACCAGACCACCGTCAGTCTGGGTTATGTCTGCCTCATTGCCATCTGGTCCTTAACCATGACAATGTAATGGGCACACAAGCCCACTCTCTGTGTACTCAGGAGTCTCACTGTTGCCTTTTCAAGGACTGAATTACTTCAAGGACTGAATTACTTTTATAAAACCCCTTTTATTTGTTTAACTCCTGGATTACCTGTGAAAATCTTGCAATATATCTTTTTCTTAGCAGCACAGGAGGTGGCTTCTCAGAATAAGTTATACCTGTTTATTCCTAAATCCACAGGAGGATATGTACAGTTTTATCATTTGTAATGCACCTTCAGTGAACCTGATGTTTTTGTCAGATCTCTAAATGCAAACCAGATCCAAAATGTCACCTCTTAAGAAGACCGTGAGGGGCAAGAGGAAAATTGATAGCAATAGTTCCTCTCATATGCACTCTATTACCTGCAGCTAAATGTCAGCAGAATATGATTGTCCCACCTCCTTTGTAGTAGTGCTATCTGACACATGTAAGGCTTCACCATCTTGAGTCAGACTGGTTTCTCAACACAGGAAAAAGCAGATAAGCATAACTGGAAAATCATCTAAAGACACAGCTGAAAAATGGAGATTGATTTCCTCCCAGCTCCCTGAGGTGCATTGCAAAATCACAGCCATTTATTTCAGCAGTAGTGTCCACTAGTGGGGAATGTCCTGTCTGCTGCTAAATGTCAGAGGAAATGACAAATGAAGAGGAAAGTACGTTTAACTGCACACATGCCACTTTTGACTTTTGGAGATGCATCCACACCATCTTCTGCATATGCAGGTAGCATTCCCAACTGCTGGTACATGCAATTGCAGGTCTAATTCAGGTAACAGAAGGAGTCATAAAGATATGCCCTGTCTACATCAGTGTGGCCAAGATCAATGTGATGAAGACAGGAGAAAACTGTCTGACTTAGCAGTTAAGGCAATTGGACATAGCTCTTACAGTCCTTTCTGTTGGCTGTGCAGAGAGGGTTAGAAGCTCATCTTTGTGGTATTTACACACATGCATTTACACACATGGATTTCTTAGGCCCGAGAAATCCTTTATGCAGGTGCAGTGAGATGAGCACCACAACCTGTTTGTCTCCTTCACTGCATTACAGACATGGACTTTCAGTGCTGTTTCTGTAAGTGATGGCTTTTCTTTCTCCTCACAGAGAATGGTTATCAGTAGCAGATAATCTTTCTGCTATCTTCTGCTTTCTTTCCTATGGTTAGGCTTAAGATGTCATGATTAAAAGAGAAGTTGGATTAATCACTTGTGCTTCCCTACTCATATAATTCAAGGAGTTGTCTACTATTTTTAGACCCTTGTGCAAGGCACTGCTGCGACATACAGGAACTAACTCCAGACGAAGTTAGGAGGCTATCTTTTAATGATATAAGGTCACACTTCTTATCTGGTAATTCCAGTAAGAGAATGTACTCCGAGGCAAATTATTACAAGTGAAAGAAACAAAATTCACAGGTTTCCCTTGAGAGAGGCATGAACCTGACAATTTATGTCAGAGTTTTAGCTTATTCCCTGCAGATACTTTTTCTATCACAAACTTCAGTGATTCTCTCTCGCTTCCATCAAAAAAAAAAAATGTCCTGTCTGACCAACTTGATCTCCGTTTATGATCAGGTGACCTGCCTGGTGGATGAGGGGAAGGCTTCGGATGTGGTCTGTCTGGACTTCAGCAAAGCCTTTGACACTTTGACACCCATAATATACTCCTGAAAAAGCTGGCAGCCCATGGCTTGGACAGAGGCACTCTGTGCTGAGTTAGGAACTGGCTGGAGGGCTGGGCCCAGAGAGTGCTGGTGAACGGGGCTGCATCCAGCTGGCAGCCGGTCACTAGTGGTGTCCCCCAGGGATCAGTGTTGGGCCTAGTTCTGTTTAACACCTCTATTGATGATTTAGATGAGGGGATTGAGTCCATCATTAGTAAGTTTGCAGATGACACCGAGCTGGGTGGGGAGTGTTAATCAGCTGGAAGGCAGGAGGGCTCTGCAGAGGGACCTGGACAGACTGGAGAGTTGGGCTGATTCCAACGGGATGAGGTTGAACAAGGCCAAGTGCCGGGTCCTGCACTTTGGCCACAACAACCCCCTGCAGTGCTACAGACACAGGGCACAGAGTGGCTGGTGAGCAGCTAGGTAGAAAGGGACCTGGGAGTTTGGATTGACAGGAAGCTGAACATGAGCCAACAGTGTGCCCAGGTGGCCAAGAAGGCCAACGGCATCCTGGCCTGGATCAGGAACAATGTGGCCCTCAGGAGCAGGGAAGGGATTCTGCCCCTGTACTCAGTGCTGGTGAGTCTGCCCCTCAATNCAGAGAGGGTAATCAGGCACTGGAAGGGGCTGCCCAGGGAGGTGGTGTATTTTATGTGCCTGGAGGTTTTTAAGATGAGACTGGATGTGGCACTTGGTGCCATGGTCTAGTAACCACAGTGGTAGTGGATCAAGGGTTGGACTTGATGATCTCAGAGGTCCTTTCCAACCCGGCTGATTCTATGATTCTATAAAAAGCTGTTCACTGTGAACAAGATTGTTGGGACTGGAAACTAAGTAACATTGCAATCTCATTCTCTTAGAATAGCTTTAACCTTAGGGCTGGCCTATACTTAAGGTTTCATTCCAAAATATACGTAGATTATGGTTCTGGGGGCATTTTGATTGCTTCATAGCAGAAATTGCAGACTTCATTGTACACTTGCAGCTATTTTATGGTACTACAATTAACTGTTAAAAGGATTTTGCCCACAGAGTTAAATCTGAGAGTAAATGCACAGTCAGAATCAACATTAGTTAATCACTGCTGGTCACCAGAAATTATCTTGGTAGGTAGAAATTCGTTGTTAAAACAAATAAAGGACAAAGTCTGAGACTGGTATTGCATGATATTCGAGTAAATGGCTGAAGATATAACTGGTCTCCCAAGCTGCCATCTCTTCCCAGACAACTGAAACATCCAAAAGTCATGTCAAGAATATTGCTGGGCTAATTGAAATCACTTCTGAAGGCCTGACAGAGTTGAAGAGAGATAATGTCAGTGATGGAGATCTGCACAATGGCTTTAACTACTCTGTCTGCAACCACCAATGAAAGTTTAATTGGAGCATAAGTAGGTGTGACTTCCCTCCTACTAGGGAGATTTTTGTCTTATTTGTATTTAAGCACAAAATACATCACAGTACAAAAGATGAAGAAAGCAATCATTTTGAAAAGAAAAGCCAATTAGCAAAAGATATTTGTGCCATTAGTTCTATAACCTGTGCATCCACATCTGTGAATAACACAGTTATCAGATGCAGAAAAACGCATTATATGAGCTAGTGTACTTAAGACAATTGCTATCAGAGAGATACTCAGGTCACAAGAAAAGGGGCTCCTACAGCACTCTCTGCAATAGACTGAAGATTCTATGGAAACTGAGACTAAAATATTTTCTTAACTCTTAGAGGCGAGCCTTCAAAACATTTTTAAAGGGTTAAGAAAGTTTCCTTGACATCATGTCAAAATCTAGCAAGGATACAACGGCTAAATTAGTATTAATTAAAGAAAAGTAAATGCAAAAACCCGATAAATGAATGGTTTTCTTCACCTCTTAAGTTATGCCTTTTTCTTCCTGCTGATATGTGGCCTCTCCCAATCTGAACATCATGAAACAACCAAGCCATTTAGTAGTTCAGTAAATAAACATCAGCACTCTTGCTGAAAGGTCTTTTTTTGCTAGACTGTGTCTCTTTTTTTCTCTCCCTCCTTTTTTGAGGATTTTATTTGTCTGAATGACAAGAATAATTGGTGACAAACTCTGCTTTGTAGTGTAACGTGGCATCTGTCTGCTGGCTCAGCTGGGCACTGCCAAGATATCAATAGGGGGACATAATTTGTATTTATTTTTAATGACAAGTCTTATGTAGGTGAGAGAAAGCAGACTGAGAAACAGCAAGAATTCCTGTAATTCAAGTCAAGTGAAAATAGTTGCTCTAATAATTGCCTCCTTGGCCTCTTCAAGACCAAGTGGGCCAGTTTAGTGATGATTCAGGATTTATGTGGTTGGAGCTGACCTGTTTCCTTCCAGTCTGAACAGGGCAGGAGACACTCTGGTGAGCAGCAGACTAGCCAGTAGACCTGGGATGCGAAAATCCTGCAGCAGGGAGAGAGGGCCAAACTGTGTCCTCACAGTTGTGATGTGTCCTTTTGACACTGAAAAGGACTAGGAGTGCTCCCCCAAGAAACCTGTCTCAGTGAACGACAATAATAAGTCTTAAACTGCTCCATCTGCATGCAAGCAAACAGTTGATTAGGTCAGATAAAAATTACTATCTTGTGAGAAATTAAGAAGGTTTAATTTAATTTTCCTGGTGAATACCCTTAATTGCTTTATCTGCCTTCCCCTCTGAGAAAACAAATCTTTGTACTAAAGTTATTCCCTGATTCAGCTCCTCTTATGCTACAACTTGCCCCTTTAATGCATCACTTTCTTTGGCAAGAGGATGTAGGCTGCCAGGTTTCAAATGCCTACAGACTGCTCCAGTATTAATGGCAGTATGGAAAAGGCCTGGAGTTGTTTCCCACCAGATTAACAACACAGCAATGGAGTCTGTATGCTGAAAACAGAAAGCACTCTGTTGCTAAAACAAATACCAGAGTCTGTAAGTCTGTAGTTTCTGGCTAAGTTTTGCATTTGTGAGGGATGTTCTAAGAGAGTTTTGGGTATTGCAGAAAGTTGACATACTTCAATAGCTGAATTGCAATTTAAAGTTTCCTTTCTCTGTCTAGCTTCTATGAAAGTAGAGCAGAAACCTAAAGGACTTGAAAGACTGAGACTGACGGCATAAGGACCCTTGAGATGAGTGTACTGTCCCCAGTTCACTACTAACCAAATCAGAGGTGCTTCCCCATGGTCACAGTGCTGACCATGAAGAACAGTGATTCAGGAACAAATTGCTAAAGTCTCCCTGTGTTTGATAAGAGCAATGAGTGGGTGTGCACAGCAGTTTTCCAAATTCCTCATCAGTACCTCTATTCTTCATCCATATTCTACACATTGCCTGTCAAATACATCACCAGGAACTAGACAACTGACTCTTATACAAATTTCATCCTTCCGGTCTTGACAACATCTGTACTTTTCTCACCTGGCTGATGCTGGTGAGACCCCAAACTCCTTCTAAATATCTGCACCTTGATTTCCCTCCCAAGTCTGTCTGAATACATCTCTTAAGGAAAGAGACTATTAGCTCAGCTTCATTCCTGTTGTATTATTTGGTCCTCTTTATTGCAGAAGTCCTGTCATCCATCAAACCCTATTCACAGTTGAAATCAACAGCAAATAAAAGGAAACAAATAAGTCAGCACAGTGCTACACAGAAGTGGAGTTAGCATCCACAGAGATGGATGAAAAGCCAGTGGGCCCCAATAGTGCTGATGGAGCTGACCTGCAGCTGTTCTGATTGAGTTACTTCATCACTGCTGTACAGACGATTAGATGTAAAACTTTAGCTGTGCGAATGGCACCATGAACTGGTATTATTTGGGCCTTTAAAACATGTGCATGGATATGAACATGCTGAAATATTTATTTTTTTTAATCTAAGGGTGGTTATAAAGTTGACATGTCCTTCCTGTAAATCAAGTCCGAGGTCTATGCTGTAGGAGACATGACCTGTCAACCAATACAGTGTGGAGATGAAGTCTATTCAGGCTTATGGTATTTATTTATTTTGTGAGATTTGTGGGTAATATATCATTTTCTTTTGTGTGCTAATTTGTAGGCCTTGGATGTCGTGACCTTTTTTTTCTATTTAAGTACATTTATTACCACTGTAATGCTTTCTTCTTAATCTTTCATGTGTTGCCACATCAATGGGGAATATTACTTACAGGTGGACAACTTAAGACAATGCCAATGCCTTCCAAGGGTTATGCAGAATGCTACTTGTAGCACAAGTGTGAAATTAGGCAACCCACATCTCCATTTAGCATCCTAATGACCAGACTGCTCTTTCTTGGTGGGCATAGGCTGCACATAGATCAGCACTTCATCAGAGAGTAGTATGGTTTCTAGTGAATTGATCCCTCTCTCCTCAACCACACTTGAAATTGGTTCATATGTAGAGTGATTCACACTGCATGATGAGACTACTGAGTTGCACAGAAGAGCACTGTGGGAGGAAGCCAAACCATAAACTCAGCTGCAAGGTCACATTTAATACTTTTCAAATCTAGTGTAAACACAAATATTCTAATTAAGTATTACTCCTTCTGACTCTGTGGCAACATTCACTCTAAAGAATCAGGCTAGATCTAGTGGGCATTAAGTCCTGGAAATATTTATTATATAGATTTAGAGACTTCAGTGACAACTGGTCACATCCTCTGATCCATTCCTACAGCTACTAGGTAATGTGGAGGTGTCCATTCAAGGACTACATGCTGAAGGCTTCACAATTCCAAATACACTGCAGAAAAAGATGCAGTATATCCTGGGTATGAAGGGAAGCTCTAGTGAAATGGCAAAAAAATGGCACACAGGTCTATTTTATGTCTATATTTGGATAGCAGGAGAGCATATAGGTATCAGTAGACAGTTAGAGGCCCACTATGCTAAAATGTCCTATAGCTATATAACAAGGAGGATCCTTTTAGCCTAAGATTAGCATGAATAAAGTTATAAAAGAGAGCTTGGAGTAACAAAAAAAACCCCAGAAAAAATAAATCAGAACAAAATAGACTAGTTGCTTTTCATGTAGCACCACTTCCAAAACAGAAATGCTCTATGGGAACCCTAGCAGAGATTAATGCAAAAAGGGATCAGTCAGTCCTGTGTTAAAGTTATAGGATTAGAGTTCTGACTTTGTGGACTTCTCCAGAGTGTGGAGAGCACAAGAAAAAAAGTCCCAATTTCATTATTACTCACTTACACTGGTTTCAGTGCAGTTTTCAAACCTTGCTGAGGGCTGCCTATTGGCTCTGTGGACTACATGGGCACTACAGCTTGACAGGTGGGAAGAGGAGGGATCAGCTCCAAAGAACCTGTGCAGGAAAAAGTTAAAAGCAATTAAAGGGTTTTGGCACATAAGTTTCACTGGCATTTTTTAATATTCTTCTTCCAAAGCAAAAGATGCCTGTCTGAGGCTGCCACCAGACAATATTGTTAGAAAGCAAGATAAAGGTCTGTAGTGTCTCTGCATATCCATAGGTAGACTACAGCTCAAGCTAGCACTGTTAGCATGTGCCACTGTCTGCTGGAGCAACAAATAAGCAAAGGGCATCTCTGATTCACAGCCCCTGTTGCATAATTAATCATAACACAACTGTGGCATATACATAAACAGTAGTGGGTTGAAGAGACACACTCAAGATGATAGAGCGAAGTAGCAGCAGAGGGCATGAATATCTATCTTTGTATTGACCAAGGACTGCAGAGCCATTTCAAGCTGTATTATTACATGAGATCTATTTCAAATTTAGTAGGCATGCACAGTGCAAAAGGAAAATTATTCAATGTATCCTCAGTGTGAATGTGTACACTCAACAGAGCTACTGGAGATGATACACGAATCCTTATACATCCTGTTCCTCTATAGAGGAGATCATGCAACCCTGTAATTTAATTTTGCAGTTTAGAAAGTATTCACTGATTTAATCTGATTCTAATCCACCATTATTTATTGCAATTATTGCCATTGCTGTGGAAATCCCAAAAGCAATCAAGCAGCTGTCTGTCGCTAGCTGATTAAGTAAGATTGTCCCTGAAGGTGAAATCAGTGTATATGTTCTTACCTTCTTCAAGGCTTAAATTTGATGTAGAAATAAAAGTACAGAGGTTCTTCCAGACAGGACTGAAAGGTTGCCCACACCATGCCCTGTGAGCTGTGCTTGTGACCTCATATCACCTGATAAGGAGTGGTAACTACTGCCTGAATGACAAACAGCATTCATTAATGAGATGCAATTAGTTAGGGTCTTAGGTGCTCTTAGTTTCCCTGCCCTTTCCCATAATATAGAAGTGATGAAAGGTCCTCTGGCTACTCCCCAAGATGGGACAAGCTCATCCAGGGGGTGGTGTGAGCACCTTCAGCACAGCAACACAGGTGAGCACAGAACAACCAGGGTCTGGAACTTTCTGGGGATGACAAGGCTGGACCTGGCAGACAGGGCCATCCCACCCACCACCAGGGACCAGGGCAGCCCAGGCACTGAGTACCACCCTAGTGACAGGGATGGGCACTGGGCAGTCTGAAATGGAATATGTCCTTCCTGACCCATGGCACACTGTGTCAACACATTAAGCACCCATTGCCTCTATGCAGCATGCAGAGCTGTCTCCAGGTGGCAAAGATATTTCTCAGTCATTGTTTTTCTACCTTTTCCACTTTCTTTAACAACACTGACAAGATACCAGGCTGGTGACAGAGCATGGCAGAACTGGATCCAAAGCAAAGCAACCTCTCAGCCATGCATATTCTCCCATGGGCAATAAATGTCTTTGGTTTTGTAGGTGCAGGAGGATTGGCTGTGCATCTGGGGGACTCACTGGCATCATGCTGCTGTGAAAGTTCTGAAGCCAAAGAGGGTGCAGGGGTAAGTTTCCTCTCACTGTGTCATTCTGGGAGGCACAGGGATCTGCACTGTGCTTTAAACATAATGCTTTCTGGCACCCCATGCTCAGTAGAGTGCGCCACATCTTCAGCTGCAAGGAGGTTGTCATGGTGGAAGCAGTTTGCACAGCAGACTCCATTGGTGTAAACTGAACTCACTTGACTTCCACAGGACCTCTTTCTAATTATTTGGAAGTCCAGTGCAATGGTTTGGATTAGGCAGATTATCAGTAAAAGTGAATCTCTTGCAAGGTTTTGTTAAATAAACCTTTTTTTTGTTAAAAAAAACCTGGCAGTTTACAGAAGATGGAGTCAAACTAATGATCTATCTTTTCTCACTGTCAGTCCATCCCCCACACGTCTTCCCTTGCATGTTCTCCTCTTCTCAGGCCCCTGTGCAAATACTGCTACCCCACCTCCTCTGATGTCTGCTGGACAGCTCTGTTCGAGTAGCTGGTCTGCATGAGGGGGGCAAGTATTTGAGAAGTGTTGCCCTCGCCTGGTAGCCTGGTGTGGTTGGGTGGCATGTGGAGAGACACTGTTTTGCTGGCAAAGCCATGATGGGAATACTCCTGTTTCTTTGTCGTTCTCACTGTGATCATGTGCAGCCATGTGTTTTTAACAGCAGCAAAAGAATTTGTCAGCAAGATAGTGAGAGTGGAAAGGCAGAGAGTAGGCAAGTGAATTCCTGCAGGACCAAGACGTTCATCTTCAGGGTGGCTGATATTGCTGAGCATGAAGCAGTTTCTGTCTGAAGACAAAAAACAACCATGTTAAAAACTAGAGGCCTCTCCAAAAATTTTTTATCATAGATTGTTCATTTTAAAGTAAAGATGCAAACTTGAATATAAGTAGCCCATATTAATGCCTAAATTTATTTTAATCTTTCACACTTCTTTAAATTAAATTAAAATAGCAATCAAGGCTGTTAAACAGGTTCAGATGAGACTGGTGAAGCATATTTCATACATCTGCTATAAATGTACAGTTGTTTTTTGTTGTTTTGGTTTGGTTTTAATTACAGTTCGTTAAATGTAGCCCAATAACTAACCCTTTGTTTAGAGAAGCATTTAAAGATAAAAATGCAGCAAGTTTATTTCTTCTTCTGATCTATTAGTAAAAACTGGTGTGAGAAGCTCACACCAGCTATCTTTAAGATCTTAAAGGCCATGATGAATAATCAGCTAAAACCAGCAGCTGCAGAATATTTTTTATTAATGAGGAAAAGGTAAACAAATGCATATTTTGATTTTTCTTATAATATTAACTTGTTTTCTTTTACTTGTTCAGAAAAAAAATGATTTTCTCAAAATCCATTTAAGTGCAGATAAAATCCCAAAGGGGCTGGAATAAGATGATGTTTAAAAAATACCAAAACAAAACAGATCTGCTAATAGGAAATATGAATCTAACTACATGTGATTAACAATTTAGAATGGACAACACAGCACAAAATTTCACACTCTTGGCTGTCAAATACAATGACCAAATTTAAAGTTGAATCTACATAAAGCAGGAAATCAACATGTCCCCAGGGATATCAGCCAATAAGAATCTACCTTTCTTTAGGGAAAAAATTTACAACACAAGCAATAAAAGTAAGCATCAAATTGATAATGCAAAGAACTCAAAATGGAACTTTCATATTATGGTTAAATCAGATATTTAAATCATTCTGATTGCAGCTGGTGCATGAACTTGCACAGGCATTCCCAGATGTTTTGCCCTGGCTGCTATCAGTGCTCTGCTCAATGTAGTATCACTTTGTGGCAGTTGGATATTGCAAGAAGGACCTTCAGGGCTGCTGGGAAAGCTTTGAGAATTTAATCAGCCTGTAACTTTCTCTGGCTTAAGTTAAGGTCATACTTAAGGAAGAGGGGGGAAAAATGTTCAAAGACTGTGGACTGCAATTTGTTTTAATAACACAGTACTTCCAATGCTTGGGAGTATAACATCATGTAGAACAAAATCTGACTTAGCATTGTTTGCTCCTTGGTTTTAAAACAGAGGTCTCCTTTTTTAATAAAGACCCCCCGCGCAGGGAGGATGTTTAATGACAGAATTTTGTAAGAGGGAGGCTGACTCAGTTCTGCCTCTAATGCAGCGTGAGCAGAATCAACAGAAGGTCAATAAAGTCCATGAGAGTATCCTTACTTGCATGGATAGCAAATGACAAAGAGCTGAAATTTTCTTTCATAATGTGCTAACAATTTGTGAAAGGGATGATCCTGATGTTTGAGGCAAAGACTATATGGAGCAGTGGGACATAAACTCTTCTAAGCTTGCATTTGCCAAGAGAGACAAATCCAAAATGATTGTCCTTTCTATTGCTAATATGTCAAGCAAGAGATGCTGTTTTCATATGAGAAAACTATTACTTTTGTATCAACTCTGAAAATAATCTATGCAGACCTTGTTGCAATATTCTTTAGACAATATCAAGAGAAAGTAGATTTTCAGTTAATAGAAACAGGGAAGAGAATTACTCATATATCTGTTATTTTCAACATCCTACTTACTCCAAGAGGAAATCTGGGCCATTGTAAAGTTCCTCTCAACTTTAATATACAAAGAAACAACAAGCTGCGCTTAAGTCCTGGCTGTGTTCTTGATTGTCTGGTTCAAGTCAATGGTAATTTGTGTAGCTTTTAATAAAGCATAGAAAATTCTTACATCTAATAGGTATTGACATTCATGACCAGTGAAGACAGGATACGGATCGGTAAACAAATATACTTGCAACCTTCTCCCTCACAAGAAGGGAAAAACGTGGTCATATGAAAGAGCCATTCCATGTAACATGCTCAGAACTAGCCAAACTGGACCTATTGCTGCACAAGACAAAGTTTATGAAGGATCTTTGAGAGTTTTTTTATGTTTCTTCCTTCTTTTCTAAATAGCAAAATGCTGCGTCTTCATTGTTGCATTTAAAACACATCCTGTTATGCCTGCAGCTCTTTTTACAGTGTAGGTTCAGAATACCATGTACTTTATTACTGAGCCATTCTTGCAGCTTTTGCTCAAAAAGAAGTGTATGTGTGTGGGAGTAGCATAAACTGCAGCTGGTTGTCTTTATTTTTCTACCATCGTTGCTGCTGACTGGTAACCAGGAAGGAGATGTACATATATACCATTTGGCTTTTCTGCAATACTGCTGTACAAGAGGTTGAGAAATCATCTTGGTGAACAACTTGTAATTTCATCAAAACCTTAGGACCATAAAAAGATCAGCAGTAGGCTGAAAGAATTTGTTTTGCAGTAAAAGGAGTGCTAGTATTTTGCTGCTGTGTTTTATCAGAGATATAGAATTTTCATTTGCTTTTTCATTGGTGTTATGAAATATTATATCACCAAAGAACCTCAGTGAGTCCAGAAATTTCTGGAGAGATTAATTAACTTCACTGTGCAGCTGCTCAAAACCAACCAACCAAACAATAAATCAAGCAGACCCAGGATACACCCGTTCCGCTCATCCTCCTTCTCACCCTGCTGCCATAAATGTGCTATGGATGAAAACTTTACAGATAACTCAAAATGACAGAGGCTTTGATATTTTGAGCACTCTGGATGACTTTATAATGGAAATGCTCTTTCTGCACAGTACATGGATCTGAAGATTGTGAGGCCAGACACCAAAATTCCTGGTCATCTTTTGAAGTGTAAGCCTTCAGGGGTTTATATCCCCTTCTTCCTGATCCTTCAGGCAATTTCGGACGTATCCTGCCATTATGCCAGCTATGAAGGGGTGCTGCTGAAACTCAGACACAGTACGCAGTAAAAGACCAAGGCAAGGTACAAGGCAACCTCAAAGAGCAAAGTAGTTTATTTTCTGCAGCTGATGCTTTCCCCAGTTGTCTCCTGCCAGCTCTCATCACTGCTTTCCCAGGCTGCACTCTCAATCCCTGGTCCTGGCTGACATTCACCTTGTGCTGAAGTCAGCAGAGCTGGGCTGAGTGACAGAGAGGAGGATTCATCTGAGTCACTGTACTGCATGTCACAGAACACAGCTAAAAGTTAATTTCCAATTATTTCTTTTCATTCCTCTCAAGTGCATCTTTGTATCATGATGGTGGAGGCAGGCAATATTGGTCAGGGAAACTAGAAAGTTGTCAGTCATTCAAAGTGATAGGACACATTATGTTTGATCTCTGGCATTGTAATTTTATCTCTGTGAATCTTTATGGAAACTGTCAATGCAAAGTAACAAGACTGTCAAGCTTTGGCACCTGTGTAAAACATGCCCCCCAACCTCCATACACGAAGACAAATAAGATTGCCTTCTCCAAGAGCATGTTAGTTAGACATTAAAAAGCACAGCAGTTTTGTAGTGCAGATCTGGATTTCCATACAAAATACTGTGTATATTTAATCAACCTATTTTAATCCAGCGTTCTTTCCCAGTTTCTACTTTCTACATAGATCCACATTGGTGTTTCAAAAACATAGCTTTTGCTCTTTCTCTACAACAAGATCTCTTCACAAGATCTACAAAGGCCTCTTGAAAGCCTCAGATTCCCTCCCAGTTTTGTCTCTGCTGCAAGTCCCAGATTCCCACTCAGCTTAGTTTCTGCTAACTGTTCTCATTTGCTGACACTTTTACATCAGTCTACTCTCCTGTGTCACCCAGAGTGGCTTATCTCCTTATGTGACTCTGGCCCAAGTTTTTCTTGGAGGGGCAAATGTCTCTGCACCTTCACACTCATTATTGCTTGCATTTTGATAACATCATGGGCCAGATCAGAAATCACTACGTTGAATGAGATAAACTTACTAAGGGAAAGCCTGTTTCTAGTCGAGGTCTCAGCAAACACTTCAGAACCATCTAAGAGCTATGGCACAAAAGAAATTCCAGTTCTTTCTTCTATCACAATTTTGATGATTAATGGCAACAAAGTATTTCTGTGTTATCTTTGCTGAACAACTGGAATTTATAGTTAAGTTTGTAACTCAGTCCTTGCAAATACTACCAAGTTGAATACTCAGTGAAATATACTGTGTTTGTGTGTTTATGTGTGGATACTTAAACATTTCTGGACTGTATATTTTGTGAATCAGCTGCACAAACAATTTGACTAACTCTACAGGACTTTCATTTAACTATAGAGCCTAATGTATTTAAGCTGTTGCAGGACAACAGTGCTTTATTTTCTGCAGACAACTTTATTCTTTGTCTTGTCATTTTTATTGTTCCAGTAGTAGTGAATAAAACCCTGCATCTGTTCCTCAGGAAGAACTTAATCCAAAGCTCATTGAATGCATTGGAAGAGTCTCCACTGGGCTTTGGATCAAGCTCTTTAGTTCACAAACAAATGCTCTTTGTGAGAATATGCTATTCAAGTATTGTACAGAAGAGTTACAGAGGTTCCCTATTTCTAAAATAATGACTGCTCTTTAAATCTTTCTTGCTATGCCTGTCCAGTTGAAGGAACAATATGCAACTGTACATAATTGTTGAAGTACTGTAGTCTGTTATTATCTTGCCCCAGCAGTTGATATAAATGTCAAATATGCAATGCTGTGGTAACAATACTACTATATTTATATGGCTCTTCCTATGTACGCAGTAATTAAAAAATATAGAGAGATACACTTCCTGCCCCTGAGGAAGATCAGGCTCAATCAGGCAAGCTGGACATGGGCAAGCCATCTCTCAGGACTGCCTTATGTTGATGTTATTGATGACTTGAAAGAGGGGTTTGTAGAATAAAAGAGGGATTCTACTGAATGGGATTTTTTTCCCTCTGCTTAGGAAAAGGAGCAGATTGAAAGGAGTCACAAAGCCCACAACAGAGGAAAGAAACAGGGGCTATTGTGAAAGAGGGTACAAAGAGACAAAGATAAGGCTTGAGTAATCAAAGCAGAAACCTTAGCTGGAATAAGACTGCAAAGAACTTTTAGTGAAACCTTACAGCCCCAGATTTGCAATGACTACATTTTCCAGAAGGCGGGAGAGACATGAGTCAGTTCTGCACTAGTACCCCTGCATGTTGCAATAAAACAGATCTTTTTCCTTACCATATCACCGGTACTGAATACTTCTTTGAATTTCTTGTGAAGGGGCACTAACAGTTTGTATGAATCGAAGATAACATGACACCAGTGAAACTTAGCTGGTTTTGCAATTGCAGAACAGAGTAACTTCATGTGGGTGTTGATTACACAGTTACTATTGGGTATTACTCCTGTGACAGAATTGCTTGCAGTAAAATACACTACACTGTGTGGTGAGTCCTGGCAGAGCTACGCACATAGTTTGTAAGCCAGTGATGACTAAAACAGTTTATGGAGCGAGTAGTAAAACATGACTCACTCAAGGAGTCACATTAAGTCAATGAGATTACTCATGTAGTAGTTGCTGATAGAGATCTTGCCAAGGTATTCTACCACATAATAGATGAGTGTAAATGCGCCTGATAGTCAGGTGAATAATTTCAGAAAGAATTTTAAAGTTCATACTACACATGAACTGTGCATACTACCACAGCTGAGGTCCTATTATGTTCTGCAAACTCCCACTAACAGGCAGCCCCTGTCCCAAAATTCATCAACTCATACAGACAGATAAGGGAAAGTGACTTGTATTCACTCACACCACAAGCCAACAGCAACACCAGGAATAGAACAGGGATTTCTGATCAGTTCTCTACCACCAGCTCCCTGCCTTTGCAGTTCGCAACATTTCATCATTGCACTGAATATAAAGCATTTATGAATGTGACCTCCAAACTTCCTACAGCTCTTCTGCTAATTGACTGATGGATCTCTGCATTTATTAGCTTTATAAATGCACAGAGAACACACTGAAGTACCATTTTCATCTCGCACACATTATTACAAGCTGGTGCATTCTCTCATCCAGCTCATCTGCATGTTATTCTGCAGTCAGAGAAATAACCAGAACCACAAGAAAATTAATCCAATCACGAAATTTCTGACAGCCTTCTAACACCCTTAAAAATCTGCATCCCAAGCAAAACTCACTTTTCATATTCAGTAAATTCAGTGTAGAGGTTACTATATCAGGCATCACCTTTCAGGACTGGATTTCATTTTATAAATGTTATAGAAGTGTCTGGAATATTCAGCATCATTATCACAGCGTTTTCTTTCCCTTCTTTATTTTGCATCACTCTCAGCATCTTTGGGAGTTCAGAGAACAAGAATAGTGTGCTGGGCTGTAAAACAGCAACCTGAAAGAATTTTTAATAAGAAGAGGTATTCCCTTTGAATTATTCTCCAGTTGAAGGTTCACTGCATAACAATAAAAAAATCTGGCTCACTGTAACCAGGCTCCCACATACTGACAAGCTCCCAAAGCAAAGAGTCTGAGTAGCTCCTGCCTCCTGGATAAAGCAGGAACAGCAAATACAGATAAAGCTTCACTTTTTTCTCTCCCTATTTCTCTCTCCTCTCTTCCAAACAACTTTGTCTTTCATTTCCTACTCTTTATCTCCCCATCCTCACTGCCCTGTGTCTCTTACCCTTCCTAACTCCAGGCACTCTTTGTTGGCAATGGTTCTGTTCTCTTTCTGCCCATGGAAGTGCACACATCTGTACAGAGGCAGATTGTAAACTAGGTCAGCTTATATGGCAGAGATAAAAAGAGTAGAAATAAGAGCCTTTTTGTATAATAACAGGGTCTCACATAAGCACGTGACCCAGTTTTCAGAGATGTTGAGCGTCTGCCATTACCATTGATTTCAGTCTCATGTCCACAGGCTCCAAAGTATAAAAACATTCTCAGTTTTGCAGCCCCCTACAAGCAGAAGTTCAGATATGCAGTCACATTTCCTTGAGATTTTCCAAGACGTCACTCACACTAATCTCAGGATCTGTTTTTATCAATTTTTGCTGCATGTTCAGCACAGTCTTGGGATGAAAACTGGTCAGTCACTAGAGGAGAAATTATGTAATACCAGGGATAATACCTCTTCAGTTCACAGGCACACAAAGCAGGCCTGAAATAGAATGACAGGTGAGGAACTGTCACTTGAGCGTTAAAAATAACCAGTTTTCTTGACAAATATTGGGTTAATGCAGCTATTTTTATACTCTTCCTCCTTTCAGAGTTTTTAGGACAATACCAACTAATTTTGCAATTCATTATTTAGGTAAAGGTATTTGAAATTCACAGTAAAAATAAGGGAAAGCTGTACTCTGACAAAGATAATTCCTCCTTCCTCCTAGCTGAAGCTCTCGGCACTGCTGTAAAAAAATTACAGAGCATTAACAAACCACATCTTTAAAACAAAACTTTTATCCATAATTTTCTTCTGCTGTTGTAACGATTGAAAATACATATTAGAGGCAATGGGCAAACTCACTAAAATATACAGAGAGAATTCACATTTGTTTTCTTCTCTGGTATATTATACTTGTGCTTCCTAACTAAAACTAAGTAAATGCATCCCTCCCATATGGCAAGGAAAAAAAATTATAAGAGTATCAGTCTGATTTGAGATATTGCTTTATCTAATGGAAGAAAATCTGTCACTGAACTGTCACACAGTTCAGTCCAATCCTGTATGAGACCAGTTAGCAGGAAAGGGACAGAGGGTAATTGTTGGAACAAAAAGACAGAGGGGTGTGAACCCAAGAAAAGGAGCTTTGAAATTCCCCCTTTGGCAGTATAACATCGTTTTTTGCTATGAGCACCACAGATTTTTCTCCACAGTCCAGTTTTGCCAGTCTCCAAAACTTAAGGCCTTTAGACAGCATGATACTGGACTGTGCTTATTTTAATTATGATTCTGAGGCATGGAGAAGACCTTTTTGTATGGTTCAGAAGGGTTTCACAAGTAAAAAATACTTATTTCCTTCTTTTCCTTCTGATAACTGGCTTATTTTATTTGTATGAGCTGAAGTTTCTAAAAACCAAACAAACATGGTCAGACCTGTGAAACATACAAAAGGGATGCTACCCCCCATACTCCTCTTTCTCTCTCTCTCCTCCACAGCCCCATATTGCCATTTGGATGGCACACCTATCTGTGGGAGTACAGACTCTTACAGGGCAGAGCATGAGCAGTGATGCCTGTCCATGCACAACTGCACCCTTCCTGCCTGCTCTCTGCAAACAGGCTGAATGTACTGTGGTTCTAGCATGTGTCCTGCACTATGTCCCATTTAAAACACTGGCACCTGAAGAGTGTAGAATATAAAATCTGATACTAAACTTCAATACAGAATGTGGAGAGCTAGAGGTTTGCAAACCTCATTACTGTACTGTCCAAATACAGAGATGCTAATTGGGTTAGAGCTAAAGGACACCTGGACTTATGCAATCTATCTGAGATGAATCAACACTGCTTCTGTAAAGCCTTCCTTAAACAAACCTCTTGGAGGTTTCTGAAAGGGTCAACAAAAATGTGGATAAGGGTAACCTAATTTCCACATCAGACCAGGTTTCTAAAGTATTCTTGACAAAGGCTTTTAAGGAGACTAAGCAGCAACAACAAGAGGGAAAGCCCTGGTATAGCTCAGTAATTGCTTAGAAGATAAAATTCGAAGTACAGGAATAAATCACCAGTTCTCACAATGGAGGGAGGTGCTGTATAGTGTAGAGTGTAGACCCTTCTGCAAGGGTCAGTGCTGCAAGGCGTGCTGTTCAATGTTCTCATACCTTACCTGGGAATGGAGTCAAATATCAAAGTTCATCAGTGGTATTCATTTATCAGGACTAAGAGGAAAGATTGTGAAGAACTACATAAGGACACTATGAAACTGAAGGAGCAGTATAAGAAATACAGTGTAGGTAAATATGAAATAATGCACATGGAGAAACAAGTAATTATGGCTGTCTCTGAGCTGGCATGAGTAAACTCTCAGGACAATGTTCCTGTTCCACAGAAACATCATCTCCTCTGCTCAAAAGTTCCTCATAAAATGTTGTCGAGAAAAAACATCATTGTGCCACTGTATGGCACATGGTTTGCTCAAATCTTAAATACTGTGTATTCTTAAATTCAAATTAACACCTATTAGATCACGAGCATGCTCAACAGGGCACCGAGGATGAAAGGAGGTACAGAACAGTCTACAGACAAAGGTCCCCATGAGCAACCTACAACCCTTCAGCCAGGAAAAGTAATGATGTAAAATGATTACAGTGGAGGTCTGCAAATCCATGACCAAATAGGGTTAGCTGTTCCTCATATCCAGCACAGAAGCTGAGGAGATAGTTAAGTTTTTTGGAACCAAAAATAAAAGGCAGAGCTCCTTCACAGTAAGGATGGCAATGGGAATCCTTGCCATATTTGGGTTCAAGGGTACATTGAAGAAGACCACAGCAGTTTCACTACCTATTAAAAAAAAAAAAAAAAGCTGTCAAATCACACCAATAAGGAGATGGGGGAGGGAGGGGAGGTGAAGGGGGAATCAAACCAAAACCAACCAAAAAAAAAACCCACTCCGAAACCCGCGGTTTGGAAACCCCCGGAGTTGCCGGAGTTGTGGAGCTCCCGCCACGCGCAGTCTGCGGAGGCCGCGTCCCGTCCCTTCCCGCCGGGGCTCGGCCCCCCCGCCCCCGGCTCCCCCCCCTCCCGCCCGCCGCGGGCATCCGTAACAGGAGAGGGCTGGGCGGGAGCCGCAGGGTAACCCGAGAGCAGCGGGCGGGGGGCGCGGGGGTGGCCGCTGAGCCTCCGCGGGGAGCGCATCGCCCCGCGGGACGGGACGGGCGGGACAAGGCGGCACGGACGGAACTCGACGAGGCGGG
>VYXB01009372.1:53239-90118 GCA_013397135.1 Pachyramphus minor | reverse complement strand
GTCCAGCCTTTCCTGCAACAAGGAAAGCAGTACAGCACCATCCTTCCAAATTTAAATAACACCTCCAATGCTTTCATCAGTAATAGTACCATTGCCAAACAATTTAGGTAAGGATTAGGGCCAGCTCTAATCCTGGGGACCTCCATTACCAGGCCTTTGATGTCAAAATTCAGGATAGACTGAAATTGCTATACACCACTGCTCTCTAAGCGATCTCCCACGGGGTATCCCAAAACAGGTACAAATATTGATAGAATAATGAAAAAAGCATAATGGCCATTGTTTATATGTTTTCTTTCTCTGTTCCCAAATAATAGATATGTTTATGTAAACAAACCTCTCTTCGCAGCTCTCCCAGTAAGGGAAAAAGGGACACAAAGAAAACCAAAACACAATGACAATCGGAACCCGGGAACAACCCAATAAAGAACTAATAAAAGGAAATTTTACTAGTTTCCTTGAGATAACAGGATCATGCCAAATGACCGCTGGCACTCTCTGCCTCTCAAGGCCTTCAAGGCCTCACTAGGCCTTGCTCTTCCACACAGGCAGAGCCGACAGCAGAGAACCTGCACCTTAGGATCCACCAGAAGAGAAGAGTAGGAAGGCTTCTCCCCCTTTGTATTTATAGCCTGGTTTACGTAAAAATCGCATGGAATACTGGGAAACGTGGCCACTTCCTTAGTTATGACCTGGTTACCAGGAAAAGGACCTGGACCAAACCATCATTAACTTAGTCTTTCACTACAATTCTTGTCCCTTAAAAGTTATGGTCTTAACAAATATGGCTTATAGAATTCCTTAGATTTTCTCATCCTCACTTAGGTAATGGGTCAATAGTATTGGCTAGTGAATCCATTTGTGTGATAACACATCAAAGAATACATTATATAGAGGCAGATATTACTGGAATATTCAGAAAAGAAATGGTGCTTTATTAAAATAATCTGTTTTGCTAGCTTTGATCCGGTGTTGCAATCTGCAGAGAAGGGCAGAGTACTTAATTTATTGTGCTGGTAGTTGCTGCTGTATTGAGGTGTTAACTGCTGTGCCAGGATGGGAAGTCAGAATAAGTTAGGCAATCTTCATACAATCCCTCTTGGCAGCAGAACTGTGGAGGAAGTAGTCTCTGGCTGATGAATGCAGACAGAGATCTGTTACATCCTCCCTAGCCCTATCTGTCAGGGAGTCGTCTACCCTAGTCCTCATAACCATGAGCCTTATGCACAGAGCCCTAGGCTTCACTGAACTTGATGGAATACAGTGTTCTGTGGACATAAGTTTAGATACATCTATGCCTTGGCAAACTTTATCTATTAAATGATTATTTCAAGGATTGTTTTTCTAGGACTTAACTAAGATATTTAGCCTTGTGAAATAATATGTGGAGTTAAGTAGAAAGTTAGTGTTCTCAAGTATAAGAAATTAGTAATATATTTGGGGAAAAAACAACTGGATTGATGTATTGTTAAAATAGAGTTCTAATGCTTACTAACCTGCAACTTAGTTCTAAAGACTTTTTAAAAATACACAACTTTGATCTGATTGTATTTTCCTTTAAATCCATGTTTTATCTTCAACATGAAGATTCGTGTAAGTAAACTGATGCTTAGAGCTTTGAAAATCTCAATCCAAAACTTACATAAATTAGTTTTTTGGAATACATCATATCTGTATATAATGATATAGCATGCCTCACAGATAACTTTTTCTTTTTACTGTTTAACCATTTGTTTAGCTGTTGTTTCATAACTGAGTTAATCATTGAACACTCAAACTACCGTGGCATTTGAGCAGACAGTGGTTTATGCAGCACAGAAGTGGTCTTCGGTCATCCATGAATAATCCTGCTTTATTAGAAGTTTAAGATAAGTTTTTTATCTTGAACAAACACAACAGACATTTTTTTAGCCAGCTCTGGATAATGTAAAAATGCTTCTTTTTCATTTTCTTCCTTATTTTCATCCCTATGTATTTTTAAAATAGTTTTTAACATTTCCACATTGTTTTTAAATGGGATTTATTGTAGTGTTTTAAAGCCTTTGAATGATATTTAAAATATCTGCTAGAGAGGGAAAGAAAATGTACTCGTTCATGGCAAAATGGCCACTTGTAGAGAGGAGAACTGTACTTTTGATCTGAACTTTTAAATGTGTTTCTCTCTTTTTTCATTTCGTGTGTCACTCTGCTGTTGATCCTAGCTCTGCCAATCTGCAAGATGTTGAGAATTGCCTAACCTTGCATTTTCTGCTTCTATTGTCATTTCATGCAACGGGCAACAGCAAGTGCAAGGAATACTTGTGGAAAACTCATTTTTTCAGCAGTCTGAAGACAATAGGATGAGAGAGGAAAAACCTGGGGTGTATGATAACTCATCCATATTGTTACTGATTAGACACAGGTTGATACAGTCAGAATAAATATCAGACCGGATCATGTGACTTGACTGTACTGTCTTCACTCACCCGAAAGCTAGTTCTTTCAGGCCTTTCTTTTACAAGTGTTAGGGCTAAGAGGACCAAAATGTTTGAAAGGAACAAGATAGGATAGATTCGATTAAATAACTTTGAAAGAAATTAAAAGCAGAAAGCTATAGAGAGGAGCCAAAAATGGATTAGGTTGCAAGAAGGAGAAGATAAAGATGAGAGGAAATTAAATCACAGCAGAGAGGATGTAAGAGGAATAAAGAATGTAATGAGAAATAGAGCCTTAAATGGAGAAATAGACAATAAATTAATTTTTATGTGCTTGAAAAATGTAAAGTGACATGGTTGGCAGTATGAATAAAGTACATATGATATGTCACTAGTGCTTTTTTTTCTTTTATTTGTAAGTGGGGGGATTTTTAGCCTAGTGGAACAATTATTTTTCATGCTGGCTAGTAATCGTCCTGCAGTGGATATTGAATGCTTTTTGAATATTGAAAGTTTTGTCTTTTCAGTATCGTTCCTAGTTTCAATTCTTCCTTTTTCCTTCAGCTACCCTAAAAGAGCACAGTAGGAGCTCCTCCTCATCTACCACTGATTTGGCTGGGTGTAGAGTACCTCAGTCTTTGCTTGGACACCAGACAGATTCTGGGTCTACAAGCCCATCCTCACCAGACTTTACCATTAGCACTTTGTGCAAATCTGGTGTTACAGCAGCACCATCAGGGAACACCAATACTTTATCCTGTGTTTCACGGTCTCAGAGTCAGTGGATTTCCTTTGCTGATGAACTTCTTACAATTAGACACGCAAGCACAGACAAGAAGGAACCCCAAAGATTGCATTTTAAAACTGAAAATGCCTGCCTTGCCTCTTCTGCTTGGCTTGGGAATTCTTCCAACAGCTGTGTTTCTGAGGATCAAAGTGACCTTTTCAGTAACACTATATGCCATGAACAATTATTCATTGAAGAATCTGGCACTGCTGCTGAAATATCTTCTGCATCATCTTCAACACTACTGGACTATAGTTTAGTGTCTTCTTGTGCTCATACAAATAAGGGTATGGCAAGCATGCATTCTGTACTGCTCTTTGCTAATAACTGACTACAAAAAGCGAGCTTTGGACTCATTTTTCTTTTTTTTTTATTATTGCTCACCTGATGTTAAAATTAACATGTCTTCTTACTTAGAATGTACTAAACTGTTTGCTAGCACCAATTTCCTTGAAAGTTTGGACAATAAAGTAAATACTCAACTTGAAACAAGAAGAAAATTCAAATTATTCATTTAAAGCCATTGCTTTCTCTTGACTATGCAGTGTTGCTTTCTAGAAATGGTATTGTATTTTTGTGGGATGTTAGACAGCAGTGAGATCTCAAAGATTAAGTAATTGAATTTGCAAAACCAATTATTTTTACAAACCCCCTGTGACTGGTATAAAATCACTTGAGAGCAATGAGAAAGCCCATGATTCTACTTTTCAAGTAACTTTCAAGTAACTGTTCAGGGTATCACATTGCACTATTTTAAAAGCACTTATGTTTAGTGCTAAATCTTAGACCATGGCTCTTGTAAAATAGGAACACTTCCAGTTTTTCATTCAAGCGAGTAAGTGTTTATGTTCAGTGTGATCTTCTAATACCTATTTTCTTAAATATGCTTTCTTCCAGCAAGGCCCACCACTCCTCTTTCTGTAGGCACCATTGTACCCCCTCCAAGACCTGCTTCAAGACCAAAGCTGACTACCGGGAAACTTAGTGGGATTAATGAAATAGTATGTATTGATTGGGGTTTTTTTTATTCTCCATTGTGGCTTGATTTCCAATACACCATTCATTTACACAGTTACTCTGTAAATGGAGTTACTTTCCAGCTGATGTTCAAAGAACCACATAAAGCAGATTTGCAACATCGCCAGATAAGCATGGAAATTGTTTATGACAATTATGTTACTAGAATAGGTAATTCTTACCAGAAATACAAACTATAATTTTTGCATCAGCTAAATGTTTTTAATTCAGCAAATCAATAATTTGATAATGAAAGGATGGCATATGCATAAGATTGAAATTTTCAAAATGTGAAATACTAGTAAAGTTATTAACAAAGCTCCAGTGATTTAGGGATACCATCAAGGCTTTGGGGAATGAGTGGTATTAAGTAGATCTTTATCAGTCATGTGTTGACAAAAGTAGCCCTGCTGTGAGTTCTCCCTGCCCTTGGTGCTGGTTAATGGAGAGGGAAGATGGCAGATCACGGCAGTTGCCCATCAGCATAGTGAGAGGTTGCACACTGCCTGCATCTGCTCACTGCCTGCAGTGCAGGTTCACCTGCCAGTAAGGAATGTGGTAAAGAATGCAAATACCCAAACAGCCTATCAGACCAGGCCATACTTAATTTCCTCTGTGATTATTAGTATTCTGTGTGTTTCACTTGACTTACTGACTTGGAAGAATGTTCCTGTGGTAAGATCCTCGTATTGTATGTCAAAGTAGCAAGGTGTAAGGATAGGTACCAGTTTGGAAGAATTTGTAACAGCAAGCTACAACTCGTCTCACTTAGGAAGACTGCAAAATGCCTTCTCAAAAGGGCTAATTTTTTTTCCCTTCTGCAGTCAGAGGGAGTTGCAGAGGGAGAGCTGTGTTATCTCTTTCTGCTATGTTGGGGAGAGTTAACCCTCACAATATACGGGGTCCCAGCAGCCCAGAGAAGGCAGGAAGGATAGGGAGGAGAAGACAAAAAGCCCTGGAGAGGGTGGGGTCTTACCTTTTCTCCCTGGGGCCCAGTGCTTCTACAGTACTGTGAGGTTTTTGTAAGTTTTTTGTGTTCTCGCCTTCTAAATAAACTTTCTGAATTCTTTCCATTGCCTTGGCATTTCTGGGGATACCTGCATATCTTACTTTACACAAGGTACTGTCATCTAATTCTTGTTACAAATAAAATTCTGATCTCATGCTTTGACAAAACTAAAACATTTTCAAACTGTTTTGCTTTTCTGTAGGGTCAGAATAGGGTTCATTTTGAGATTCTTTTCTCATTCCAATATAGTAGGAGTAATATAGGGAGTAATTGCTCTCAGTCCAGGAAATGTGTTCTTCATGTCATCATAATTAAATAAAAGAATTTATCTGGTAGTGTTCTGCTATAAAGTGTAATCCTGCACAAAGCTACATTCATTTTATACTGTTGTTTTAGAAATTGACTATTCTCTGGATACAAGTGGGAGATTGTCAGTTGTCGTCATTATCTTTTACAATTCCCATAGTCTGTCAAAGCCACATAACCAGCAATAAGTGCAGTAGAACCAGGGCACAAGGAGGAGGGGGTGAAGAGTTACTGTGACGTCCCACCCATAAGGGGAAGGAAGCACCCAAGATTCATAAATGCTTGTGGTTAAAAGAAACAGAAAAAGTCAGAGTGTCCACAAAAAAAATCACAAAGCCTTATTATTAAATTATATATTTGGCATGGAAATTATGCCAAATAAGTGTCTGACTTACTATACAAGCATCTGGCAATGGGCTTTTGATAAAGGGATAAGATAAAAAGAGAGAGTGAAAGGAAGACATTAAGTAAAGAAGAAGAGAGAGAAACAAAGAGAGAAAAAGAAATCACCAGTCCTGGTTCCAGTGTCTGTCCAGCCAATGGGATGTCCAGGTTCATGGGGGTACCAACTGGGCTTGGTGGGGGTACCTTTTTTATAGATGTTTTCCCTCCCTGAAGACAGGTTTTTTACTTTCTGTGCAAATTACTTATCATAGGCAGTGTATTCTTTCAGACCTCTCTGGAAATGGGTTGGAGGGCTTTGTAAGTCTTGGGTGGTCTGGATCCACCCCCCCGCAGTCCATGCCCACTTCTCAGCCTCATTCCTGCACTTGTTGATACTACATTGTGCTTCTCTCCATGAAATACAGCAAAGATGTTTGTCCCAGAAGAGTGCTGTCCTACCCCTACATGGTCCCTTCTTCAGCCACATCTTGGTCTTTCTCATGGCTTGTTATTACTAACAATCCTTGATTATTACTCATAGTCCTTGTTATTACCAGCAATCCTTGGTTGTTTCCACAGCTGCCCAGCTATCAGTGTTTTAGACATACACGTTAGTCCCTTATTTTCTGGGATTCTACAGTTACTCTGCCCAAATGATGCTTCAGGGTTTCCAGTACCTTTCAGATAGGTTAATCCCAATATTATCATTAGTTAAATACCTTAAAAGTTCAGTGAATTATAAAACCATCCAGAGATCTAGAATGGAAGAGACTTTAAGTTCCCTAGGCCAACTTGCTTAAAGAAGGGCTGACTTCAAAATTGCATCAGATTGCTTAGGCACATGTTGAGTTTTAAAAATCTCGAGTGGGAGATTTTACAGTCTGCCAATATGGAAACATCTCACAGGATTTAACTATAAGGTTGCAAGAAGGATTTTCCCAAAGTCCAGCTGAAATTTCATTTACTATAGCTCTTGGATCTCTTAGAAGAGCCTGACTATGATTTCTTTGTGTACCCGCTTTTGCGTAATGAGAGACTGCTAAGAGATCCCTTTAGGTTTCTGTTCTCCAGGCTGAACAAACCCTGGTCTTTCAACCTGTTCCTCTCTCTGCTGTACTCTAGTCCCAACTATTTTAATAGCCTTCTGCTGGTCTTACTTCCAATTCATTAGTAGCTCTGCTTTAGCTTTCTAAATCCATGTTCACTGCACACATGCACAGTAGTCTGTAGTCTTAGGTTCTAATACTGTGTTATATCACTATTATTGACAGGCTCCTACATAGTCAAATATATTAGACTTGACTACTCCATCAAAAAAAAAATCTGTGAAATAATGGAGTTAATTCCAAATGGAAAATGTGGGTTCTCTTTTTTACACTTAAAACTAGGGTAGATAAAGCATTAAAGGAACCATGTTGAGAAACATTATGAAATTGATTGGGGTGTGAAATTAAGAACTGTTCTATTCATAGTCCTTTTTTTTGTCTCTTTCAAACCACATTGTGTCATATTCTTGTAATCTCTTGTGTTCAGCCTAGGCCATTCAGCCCTCCATTGACCTCTAACTCGAGTCCACCTCCAGCAGCTCCTTTGGCACGTGCAGAGAGCATTTCTTCTATATCCTTTTCTGCTTCTCCCAGTGCAGCAAACACACCTACAGTTGGTAAGTTTAATTAACCATTTTATCCTATTTTAGAAATAGGATAACTCTACTACTAGGTTGCACTTGTTAGGAAAACTGTTTGTTGGAGTTAGTTTTTTCATATGCAAGTCTATGTACTTCAAGCATCCTTTCCAATACCTGCTTCTAAATGACACTGAGAGACATGAAAGTGGATTCAATTACATTAGACCATGGATCCAATTATAGCTTATTCTTTCGGAAAATATTATTCAAAATTAATATTCCATTAATTCCTATTTGGTATGCTTGTATATCCATCAAGTACATGTTATCATGTATTTTTTCAGAGAATGTTGTTACATAGGTGCAGAAATATTTTGGGATGCTGAAAAATTTGAATGAATATAAAGGTTCGTAAACGTGAGTTCTTTTATGCTCTTTTAATTCGATTTGTTGTCCTATAATTCCAGTTTCCAAAAAATTAATCCAATGCATCTTTTTCTTCAAGTTAGTTAAGTATGTAAGCTAAACAGAGGTGTTTAGTAAAAGCAAAACAAACAACTAAGCAAAAAAGATGAACAGCTCATTAGTCTTCAGGTGTTGACACTAATTTCAGAAGGCTTTCTCTTGTTTTTAAAGGATAGTGCTTCAGTTTTGATATTTGTTTACAACAAATGAAAAGGAGACATATAGAGGTTATTTTTAGTTGGTGGGGTTTTTGTTAGGTTGGGAGGCAGTGGGGTTTAAAACATTTCAGCTTGTTTATGTAGTAGAATTGAATTCTATTATGCAATTTAATTGAATGGTGTTCATTTCTGAGCACTGTTACCTCTTTAGTCTCAAGTTAAATCAGATTCTCAAGTTATTTTTCAGTTATCTGTGAATGTTACTGATGCCAAGGATTCCTTACTTGGGCTTAAGAGCTCAGGAGCACTTTTGCAGCTTCTGTTGGAATTCTGCATGCAGCTGTCTCCACCTTGTGCAGGAGCAAAGCTACTAAGTTCTGCCGAACCTTAGCTCCTACAGTTTAGTGTACACCGGTTTCACAAATGCTGAAAAGCATCACAGAAAGACAACTGATATTTTGGTTGCCAAGTCCACCCAGGCGCACATCCTCAGGCTTCAGCTCTGGTGCCAAGGAACAAAAATTTGTGGCAGGAGCATCAATATCCCCAGCTCTCAGTGTGTGCATGTTATTGGAGACAGTGACAGAGTGAAATCATGAGGTGAGGGAGGAGGTAAGGAGGTGTGTGCTGACACCGAGGTTTGACATGGTTATTAACCTGGACTAGGAAAAATAAATAAGGCCAGTTCTGTCTGCATTGACTGTATGGAATAGTCCTGGAAAAAGGGGAAGGTCAGTGCAGAGAGCTGAAAGACTTTGGGGCATGAGAATATACTCTGCAATACTGTATGTTTTCTTTTGACTTTTGCACAATCCAGTGTTTTCTGTACCCCGTTTGTCTTGAATAATGGAGATTTTACTCTAATTATCTTTCTCCAAGAGAACTTTAAGGCATGCATAATTGAGTGTTTCTTTTATGCTTTAGCCTTAATTTTAATTTGTGAAGTATTTTTTTAATACATTAATTTTTAACATCTATTTTTGCTTGAAATATTTTGTTTTCTTGCAATGTTTTGTTTCATTTAAATGTAATAGAGGATGATCTTTTGATTCGAAATCTTCTTACAATTGAAAAGCTTTGTGGGACACCACCAGGTGTTGTACTCAAAGCAGATTTATGTCTCAACTAATCATCCTAATTCACTACATCTAATAAAATTGTATTTCTTTTGAAACAAATTTCTCTGGATGGTATCTGGCAGACTCAAATGGCTTGAAATCTCAACTACTTAACAAGTTATATGTTGCTCAAATCACCAAAACTTGATATAACCGCTTTTATATAATGTAATCTTCTGCCTATCTCCTTCCCTGCTCCACAAACAAGTTGAAACTTGGCCTTGCTTCTTCAGTTTGTCATTAGTACTTTCTTTTCAAGTAAAGTGAATATATTTTTAACTTGCCAATCCTTATTCTCATAACACAAGTAGGTAAAAATGTTTGTATATTTACATATAATACAAATCTTTGAATATAGACGTAATAAAGGTAACACTTTCTTAAAATAAATTTTATTTTTGTGACATCTGTTTAGCCAATATTAAAATTGTCTGGATCTTTTTTCCTAAACTGAACTAAAACCATTTGATCAGGTTTATTCATTTGCCCTTTTCATGACCAATGATGCAGTCTTTTGCTCTGTAGTTTTGGTCTGCACCTTGAGTGTGTCAATGCAACCATTTGCATGATTGTGTCACTAGCTCTTGTGTCAGCACAGCTCAGGGGCTGGTAATGGTGGTCAGGCTGAGGTAGGTGGCAGGGCATTTAAGCCAGCTTTTCTGTCCCTGCCAAAGGTGGTAAAACTGCAACTTTCAGCTGGGCTTCAGCCGGAGGTGGAGCCATGACACCTTGGTGCAGCTCTGTGATACCCTGTTCCTCTGAGACCTCACAGCAGACATGGAAGACCCTGAAGCTGGATGTTGCTGCATTGAATTGTATATTCAGCAGCAAGGCAACACAAGGATGACTTCCAGAGTTAGATTAAGCAGTTATGTTTGTTTTATAGAGTGGAATGATAGAATCGTGAAGGTTGGAAAAGACCCCCAAGATCGTAAACCATTGACCAATCAGTACCATGCTAATTAAACCAAGTGCTTCACTTGTTTCTTGAACACCCCCAGGGACAGTGATTCCACCACCTCCATGGGCAGCCCATTCTAAGTGGAGAAGTTCTTCCTGATGTCCAACCTGAACCTCCCGTGACACAGCTTGAGGCCATATCCTCTTGTCCTGTCACTAGTTTCCTGGGAGATGAGGCTGACTCACATCCTTGCTCCTTTCAGGTCACTACAGAGAGTAATAAGGTCTCCTCTGAGCCTGCTTTTCTCCAGGCCGAACAACCCCAGCTCCTTCAGCTGCTCCTCATAGGACTTACTCTCTAGACCCTTCATCAGCTCTGTTGCCCTTTTCTGGACCCACTCCAGCACCTCAGTTTTCTTCTGGGAGTGAGGGGTCCAGAACTGGACACAGTGTTCAAGGTACGGCCTCACCAGTGCCGAGTACAGGTGGACAATCACTGCCCTGGCCCTGCTGGCCACACTACTGCTGATACAGGCCAGGATGCCATTGGCCATCTTGGCCACCTGGGCACCATGATCAGCCACTGTGGACCAGCACCTCCAGATCCTTTTCTGCTGGGCAGCTTTCCAGCCACTCTTCATCCAGCCTGTAGCACTGCTTGGTTTTGTTGTGACCCAAAAGCAAGAGCTGGTACTTGGCCTCGTTGAATTTATATCAATTTATTTGCTTCAATTTATTGGTTTTTAGGAGAATATATAGATTTTTATGAATCAAAGGGTGACCACCAGTGGGAACAGAGCAAATAAAAGAGAAGATATCTCATTTGTAATCCCCCAAATGTAACTCAGAGAAATATATATTTGCTGTGGTGTTCCCTAAAACAAAAATAAAGGCAATGTTATTATTTCTAATGAATGTCACTCTTCAGTCAAAAAAACAGCGTATGTCTTTTACCAATAGGAATATAATTAATATATCTACATTACTCGCATGATATTCAAATGTCACTATGAAAATGTACACAAGGCCATTAACTAAAAGATTTTAAAATAATTTATACACCTGTATACAAGGATTACCTTTCTGCTCTGCAATTGTTTGTTGTTCCTTAGTGAATTGGGGGAAAAAGAAAGTAGAACAGCTCAGCAACTGTAGTACTGCCTTCATTGAGTGTATATTTTGGCTTTAGTGAAGAATAATTCTGGAGTTCAGTATTTCATCAAACAGAATTTCTAGTGATGGATAACTCATTATTTTATTGCACATTTGCTTCTTGAAATAATGATTTCTGGAATCACAGCTGGTAAAGGTCATTTTCAGCGAGAGAAAAAACTTTGGGAACATGATCCATGTATTGTCTAACCTACTGTTCACATGTAGAAAAAATAAATAAATCAGTGATTTGTAGCCAGCATCATAATAGTTCATTCTCCTAAGAATTTTTGGTTTTCAACACTTGTGACAAGATCTTTTTGATCTAAGGAGGCCTGAGTGCTGCACAAATGTTTTCATGTGCTGAGAAGTGTTCTGAACATTTTACTACCTTAGGCAAGAAATTGTGATGTATGAGAGTGAGGCATGAGGTAGAATTCCACCAACTTCTGTCTTTTGCTCTCTTTTTGTTAGTACTTTGTTTACTTATATCTGAATTTAAGGTTTGATATGAGATATAAGTTCGTCTGTGAAGAACAAGGTCACAACTTCCTTTTTAGTTCTGAAAGAGCTCAGAAATGACAGCCACTGTTTTAAAGTAAATAGGTTTAATTTGCCATGAGCAGTATTACACAGAAGCTTTTTGTTTCCGCTTTAAAGTATGAAAGAGAAATTTCTCAATTTGCTTATGAAAAGATGAAGATTGTGCCTTCTTTGTGGTATATAATGGTACAGGCCACTTCAGTAGTGGGGCAAAAAAAATTAATAAGATGCTCTCTACTACACTGCTTCACTAATAAAAAAGACAAAACGTTTAATATTGTCTTTTATATTCAGTTGAAAATTTGTGAAAAATAAAATCCAATGACAACCTATTTCATCAGTTGTATATGCACATTTCAAAATGCCTTAGCATGAGATCTGAGTTGATTTTTGTGCTCCTGTATTGGAATTGTGTTGTGTTGGCACAAGAAAAAAAAAAAATCAAGACTTCAACAAATTCTGCTTGGGAATTGTAATGTTTATTGGCTGAAAAAGTTAAAAGAAAGTTCAACAGTTCACTTATGTGTGGTAATATTGATGTATTTGCATTCAAGTTCATTCTTCTTGTAAGTAAGTTTTTTGAATTTCTATGACCATTTTATCATACATTTTTCCATAAAAAAAGCATACAGTAGGGTTGGGGTTTTTTTAAAGCATTTTAGTCAATGTCTTATTCCCTTTGGGTCTGTTGACTTCACTTTCACCAGTGGCCATTTTAATGGAGTGTTCCTCTGCCTCATATGTATTTCCTTGTGTCTGTCTACATAATCTACTGATAGTCCTGTGTTCCTGATTGTACAATTGTACTGTACTATTTTTATGTATTTCTACACTCTTTTCAAGTAATACTTCAGATGCTACTATGACCGTGATGGCAGTAACCTCTTGTGAAAATTACAGATGTAGTCAACCATTCTGAAATCTATCGCTAAGCTTTTTGAAAATTAAATTTATACACTGTATGTATTCTAGGTGTTTCACGTGGTCCCAGCCCTGTCAGCCTTGGAAACCAGGACACCTTGCCTGTTGCAGTAGCCCTTACTGAATCTGTTAACGCCTACTTTAAAGGAGCAGATCCCACAAAGTTAGTTAAATAGTGAATTGCTTTGAATGTAATAAGTTACAATAAGAAAAGACACTGAGTCTACTTGTTATATTTTGGGGGGAAATGTAGTCCATTAGGAGGGGGATTCAAAGTGGGGGGGTTTTCCCCTGGTATGAATGACAAGAGTGGCTTATTGCTCTGTGCTGGCCTGCATCCTACAGGTTCATATATAAAGCAGGTTCATACATACCTGCTTTATAGAAATGTGTTCACACTGAGAATGACAAGGATTTTCATCATAGTTAGATAGATGCTACATGTAAATTTGGGCAGATATAAGCACCTCATTCCTTCTGTCACATCCCTTGCTATGCTACTTAGGCCTTGCCTAAGCATAACTGTACCATGTTTTCAAAGCCCAAAAAATATCCACCAGACTACTGTATGCTTAAGCAGTTAAACTTCTTTTCTTTCCTTATTTCATCTTACTTCCAAGTTGAAAGTGACATTACATTGTCACATTACCCTCATTTGAGATTGATTTTCTGGTTTTAATTCAGTTCATCAGATTGTGAAAATACAATGGTTGCTTTAAAATTAAAATTAGGCAGTTAATGAGTTGTAATGAAACTGATATTTTTCATTCTCTTCTAGATGTATTGTGAAGATTACTGGTGATATGACAATATCATTCCCAAGTGGGATTATTAAAGTCTTCACCAGCAACCCATCTCCTCCTGTGCTTTGCTTTAGGGTAAAAAACACAAGCAAACTAGAACAGATTCTTCCAAATGCACAACTTGTATACAGGTTTTGTATTTTTTTTTTACATAATTTTAAAATACATGATTCGTAAAATATGAGTTCTGTGTGTAAATCAGAATTCTGGTTGATTTACTTTCATATAATTATTTTCTTGAATTAATCTTGTTCAGCTTAGTTCTCTCCACTGTCACCATTAAAAATCTCAGTGATTACTGGCCTTGAGACTTGTGCTGATATAACAGGAGCCGTAAAAATATTTTGTAAATGTAGCTGTGTTCTTAGATGCATTTTATAAATTATTTCTATGTACAGCAGTAAGTATGGTAAAACTAAATAATGAAACAGTAGCCTTAAATGGAAAACAAATAGGAGGAGCCTTAAATAGAAAACAAGTAGTAGGAGCTATACCTACTTTTATTTGTCACATATGAGTGTATTTTTAAGCCAAATCATTTCTGCACTAATCAGATTTATTACATAACTGACTCTCAGACATGTAGCAGCACACTTGGGAGAATTTGTAAGAAACCAGTTTGCCAGTTGAGTAGGATAATTGTTGAAATCACATTTGGAGATATTGCTTTTTAAAAAATTGGAAAAGCTGAATTTTTTTAGCAGAGATATATTCCAGATGAGCAGTTTCTATTTCATTTATTGGAGAGATTTTTGAAAACTATTTAAATGCTTTTAAATGCAGAACTTTTTAAGTTACTGAAATAATGAATCAAACCATACGCATCTGTTTGTTTGTATTTAATTTTATTTTGATTATTCATACTTAACATAATGAAAGATTCATACGACATTAAATTTAATTGCTGTTTGACATGACAGTTTAAAACTGAAATGTTAGCAGAACTGTATTTGACAGAGTGAATTATAATGAAAAAGCACTTTTTGCAAAAAAAGTGCCTAGTATTCTTGTTTGAGTAGTGTAATACTTCACCCCTAACTGGTGATCTTTCTTTGTAGTGATCAGTCACAAAGTGACTCCAGTACTAAGGATTTTTGGATGAACATGCAAGCTATAACTGTCTACCTCAAGAAATTATCAGAGCAGAATCCATCTGCATCCTATTACAATGTGGATGTTTTAAAGTATCAGGTAAACACTTTTTTTCCTTTGGAATTTTTTAAGGCATTCCAGATCTGATATCTACCCCAAAATTAAAAGAATCATTCTTTGTCTGCCAGAATGCAGATGAACCCTCATCTAGACCAATTCTGGGTATGTCACTGCTTACAATGCCTAAACTGTGCCGAGGCTTAGCACATTTGTGCTATGCTTCATGTCATTCATTTGGATTCAGGACCTGTTTCAGCTTGCTTATGCATCAGCCTGATTCATGCATGCAAGCTTCAAATACTGCTTTTTTTTTATATTGGCAAAATCAAATTTTCCTTTAAGATTTGGTGGGGGCTTGTTTTAGTTTGTACTTGTACTGTCTTTGATTTTGCAATTGCCTAAGTTTTGGATGCTGTAGCTGAGAATTTTAATATATGGTAATGGATTCCAACTGAAAGAGAATAGGTTTAGATTAGGTATTGGGAAAAAATTCATTATTCAGAGGGTGGTGAGTTACTGGCACAGGTTGCCTAGAGAAGTTATAGATGCCCCATCCCTGGAAGTGTTCAAGCCCAGGCTGTATGGGCCTTTGAGCAACCTGGTCTACTGAAAGTTACCTGTGCCTATGGTGAGGGAGGGTTGGTACTATTTGTTCTTTAAGGTCCCTTCCAACCCAAACCATTCTGTGATTCTATCTGAGAACATACGACATTCTGACCTCTTATAGTATAATAAAACAGGAGTAGTCAGAATGGATTTACTAAGGGAAAGTCATGCTTGACCAAGCTGACAAACTTCTGTGATAACATAATGGCCCCAGTGGATGAGGGTAGAGCAGTAGATACTGTGTACTTAGACTTCAAGAGGGCTTTCAACACTGTCTCCCACAGAATCCTTATAGAGAAGTTGGTGAAGTACAGGCTGGATGAGCAGACACTGAAGTGAAGTGAAAACTGGCTGAACAGCTGGGCCCAGCAGGTGGTGATCAGTGGCATGAAGTCTAGCTGCAGGCCGTTAACTAGCAGTAAACCCCAGGGGTCAATACTGATTTTACTGTTTAATAGCTTCATTAATGACCTGGATGATGGGTCAGTGAACCCCTGGCAAGTTTGGTGACAACACTGAATAGGCATGACCCTCTGGATACACCAGAGGGTCATTTTGCCCTCCAGAGGGAGATCAACAGGCTGCAGAAATGGGCTGAGACATTATGTTGAACATGAGAAAAACAACCTTGCCCTGGGCTGCACTAGGCAACGTATTGCTAGTAGGTCAAGGGAGGGGATTCTTCCCCTCCACTCAGCACTGGTGAGTCCAGTTCTGGGTTGCCTGTTCCAAGTGAGACTCAAGAGAGCTCAGTGAAGAGCCACAGAGATGATGATGGGACTGGAGTATCTCTCCCATAAGGAAAGGCTGAGAGAGCTGGGACTCTTCAGCCTGGAGAAGGGAAAGTTCAGAGAAATATCATCAATATGTATAGATACCTGAGGGAGAATGCATAGAGGACAGAGCTGGGCTGTTTCCAGTGGTGCCCAGTGACAGAACCAGAGGCATGCTGAAGCACAGGAAATGCCCTCTGAACAGCCAAAAACATTTTTCTCCTNTCCCCTCCACTCAGCACTGGTGAGTCCAGTTCTGGGTTGCCTGTTCCAAGTGAGACTCAAGAGAGCTCAGTGAAGAGCCACAGAGATGATGATGGGACTGGAGTATCTCTCCCATAAGGAAAGGCTGAGAGAGCTGGGACTCTTCAGCCTGGAGAAGGGAAAGTTCAGAGAAATATCATCAATATGTATAGATACCTGAGGGAGAATGCATAGAGGACAGAGCTGGGCTGTTTCCAGTGGTGCCCAGTGACAGAACCAGAGGCATGCTGAAGCACAGGAAATGCCCTCTGAACAGCCAAAAACATTTTTCTCCTGTGATGGTGACTGAGCACTGGCACAGTGTCCTTGGAAATGCTCAGAAGTTGTCTGCACGTGGTCCTGGGCAGCTGGTTCAAGATGGCCCTGCTTGCACAGGAGAGTTGGACCAGACAACCTCTGGCCATTGCGTGAGTCAGTGAGATGATGTTCTGGCTGTTAAGAAAAAGCCTTTGTGAATATTCAAGACAGATTTCACCTCAATGGAGAACATGGATTTGCCTGCATTGAAATGTCTGGGTATCTGAGACAACTGCACCCACAGAAATACCGCAAAAATAAGCTGTCAGTCTACCTATTCACAGCATTGTAGTTTCCACATCCTCCCAATACGGTTTAAAATCTTGGTATACTGAATCTACAAAAAGCACGTTAGGCACATAGAATTCCTGAGAAAGATGAAAGGAACCAAACATTTCTTTGGTTTGCTAAAATGAATACTGTGGATTGTGAAGGTTTGGACTTGGCACTTGGCCAAACGTCCAACCCACAGAATAGGGCCCCCCCCCGACCCTCTCCAGGGGAAAGGAGGAAAGGAAAAAAAACCCCACCAAATTACATCAAAATATATATATATATTTACATATATCACAGTTATATACAATTAATACACTATATACACAGTTAAGAGGGACTACCTACGCCCAGAGGGAGAGGGTAAGGGAAAGGGTAAAAAGGGGCAAATGCAAGGAAACTCAAACAGATATGCACTCTCGAAACCCACAAAGAAGTATTAACGAAGTAAAATCTCACTACTTCCCTTGACATAGCCGAATAACGCCAACCGCCCGCTGGCAACCTCCGCCTCACAAGGCCCACAAGGCCAAACCAGGCCTCACTCCTCCACACGGGCAGACCTGACAGCAGAGAATCTGCACCTTCAGATCCACCAGAAGGGAAGAGAGTGAAGGCTTCTCCCTCCTTCCTATTTATACCCCGAGTTACATAAAAATCGTATGGAATACTGGGAGCATGGTCACTTCCCTGGTTACAAGCTGGTTACCAGGAAAAAGACCTGGACCAAACCATCACAGGATTCTTCTTGGAAAAATGAGGCATTGGCACACGTAAGCCCAGGCAGATAAAAAATGTTCTGGGCTGCCAAGGAAAGGTGAGAGTGTGAACCAGGACATAGAAGCATCCTCAGGTAGGCTGAGAATGTGGCAGAGATGCATCAGTGCAGTAGCACAAGCTTAGCTACAGAAGTGGCATTCAACCTTCTGGAGCAGGAAAATAATGCTTTGAATAGTTGGGAATTATTTTGCTGGCTGCCTGTCCCATAACGATGGGTGTTGTCTTCTGCTGCTGGCTGCTTGGGCAGCTAAATTGGCACGGCACACAACTGCTCAGGGTGAAGTCATTTTGCTGCAAGCATGCTTGTGTAAAACAGAACACGAGACCAAAACAAAGCTTACAAAAGGTTATAAAAGTAAGGACAGGAAGGAATCTCATAGGCCAGAGGGAGTTTAAACCTTTTCTTTAACTACTTGATTTAAAATTAAAATAACAAAAATTCCTTTTGGTTGCAACATTCTTCAGAATTCTGTGATTAAGGACTCTAAGGTCAATTGTTCTATTGAAATTTTGTCAGCATTTAGAGTTATGTTTGTTACAGTCATCCCCTAATTATGCCTGAAAGGAGAATATTTTAATTAATCTGCTTTCAATGGTTTATTCTTTTACAGGTATCTTCAAATGGCATACAGTCTACTCCATTGAATCTTGCAACGTACTGGAAATGTGATGCTAACACTACTGATGTGAGAGTGGATTATAAATACAATCCAGAGTCTATGAATGTGCCTGGTATGCTGTCTTATGTCCAGGTTGTGGTACCAGTAGATGGAGGAGTAATAAACATGCAGTCACTTCCACCTGCAAAATGGTAATTTTAATACTTTTCAGTATTTTTTTCAGATTCATTTCAGTGCATTCATTGGTGTCATAGCCCAAAAAATTTCATAGGAGAAAACAGCAGTATGTGTAGTATCAGGTGTCTAGACATTTTCTGGTCTGAAACAGATCATGTGCAGCTAGTTCACATAGAATAAAATGAGACAATATGCACACACCCTGATTGTGTAATAATATAATCCCATTATGAAATTTCCAATGTTTGCTTTCTTTTGGCCAATAGATAGGATAGACAATTTTAATATAGTAATTTGAAATGGATAAAAAACAATTTGTGCATGTGTGTATAAATACACTCATATATGTGGATTATTTAGAGAAAGTAGCAGAAATGCAGTTCTTAAAAAGATTTCCTGATTGTTTAAAACAAACCTCAGTAACTGAGGAGCTCTGCATAAGCCAGTTAGCATTGTCTCTCAATTCAGATGTAATGCAGATTATTATCCAACTAGCAGCTGTCTGCCACCACCTTCTAAGCCTGCATTTACAGTAACACTTGGAAGCGAAACATAGATCTTGAGTAGTTACATTACAACAAGTTTGTAAAAACCAGCAGAGCAGTATAGCCCTGGTGCAAAAGCAGAATTCAATCACTGTGCCTGTGTTTTGGTGGCATGTAAGAACTTACTCAGCTGTAATATAAATCCTGAACAGTTTATTTCCAAGAGGGTCTTTTTAACATAAGGAAGGCAAAGAATACCAAGTGGAAGGAAGTCAGGCTTTGTTAACATTGTTTCTTATAGATCAGTTTACCTTACAAAGCAAGGCTTAGAAGAAAAATAAACCTGATGCATTTATCAGGTAGATTCTGATGTTTCTGGAGGCAATACCTTTAAAGGTGTTAGGTGGGCAAAGTAGTAATACAGTATCATTTTAAGTGGAAAAAAATCCTGAGCAGGACTGAATCTTTCTTGAGTTGGTATTTCAAGGGAACGTTACTTTTAACCACAATCTTAAGCTTATTCTAAGCAAGGACAGGTTCAGTATCCTGCCTGAACAACATGACTTCACTCTCTGATGAAGCCAGTCTCCCTGCCCTCTATACTGAAGCCTGAGTGCAAGCAGGAACAGCCACCCAGAAGACCTAGTGTCACCTAGGAAAACTTAGTGACAGTTGCATTACTGATACATCAGATTAGGGAATTTGAGTCCAAATTCTCTCTTTCACCTAGGCAACTACCAAAAGCCAGAATTTTGAGCCTGGAAAGCTGACCAAAAAAAAAAATTCAGTTATGTCCCAGGCAGCTCTAGTATTTGTGTTGTGCTACCTGCTTTCATCTAGTGGGGTTTTTTCGTCTGGTGGTGGGGTTTTGGTCTTTTTTTAGAAATTAATGCTTTATATCTTGACCTCCTGTAAGTGCTACCATCTGTGCTACTTATGTGAGCATTTCAGTCCTGCTGCATCAATGCCAAGAGCAATTTCAAACCTATCAGCACTTCATGCTGCTCACAGCTCTAAATTGTTGACTTTCCTTTGGTGGAAGTGCCAGAAAGTGCTCCAGGAGTTAAAACACCCTGTCAGCTTAGAGACTCTTGTGCTTGGTGCCCTTGTCTGCCCCTTTACAGTGTCTGAAGTTAGCTTAAACAGTGTGTCACTTACACCAGTTAGGGGGTTTTTTTACTAGAATGGAAATGGAATAAATTTCATGGTTCCAGGACTCTCACATAGGGGAGAGCAATCAACATTGCTCCCCCTCCTCCTATCATCATGGAGCATATATCATAGCTTCGAAACTACTTCCAGGGTAACTTACTCTTTGAGATTGCAGAGGATTTTGAATTTTGGAGCCATAGGTGGGAACATAGGACAGTGTTAAATGTGTGAAAATGTGTTGTATAAGATGTATAAAGAAATGCATACTTCTGAGCTCGCTGATCTGGAACAATGGAGACACACCCTTCTCTTTTCCTCTTTTCCTCCTGTAGTTTTCCACAGGCTTACCTTAAAATGAGCAGATGTTTTTTATAGACCTCCATTTAGAAATGTCTGTAGCATACCAGTGCAATCAAGGGAAATAACATGCTATAACTAATTTACCATTCTCTTACAGGAATGCAGACCAGATGAAAGCATATTGGAAAATATCTAGCATTTCAGAGAAGTCTGAGAATGGAGGCAAGTTAAACTCTTTTGTTTTCTTGTACAGAAAAAATTTAATAGTAAAATGGTAATCATCGTAGCTTCTACACCCTCATGCCTCTTTACACATTTTCTCATGCTGTATCCTGTTTAGCAGTTTGCCACCTTCTCAGTTAATTGCCTGCTGAGAGATTCCATTAATAGTGAGATGTCAAAATATAAATTTATGATTGACCTATACAATGGAAAATAATGAAGTCTCCTGAAAGCAGTCAGCTCTAAAATGGAGTTTAGATCAGGCAGGAAATTATTGCATTCATGTTATTTGGAAGTGAGCAGTTATTCAAATGAAAATAGGTTTAATATCCACACATGGATAATTTAAATAAATTAGAAGAAGGTAAGTGGAAGAACTGGAGGAGAGAAAAAAAAAAAATCCAGAAGGCATGTGCTGAGATAGATGATTCTTGACCAACATTTTGAGTTTTTGTTTTGACCATAATGACTCTAGGAAAAAAAGAATCTATGCACATCTGCTGAGAGTAGTAATTTATTCAGTTTTGTGTAAGGTACCAATAGTTGTCCTCTGCCCAGCTCCTTTTCTCTGAGCTCCAGTTGATGTCACAGCCCTTAGAGTCTCTGCAGGTGCAATATTTTTCTGAAGTAGTACAGGAACCAAAGGCAAGCATCTCATCCTCAAAGCCTCTGTGGAGAAATGAACTCTAGTGTAAAGGAAAGGCCTTTATCCTATTAAGAATTTAGTGAAGAGCATTGTGAAAGCACAGATTTGCTTGTAAATGTGACTGGTTTCATATAAAACCCACAAACCTGAAAAGGGAAGATGATCTCTATTCCTAAAAAGGCTGCAGGGTTGTGATTATCATTAAAACAAAATCAGAGAGAATTTTATTGGACAGAGGTGGTTGCTGTAGTCTAGCGGACTTTGTCCTTCACTGACCTCACAGTTCTTTGTCATCTGTCTCCTACTATGATTACATAGAAATAGCCTCTTTTTTCCCCCCCTCCTTTCCTTTTCCAAACTGTGCAGCTTCTTTTAGAAGGAAAAAGTCACACTGAAAGACAAATGCAGCAACTTTACACCTGCAGAGCAGCATAAAATCAGCTGTTAGTGATTTATGTTATGGTTTGCATCTTGTGTGCTGGCAACAGACTTACACGTATCCCTCTGCTTTAGCTATATTCCTTCTCTTCCCACCATCTTTCTTCCTCTTTTCTTTGAGTATATACACACAGTACTCTCGGTTTAGTGTTTAAGAGGAAGTAACAATATGCTGGTCCTACACTTACAGAAACAGAGGGAGAAGTTGCAAAACCACTGTCAATATTAGGACAAATGTCTTGAAGTCTTGGTGGATAGTGATAAAATGTTTTGGGGTTTTTTATGGTCCAACACATTATGTAATCTGTCAGTTGGAGAAAGATAGAACAAACTTTCAAAGCACTTGAATATATGACTTTACAGTGGAAAGAAGTTCCAGTTTAGTCAAAATATGACAGACAGAAACAAAATTGGTCTTAAGCTAAATTTATCAAGAACAAGTCACTGCATAAAAGAGTTTAATTTAGTTCCGGCTTTTACCTCAGTAACATATCAGTTACTAACTTGCTTTGTCCTTTAGCAGTTCCTGTTGACTATGAGTAGCAATTGTTTTACAGAAGTAAAAATATTTTACACTTGTTATTCCATTATTAATTATTTAAATCGCATTTTTCCCAGCATACTTTTGCAAGAACAAGAAAAGACTTGTTAAAAAACTAGAAACTAGTAACAATGTAAGGTTTGTTAAATGCCTTTCACTGATTACATAAATGTACCTAAAGTAATTTTGAGCTATTAATGCTTTGTAATAATATCAATGTGATGACACTTCACCAGTGTCTCTGAAAAAATCAACTGAAATTTGTGAGGAAAAATATTTAATCAGACCTTTTCTTTATTAGGAAAATAATAATTTCTTTCCTCTGGGTACATTACTGTATAGCTGCATTTCTTTCAGTGGTTTTGTTCATGTACTTTCATCCAGACAGATCATGACAACTTTTAAGTATTCTGATGTACTTTCAAATTTGCTCGTGAAAAGCAGATACTATCTACTTATCTATATATCAGATGGTTTCTACCATGAGATAAGTGGTATTAAATACTTACAGACCAGCAAACATAAATGATGATTACAGGTATTTTAAGTCATAAGTGATTACTAGGCTGTCTGGTGCACACATTCTGTATACATGTTCCTCTTTAAATCATTCACTGGTCATTGTTATAAACAGAGTACTGGGAAAAACAGACCTGTCCTCTCATCTCTTTTGAAAATTTGTGTGGGACTGCCAATAGGAATAGATCTCAAAGGTCACAATGTTAGTTACACTTCTTACTACTACGAATTTTGGGAGATCTTTTCAGTTTTGTTCTTTTTATAGGTTCTGGATCCCTCAGGGCAAAATTTGAACTTTCAGGAGGACCCAGTAAACCAGCAACACTTGCAGTGCAATTCATCAGTGAAGGAAGCACCCTTTCAGGAGTAGATGTGGAGCTTGTAGGCACTGGCTATCGGCTTTCCCTTCTTAAGAAGAGATTTGCCACTGGTAAGACACTTACCTGCTTATATATTCCAATTAGTATTATAAATTCTCCAGTGTTACATTCTAAAATATGATACTGTTAAATGAGCGATGATGTGTAAATAGTTACTTTTCATTAAAGCATCTCTGACAAATGTTTCATAGGTTTTTTGTTTTTCCATAGTTACTCAAACTGCTCCAAGGAAAGTACTGACAAAATGTGTTTTATCTACTGACTGCAAAAAACCTGCCTTTGTTTTTCAGGACGGTATATGGCAGACTGCTGATGTACCTGTGAAAATCATCGGATCAAAGGGGTGCAAGAAACCCACTCCACCCTCTCTACTTTTCAAACACTATTTTAATACACATTAATTTTTCTAAAATGTTATCTACTTTGAGGCTAAACTACAGAAAGTAAATGCACTTTTGAAAGTCAATTTGAAAACTTTTTATTACTTTACAATAGCACTGAAGTTAACTTCAACACTGTCTGTAAATGATCAACTGCAATATTTGGGAAAATTTTGTTAAAAATTCAGTAAATTTATATAGATGAAGTCAAAATAGTAATCCACAGTTGTAATGAAAGTATGAAATTGTATGTTGTACTGTAATCATTAAACCTAAAATGTAGAACAGCAAGTAAGAAATATTTGAGCTCTCCATAAGTAATACTCATTTTTCAGATTCTTTAATTGCCAGCTTTTAATTGCCAGTTTCTAAAGATAGCAGAGGCTAAGTCTCGTGTAGTTCTTCTGTCCACTGATGCCACAAAATCAGCTGAGTTAGAGATGTATAAAAGAAAAGTAACTTGATTCCCATGTATCATATATTATTAACATGTAAGTTGTTTTATATAGGGGGTTTTTCCCCTAAGTGCAATGTGTTACAAAATTGCAAAACACAGCAGAGATTTCCTTGTGCAGTTGGTAAATTTTTTGGGCATTGTGATTACAATGCTGTAGATTTTAATTTATTTTTATATGAATTGCATAACAGTTGTGCCTTTCAAAAAAATCCTATGCCTATCCAATTTGATATTCATGTGCCTCATCTCCTTTTTCAGAGTTTCAGGCTCTTCATGAAGAAAGGATGATATTTGTATTATACACACAACTTTATAAAAATTCCTTTCACTGGGATTTATTTCAAAGGCAGATTTGCAAATAATGGAGTTTGTTTTAAAAGATGTTTAAAATATTGAATTACTTCCTCATGGGGTAATCACAATAAAATGTGGCTGTAGTAAAGGGAGATGCATCATGCAGGACTCAGAAACTTTCATTAAGTAACTTTATTGTCACCAAAGATGAGAGTCCTGAAAAATTACTGAAGATAGTAAAAGCAAACTCTAAAAGCAAACAGCATTACTTTTCACTTTGACTGTAAGTCTTTACACTTTGAGTGCTTTTGGGGATGTGTGATGTGAATGTACTCATAGTACTTTGTGGGGAGTATTTTATGGCAGCATTATGACAAATACTGACTTGTCCATTTATTTTTTTCTATAACTATCAATTTTAATATTTCTATTGTCATCTAATCTGCTTGCCACTGCCTAGACAGAGGGAAGTGACATCATTAATATTTTTTAAAGCAAGTCAGTAATTTAGAAAATCTTCTATGTATTTATATTATCAAGGGGGTTTTTTTAGTGCTGAAATCAAAAGCATTGGGGCAATATAATTCAATAACCTTCATATGGGAATTTCAAATGAATATTTAGAGTACTAGTGTCTATTTCAAATTCTCTATTAAAACAGTAAAACATGCTCAAGTTAATTCATGCAAAGCCAGTAGTGACATGAACTGCGGAAGCTTTACAAGAAATTATGCCTTTGTAGAGGCTACACAAATTCTAATGTACACTACACATTTTTGCAGATGAGAATTCCATTGTTAATACTAAGAACATACTGTGCTGTAGATTTGATTGGAAATTTGGCTCCTAATTTGCTAATCTTATTGATGGTAAATTTTTAACTCCTAAAATGGTACAGTCTTTTTACTGCAATTTAAATTGTAATCTGCTTTGTAATCAAACTGATTAATGTGACAATACTTTATAAATGAAAACCCAAACTGTTATTTCTATTTCTAATCAAGTATTACTTTAATTCCTAAGTTAAATGAAGTAGTTAACATTTCAGCACTTTTAAACTAGCCTTCATTCAGGTGTTTTCACATACATTTGTGTTGGGTGCAGGTTACAATTTTGAAGCCATACAAGTTTATATCACATTTTTGTAAAGAAACTCAAGAACAATGTAAAAAGTACATGTAGCTATCTGATATTAAAAAAAGAAGTACATAGCAAGCTGGTTCTTGCCTGTGTATACAGCAATATCCCTTTAGCTGCCTCCTAAGAAAATTAATTTGTAAACACAACTCTAAAGGATCTGAATTTTTATGAATTGCTACTACATCAGACTGTAAATTAGAGCATACAAGTTTATCTTACAAAAATTGTAAATACTTCAGAATTTTCATAAAATGTAAATTTTAAAAAATTTGCACCCATAATAAACATGTAATATATATTTTAAAGACTGATTTATATTGCCTGTACTTTTGCAGTTAGTTCCACAGATCTTCTAAGCAATAAGGTAATACAACAAAACTATACCTGTATTGAACATTTTAAAAGTGTTAATTGATTTTTAAGTGGTAAAGTGTAGAGATTATTATGAACTCTTTTATATATTTAAAACCACCACAGAGAAGGTGGATGGAAAGATGATTTCTGCCAAGAGTTGCGTCCTTACTAAACTGGAATGCCTGAGATGTCTATAATGGCCCATGCCTTTACTCAATTAATAAATTAGATTAGGCAAATCTGCAGATATTTTTATGAGAAAAATCTTGACTTTGTAGACATGAGCAGCTCTTTGTAAATAGTGCTACTAAATGCTGTACATTCCCTGTCTTTCTTAATAAGCCTGTATTTTGTAGTGTCTGCAAGAAAAGAACTAGGGACAAGATTAAAGCAATTTCTCCTGATTTTTTATGTTCTACCAGTCAAAAAGAGTAGGCAGTTTAAGTATTGCTTCAGCAGTCCGTCTAAGCTTTGGGCATAGGAGCAAAAGTTGAAACTGAACAAATGTGTTTGAATCTGTTTCCTACCAATCCCAAGGCTTATAGAAGTTTCATAAATAATGACTTATTAAATTGACTTTCTCAGCTGGTTGAATATCACTGCAATAGAGGTACCATCTTGTCATACAGGGAAGCAATAGCCCAAGGGCTTGATTCTTATCTTCTGCTGGTGGGCAGGAGTGAAGAATGCAAGTGCTCAGTGGTCAGGCTGAGTGGTCCTTCTATCCCAGTAGTCTGTCTTCAGCAGTGGCCAAAGAACAGGCTAGAGCCTCAGAGAGCTCACATGACATTTGCTTTCTGCTCCTCCAGGATCCTGAGTTACTGTTTAAGGATGTCAAAGGATGCTGCCCAATTCTTTTAGTATTCACTGAACTTAAAGTGCAACAGATCTGACAGAGACTGCTCTGGCATGTCTGTTAACATTTGACTTGTGCCCATGTACTCCTCATAACTACTGCAAACTGGATCTACACTGCTCAAGCAGGTTTTTGATTATCTAAGTACATGATCAGGTAGTTTTTCAGGCAAACCTGACTACCTCTATCACTGCCAAATAACATTTATGTAGAGTATTTGGAGGAGGTAAGCTATTTGAGTAAGAACTGGAACAGTATAAGAGTTACAACTGTGGTGAGTTTTGCTATCTAACTGGAAAGGAAGGTCTTGCATCATGGCAAAAAGGGTGACATTTCAAATCTTGTTTGTGAAGCTTAAGATAGGCATCTTAATATGTGTGTACCTTTTATTTTCTTGGAATTGCTAGATAAATGGTCTCCATTTCAGTTGTTATGAGAGGGCAATTTTACTTTAGAGTATGCAAGAAAAAAGTCAGAAATTCCTCCAAGGATAGCATAAGCTAAAAACAGTTCAAGATACTATAGCAACAGATCACATATTTATGGTACCATTGATTGGACTGATTACCAGATCTCTCAACTGAAAAGTTAATGTTTATCTTATCTTCAACTCTACATACTATTTATTACACCACCAAGTATTCCTCCTCAACTCAGTTTGACCTCCATACTTACTAATATGTTGATTTTTGTGTTCTCCCTTAGTTTGTTCAATAACCAATAGAAAGCATACAGTCTTAAAAGAATAAAGTAATCTTAAAACACAAGAGGCCTCTTCTGGATTACTTACTGAACACTTAATACTTTAATTCTGCGTTTTCTGTTGCTGCTTTTACTGCCCTCAGAATATATTCTTTCTGTTTTTAAATCTGGGATGGCTGTTTTAATTACTGTAACCTAAAGTAATACTTTTGTTTTACATTGTCCCAGATGTATTTATTTTTTAAATCTTGTTCTGTAACTTTATTATTATTATTGTTATTATTATTACTACTACTACTAAAACTCAGCAGTTTTTTATAAAAATTCAATAATCATAAGCCATAAATCATGCCAATTTCACCATTCTGATTCAACTTTTCCTCTTGGCATCTCCCAGGCTTCTTTCTTGGAGCTCTCATTTTCTAAGTCATGTTTTCTGCCCCAGAAGATTAGCAGTGGTAATTTGTTCAGTGACAATTCTTTCTCCATGCTGGTAAAGGAAGCAGCTCATTTTCACAATTGCTGATTCTCCCTCCAGATGTCCCCTCCTGGTTTGCTATTAGATAAGCTACTTATATAATAACCACAGCCTTCTCTTCTGCTTCTCATTACTGTCATTGGTAGGTTATATGAATAGTCATCACTAATACATAAATACTAAGGCTGCCCCATTGTTAGTACTGATGAGGTTGCATCCAGGCAAGATGCACCAGTGAAGCTCGGGAAGGAATAAACCCCAAAACACAACAACCCCAGCTCAGAAACTGTTATTTACCTTCCACCTGTATTGAACTCTCTTCCTCTGGCACCTTACAGGACGATGGATCTTGACAGAGAACAGAACAGACATAACCTTCAGCCCCTGAGCACCTGATCTTGTTCTTCAGTGGAAGTTTCTCCCCCACAGGTCAGAATCCCTTGCCATATGTACACGAGTCCCTTCTTGCTTCTGAGCCATTCCTAGATTGACGACACACATTAAGTACTTAAATACCTACATGACCACATACCATCTCTGCAGCTGACATCCCTCTGCAATCTCATCAGTCTATTCCCGTGGGCCAAATGCTGCTGCATCTTTTCCCCTGCTGAAATCACATTTCCATGCTCTGAGTCACTTGATAAGGAACAGTAGGCTGGATATTCAGTCTACCTATTACAGAATGTAAAATTTGAGACATCAAAGAATATGAGATTACAGAATAAATTTAGTTTTATTTAAGGACTAAAACGCAAAAGATTTGTTCATTTAAGGATTGCATCTTATACATCTAGGACAAGAAACTCGGCCTCAGACAAACACGCTGTTACTCTGGCATAATTTCTCTAGGTATTATAGAGCAAACACTATACTCATAGGAGAGAGAAGAAGGAAATTACAAGGAAAAACAAATGTGGGCTGCAGCATTCCCTTCAGATTAAGGGGGAGAATAGATATTTGCCACAACTTTCCTACAGAGAAGTTGAAAATTTAAAAATAAAATAAAATAAAATTCAGCATGATGGGCTGTTAGAGCTACTCTCTTGGAGTTTGGCAAGATGTTTCAGAAGACCTCAATCTTCTCAAAACAGAAATTGTACATGTACTACTGTGGGAGAGCATGGAGGATGCCTTCCTTTGGAAGAAGTGCTGCTCTGTCCACCCAGCTATGAGCTGGCATTACTGCACTCAATGCTGGGTGAGCATGGGGAGCACAGTTCATCTAAGTATCTGCCTTTGCTTACAGGCAACAATTAAGTTTCCAGAGGGAGAAATATGGAACTTCTACCCCCATTTTCCTAAGCAACCTTTCCAGATTGCTCAGGGTCACAGCACTTTTGCCAGCTGATCCCAAGAGATACCACAAAAATGCACATTAGAATACAGAAGTTTTTGACAAATAATAGCATCTTCTAGTCTCCTCTAAGTGATCATCTAGCTTCAAACAGTCATACAGTAACATGGATTTGGTCAAAAAGAGTAAAACTGCAATTTGTATTTCAGGAAGGAGTTCATCCCTTTGTAGGCAGCAACAGTGCAATCTCCTGCTTTTCACGCTGCTGATGGTTAGGAAAAGCCAACTCTAATCACATGCTGAAAAGCAGCTTTCAAAAAATGTTACATCATTCTTTAAGTGGTGCGTGTTACCTCAACATCCATTTATAAGCAAAAAATGTGCTGAATTTTACCCTTAAAGAATCCTTCCCAGCCCCGGGGAACATAGACTCAGCTATACCTCCTATTTAAGTCATCAGTAAAGGAGCAGTAGAAATGTTCACTATTTCAACTACTGACAAAAGTCTACAAGACATTATTTTAGTGTCTGGAGCAACTCTTAAGACTCTTATATCAAGCAGCACCAGTAGCCTACAGAGAAGCTGTGAAGTATTCACTGTGAAGTCACAATAGTCACAATGCTGTCTGAACACAAGACAGATTTCTGCAACAACCCTGTAAAAGTTACATGCTAACTTTTGGAATCTCCTGCTGCTGCATTCAAATACGTCTTCATTTTCTCTGGGGTTTTTTTTATTATTATTATTTTCTGGAATTAATAGAACATTTTTAAGACGTTGGTTAGTGTTCATAGTGAACAGTCCAAGGATTGGTTACCAAGTGTGTTAAAATTCTTATTAAGTCTCTTTTGGACACTTCCCTTTAGTTAAAACATCTATTCTCTTTAGCCTTTAAAAGCATTCTGTACTTGCTCTATATTTCCACCATTAAAGTTTACCAATGCCTTTTTCACCTTTCTCATAGTAAGGTAGGCTTTTTAATTGTTATTTCTGCCATTAGCTGTATTTAAAGACATGCATGAGTTGTACATTTACAATAGATACATAACCAGATCTAACCAGATGTTTGCAAGTAATGATTCAAAGAAATGTTAGATCACATCAGGTATATCTTTCATTTTTCTCCTTAGATGTTATTGGCTCTACAGAGAAAACTATCAGCATCTTGTACACATTCCGCTGTCACGTTTATAAGCAAACTATGATAATAGTTGCAATCAGGTCAAGGTGAGGAATATGTTAAAAATAATGTGGCAGTATTTCTACGGTGAATAAACTGATGTCATCCTTACCAGATAAAGCACACAGCATTGTAGTTAAGATTTAAATCAGGAAAACCCATACCTGCTGGTAAGAGTCATGTTGGAACTACTTACAGTCTGCTTACACCCTTGACTTAGAGAGATCCTGTTAGTATTTGAGTGATCTGCTGTCAACCATACCTAATCTCGGAGATTCCCTTTGGCCTATTACTTTCCTGAGCTGAGAAATTCAGTGCTTTTGTACAGCAGCTGCTTTCCTCTAGGAAGGTCTTAGACTCTCCAGAAGCTCCCATGCTTGCTGGCTGGGAGCAGATTATGGCCAATTCATTTGTAGCACTAAATGAGCTCAAAAAGTGGAGGTTAGAGCATAGAGGTTGTGGAAAGAAGTAAATATAAATGAAACACTCTCTAATGCAGTTGCCAAACAATCATAAATTGTACGTCATCTTAAGCTGCCTGGATGGACTGTGCAATCAAACATCAGTGACAACTAAGCCATCATTACTTGATTTCACTTGTTATTAATGATCAGGTTCAAACAGTATGGCCAGGTGGTACTATTAAAGGTCAACTTTTAGATTTTTGGAGATGCTCATAATCATAAGCAATAATGCCATGTTTGAGATGCCTACACTAATTAAACACAACCAAACCGGCTTAGGCTACACTTCTGAGGCTGAGGGAGCTGAGGTTGTTTAGCCTGGAGAAGAGGAGGCTCAGGGGAGACCTCATCACTCTCTACAGCTCCCTGACAGGAGGTTGTAGCCAGGTGGGGGTTGGTCTCTTCTCCCAGGCAACCAACAGTAAGACAAGAGGGCATGGTCTTAAGCTCTGCCAGGGGAGGTTTAGGTTAGATATCAGGAGGAAGTTCTTTACAGAGAGGGTGGTCAGGCACTGGAATGGGCTGCCCAGGGAGGTGGTGGATTCTCCCTCCCTGGAGATTTTTAAGATGAGACTGGATGTGGCACTTAGTGCCATCGTCCAGTAACTGCAGTGGTAGTGGATCAAGGGTTGGACTTGATGATCTCAGAGGTCCTTTCCAACCCATCTGATTCTATGATTCTATGATTCATGATGAGCCAGTTTGCTCAACAATTCAGTATTATGAGAGGGCGTGGACATCTCTCCAGCTTCACTCACCACACCTTTTACCACCTCTGCCATGCATCATATCTGCTTGTGATTCAACTTACCCACAGACATATGTCAAACCCAGAAAAAAATCAGGAAAATATCTGTGCTAAGTTAAGCCAACTGAACCAGCTTGCAGCAAACACCAGGCAGAGGAACTCCCAAACCAAGGGCAGAGAAGGGATGATAGGGAATGAGATCTCACTCTTCAGGCAACAACACATCACTAGCCCAGGCCACCTGTTCACTAAATCAGAGAGGGGAGCTAAAAACAGCTGGCTCCAATGACATAATGGAAGACTTCTCTTAAGAGTGGCTATAAACCCTGAAGTTATAAGCAATAACAGATTGATAACAAAAGCAAATTAAACACGGGGGGTAGGAAAGTATGTGTAGATAGTTTAAGGGTGATAGTTTTAGGGTGATAAAAAGGAGTTTGTTCCAAAAAACAGCAACAAAAATGTTTGACTTTCACTGTATTATGGGATCCACACTGGAAATGCCAGAATCAAAAAAAAACATGAAAGAGAGAGAAAGAAAAGTATTTGATAAATATTTTGCCACATTTCTTAAAGGATATCTAGATCATGTAGTCACATGGTGAAAATAGTTTGCAATCCAACATTATCTAAAAGAGATATTAACACATTATCTACTAAAGCTAAATATTTTTAAGTCAGCATATCAGATAAACGAATTTAGTAAGTTTAATAAGCCATACTGTGGATCATTAATTCTTATTTCAGTGATTCTCAAATGCTGGAAAGTATTAGAAGATTAAAAGAAAGATAACACTGTTACCAAAAAAACAAACAAACAAACAAACAAAAAAAAAAAACACAACACGTGTCAATCCAAATAACTGTAATATAGGACTTGGTGAGAAAATTTAAAAAAAAAAAAAAATTAAGATAATTAGTATCAATCATGGATATGCTGAATAGAGGTCTCAAACTAATTTAGGTTGAAAATCTGGATCATAAGAATAATAGGGTCAAAGGAAAAAAAGATTTATGTAAGATGCCTGATTTAGAAGTACACAATATTTGATTTATAACTAGAGCAATGCAAGAACGTAATAGATTAAAAAATTAGTCTCAAGATGTAACTGAAGAGGAAACTAGCTGTAAACAACTTTCTGGTGGACTCCTGCAGACTCCATAATATTTAATATTTTTCCAGTTACTGATGTTAAAAAACCTGAAGTTTTGCAGATGACAAAAGAGGAGAGAAAAAAAATCAGCTGGATCTCAAGTGCAAATAGTTTTTAACTATCATCCAATATGGCAAGAATACTTTAGAATCCGATAAATAGGGACAAAATAACATCACTTTGGGATAACGACAGGCTTTTCTGAACTATTCTTAAAAGTCATCCAGGGCTAGAACTTCTGACAGAAGGTCTGAGGCTAGAAGGAACTCTCTACATCATCTAGCCTTTTACCCTACTCAGAGCAGGGACAAAGACCTGAAGTTTTACCAAACTTCCTGCAATCTCCACCCTTATTTTCCTACATCCATGTCAGACCATATGAGGCCCTTAAAGACAATTAAGGTGTCTGGTATGATTCAAGCCCACCTTATGGACCAAGTCAAATGTTCTTGTCCAATAAATAAGAGCTCTATCCACAAAGCTCTTCTAAATTCTATACACTACAATACAGTCAGGTACTGCGCAGAGAAGACACAAACCTTGCTGAAGTGGTCTCCTTGGCACTGTCTTCTTATGTTTCTGAAATCTTTACCCAGATAATCCAAAGCATATCAGTGATTCCCTATTTGGAGTATGGTATAAAAAAGGAAACAGTCCATATGTCAGAAAAAGGATATGATCAATATTCAGGAATTCTTCGTGGCACGTGGACCAACCTTCTCCCTTTGTCTCTATCTCCCTATCTCTCTCGTGCGCGCTTTCAGAAATTACCTCTGGCTACAAATTTCCTAAGTAAGAAAAATGTGAGTTTGAGAGAATTCAACAACTTGTGGTGCCACACAGACATTTAAATATTTTTTCACTTTGGGAAACAAGTAGCTTAGATGTGTGGCAGTAGCATCCCATAGGTATTGTTAGTTTAAGAAAGACTTTCAGCTCCAGTGCCTGGATGCATCCATACACAGACATGCATTTGTGAGACTCAGGAAGAGTCTCACAAACCTGCCTTACTTCTGTGATGGTGAATTCCACAATATAAGAGAAAAAACCTTGAGGTTGCACAGAAATAAATTATCATCATCTATAACAGCAAAATAAATAGAAAAAAAGGAGGCAAAACATCATAAAAAAAGAAAAGGCTTAGGCAAGGCCCTAAAACAAACAAACAAACAAAAAACAATCCACAAAACAAAAAGCGTCGTATGCTGGTGGTAAATAATATATAATTTATAATTGTAAGTGAAAATACTGGTCATGATTAAGCTAACAATCTTTGTTTCCTTTTTTTAATTTTTGAACCAGGTGCACTAACATGTAAAATGCAGAGGTAGACATTAATCTTAATATTATTCCATTTACCTCACTTCAAAGTCAATATGGAGAGTATTCAAAAAAACTCATGGGACTTGCAATAGAACACTAGTGATTTGGGTGTGTTTTATACTATCAAAGCCTAAGAAGCGACTTCATCACAGCTGAAATGCACATAGGTAGAAAAATAGTATTCCATGCGTGGCCCAGCATTATGTAGGAAAAGTTGCCAGAAGCCTCCCCATGTCCAACAGAGCCAATGCCAACCAGCTCCAGGATGAACCTCTTGCTGGCCAAGGACAAGCCAATCAGAGAAGGCAGTAACACCACTATGATAACATATTTAAGAAAGAAATTAAAAAACCCAAAACCTATCTCACTACAATCTCATTTCAGGTAGTTGTAGAGACTGATGAAGTCTCCTCTCAGTCTTCTTTTCTCCAGGCTAAACAACCCCAGCTCCCTCAGCTGTTCCTCATAGGACTTGTGCTCCAGACCCTTCATCAGCTTTGTTGCCTTTCTTTGGACACACTCTAGCACCTCAAGGTCTTTCATGTCATGAGGGGTTGTAGAAAGAAGTCCTTTCTCCTGAAATGGGTCCTTTCTCCCGAACTTGCTCATTTACACTTAAAAGTTGATTGAATTCAGTCAATGACACACTGTCGTTGTGCATGTTTTTCCTGGTTAAGTGTAAATCCATCCTACTGGCCTTATGTTCCTTTTAAAGAAGGGCACTGATGATGAAATCTTAAACAGAAAATTACATGTTTTTTAAGATTTCAAAAATGCACAGCTGAGGTGGGGAAAGATTTCCTCAAGTCCAGACTGTATCTCTCCATGCACTGGATGAGAAGTAGTAGAAGAGCTTTGCATCCCTCTTTGCTTCCTTGCTCAGGACAACAAAAACTGCCTTTCTGCAGAATGAAATTTCTGACTGCAAGAAGCAGCACAGCCTTCAAACAGGGAAGGATTTTCGGCCCTGACCCCTAGTCTGATGGGTGTAGCATGTAAGAGCACTTAGAGGGCTTATCCTCATTTCCTCATCCCAGTGCCATCACAGTGCAGTGCAACAGGTTATGCGTTACCAATGGCACCAGCTGAAATAGCTGTCATGCCTTCCTCTTAAAAGTCAAATGCAAGCAGGATAAGCAAATCCAACAAATTAAGATGCAGATTTGAGATACGGATCTAAGATCCTGGCCAAAACAAAGCTATTTGATTTTTATGAGGGTTAATGTATAATCTCTTTGAATTTCATTAATTTTTAATCGCTTATCTCTCACTTCCTCTCGATACTCACAGGGTACTTATAAGAACGATGGGTATAGACCTTCTATGGGGGTCTATTGCAATGGATAAAGGTTTTAAACTGAATTGAGGGTAGATTCAAAGTACATATAAGAAAGAGATATTTTATGATGATGGCGCTGCAGCACTGGAACAGATTGCCCAGTTCGGTGGTAGGTGCCCCATCCCTGGAAGCACTCACAGTCAGATGGGACATGGCTCTGAGCAATCTGATCTGGTTGGACAAGACCCTGCTTATTGCAGGGGGGTCAAACTAGATGACCTTTAAATGTCCCTTCCAACCCAAACCATTCTGATTCTGTGATTCTATGATTTACTAACAGAAATATTGAATGAAACTGTTGCATTCACACACTTTTTAGAGCGATGGAGCAGGAAGGATGGGAAATATGATTTAGGAAAAGGAGGCAGTGACCATCAACCACGTCTGAACACCAAGTCTCTGAAGAGAACGGTGAACTTGGTCTTCTTACTGGGTCTTTCTCAGTTGCTCCTGGAGGAAGGATCTTCACAGGTCACCAGGGTACGCTGCATGAGCACAATGCCACAGACCCAGCTGGCTGCCGATTTGTGAGGAGGGCGCCAGTACCTCATTCAGTCTCCCAGTATAGCCAGCATGATACTCTTTTCTGTGGTTCTTTTGTAGCTATTTGCCAAACTGCAGAGAACTATTTCAGGGTTAATTAAGTTTGGTTCAAAGCTTACTGAATGTTGACAGCAATGCTTTTGTAATTTCTGACAATTGACAATTCTAATAAACATTTTATATCCTTGTATTTCTAAGTATAGCTCTTTTGACTCTACCAGAACCTAAATAAACCAAAACACACAGTTCTTAGCTATTCAACTGAGCTTTGCAGTTGCTCTGTGCACTGATTGCTTGCTGTGAACTGGCTATACAAAACATAATGGGAGCTGGAGAACCGGGTCACTCTTGACTTCGGCATCATCGTCTCATTTAGTCCACATCACCACAGCAAGCAAGTAGCAATTTATAAGTTAAAATTTACTATGCATTTATTCCATGCACTCTTCAGCAGCTCTTGCTTCAAAGCATACTAACAAGAGGTTAGCTGTGACTGAACAAAGCAAGTAGCATCTGCCTGAGTCACTCAGGAATGTTGTACAAAGCTTCAAAGTGTACTGTAAATTACAAACACTAGGTATTTCTGCAGTAGTTACATTGTCTCCAGGACACTTTAAGACAGCCTGGATTCTCTTACTTTCAAGCATCTGAAAGGTTCTGCAGCTCATGCTTAATGTTTTGAATTGAGGCACAATCTCTGCACATCCAGTATTTCACATGTCTAATTTCAACAGCTGTGGTTTTATTGACCAATCTCATATTGCTCACAACAAATTAATATCTCTTCTGCACAGTGGAATTTTAATCTAGAAGTGACCAGCATTTAGTCTTAGTTACTGCACTTGTGTCCTCATTTGTAGAGACCATCATCTTTAGTCAAACAATTCAAGCCAACTTTCTTTGACATTTATAAGCATGTTTGCTCAATTAAAAAAAAAAA
>VYXB01009372.1:39169-50703 GCA_013397135.1 Pachyramphus minor | reverse complement strand
GCCCTGCCCTGCCCCTCGCTGGCGGCCGCAGGTGCTTAAATAGCGGCGCCGGCTGCGCTGCTGCGCCTTTCGCACCGCGGGAAGGTAAGGGAGGGGCGGGCAAGGGGCCCCGTCGCAGGCCGCATTTGCCCGCACCGCCGGGGAGGCCGCGGGGCCTTGCGGCTGTGCTTCCATGGCGGGGCGGGCTGGGGACATCGGGTCCTGGGGGGTTGAGGACGGTCCGTCCCGGTTGCGGGGGAGCCCGGGGGTGCGGGGAGAGGGGGCGCGGGGGGGTCGTGCCGCCTCTCCCAGCCGCCGCCATTCCCGTGTTTTCACACTCCTGCAGGGTGCGAGCCGAGCTGCCCCCACCCGGCGTCTGAAATATCCGGGGCTTAAGTGCGGTCTTCCCCCTGGAGAGCCCACGGCTCCCCATACTGCTTCCACAGTGACTCTGACGCCACCTCTGTGAGAGGATGGAATGTCTCTGAAAGGGGCCTCTTCAGCTGTTCTGCTGACACGCGGTATTCTCGTGGCCGATGGTGGCATACGACTGGGAGGGCACAGGTGAGGAGGCTCAGGTGCTGCTTTCTCACGAAGAGGTGGTGGATAGGCTGCCCTGCCCCACTCCTTGCTCCAGAATGATGCACGGGAGCTTTCGGGACATGGTCCATCCTGTTGAATACCTTACTGTGCCTTAAAACACTGATTGACTTAGAGTAGGACATGCCTGATGGGCTGCTGCATGAGGAGGGGTGTGCCATGGAATGCTGCCTTTCCTAGATGGTGTAGCTTACTTGCCTGTCCATTAAGTTGTCTGTGGCTTAATGCCCCAGGCTATCCTCAAGAAACTGGGACAGGATGGCTTCAGATAGTTTTTGGAGCCCTACATCTCCATGGTCTGTCCTGTGCATCAGAGATCCCTGAGTCTCTTTGTCTTGTGCCTTTTGCTGCTTTGAGGTACATCAGCCCTATGGGACATTCCTTCCCCAAAACTGATCTGTCTTATGTTTAAAAAATGTCAGCTCTGGCTCTAACTGTGTCTACCTTCTCCTCAATCTCCCTGCAGGTACTCCGGAAAATAGATGTTTTGCCATGGCTCTTGTGTGCCACTAGTATGTCTGGTAAAAAGCATCCCACCCACAAGCATGGGCTAATTTTTGAATCTAGATGCTGTCCTAGTTGCCTGCATGGCATCCAGCCAACGGGTTACCAAGCTTTTTTTTGTAAGCTCCTCACTGTGTTTGGTGTCTTTGCATCCAACTGTGGCATCAGTATTCTTCCCTGATGAAGTGAGTGAGGAACATTCGTGGATCAGCTTTTACTGTAGCTGCTTTGCTCTTGAAGCCCACAGGGACAGGAGTTGGCAGCTTTGCAGAACGCAGTTCCGTCGAGAACATATCAGAATCCCTGACAGTGCTGGTTTGTGGTGAGAAGGATCCCTGGGGCACATGCGTCTGGAGACTGGCAGGATCCCACTTTCTGGAATTTCCTACTGCAGCTGTTTTCCAGCCCTTCTTGTAGACACTGACTCCTGCCCCAACTGCAGTGGTCATAAATTATAGCACAGCATTACCCTTCATATACTCTGAGTTGAAACAATGATTTTGTCAACCCGTATGGGCAGAGTTTCTTGGGCAGAGTTTCCCTGCTTAGTAATCTTTACACACACTGTCTAAATCTTGGAATCTTCCTCCTTGAATATCAGACTTGTATATTCTGTGAGGTAAGAGCATTGTCAAGCACTGATTAGAGATTACATACATAAGAGATCAAGTTGGATGTATTTGATATCTCAGAACTTGTTGGAATACGTAGTCTTAATGTTGCTTGAAAGTAAAAAACTGAAATTACATCTTTTGGGCATTTCTCTCTAGTTCTTCAAATAAGTGGTTAAAAGCACCATGAGGAGGGAAGAGCGTGGGGATGAAGCTTGCACATTCCAGTTTAGTTTAACCAGCTGTACTCGTCGATGGGTGTCTTTGCTGAATGTCAAGTTAAGAGTTCCAGGGGGAAACTCTGTGTGTGTAAAGAACAGAAAATGGTGCAGGTATGGAGGCAGATGAGAACAAAGAAGGAAATTAGACATACGGAGTGAGAAGAAGTAGGGAGCCATTCATGTTTTGACATGGAAGTTAACTAAATGAAGTTGAGAGGATTTTTCCTTACAGATAGATTGACCTGTAAGGAATTGTGATTCAATTTGAAACCTGGGGAAAAAAAAAAAAAAAAAGACATGACAAAAAGTGATTGCACAGTGGCAACTTCCCAATAGCAATTCAAACTTCGGAAAAAGTGGAAAACTTGAAGTCCTTGAAAAGGATGGCTTGAAAATTCTGCTGGGATTTCCACTGTGGACTACAACGGACAGGGTATTACAGTTTTTGAAATAGCAATGCGGACTAGACCTGATCCTTCTGCATGAAAGTATTTGTGTGCTTTTGCAAGCAAAAAGAGAGGGAACCAGGCCTAGTCTGGGAAGCATAAAACAGGGTTAGCAGTGTTGTAATTCTTCCAATGCCTTTGTTTTTTTTCTTTTAATTCTGTGTTCATGAATTCATAATGTCTGCATGAGGCTATCAAATTTCATGTGAGTAAGAGGAAAGTAAAGTTATAGCCCTGGTGTTTGCAGTGGAAATCTTGGACAATAGGACTCTTTTATCCTCTGAAGGCTCAAGAAGAATTATAGAAGTGTTTTCAAATTCTTGAAGTTGTCCATAATGTAAAAGTTGTAATACAACTGTTACACACAGAAATGGCAAGAAGTTGTGATGTTATTTCCTGTTCCATGTATCTGTCATGGGCCTGACTTAGAAAAAGGTGAACCACTATACCATTTAAGTTAAGCTTATAACCAGACTTCTTTAGAAGCTATGTTTCCAATACTCTTTTCTGCATAGGGTAGATTCCCCTACGTCAATATGCCTGTGGAGACATCAGATCTGGTGGAAATATTTCAAGCACAGGGTCAATTTAAGGCTTACTGCTTTGTTAAGATACTTTTTATTGAAATACAAGAAATAAAGCTTAATCTTGCATGGGGTTTTCTGTTTAAATTTCATGGTAGTGTAAATGAAAATTAGTCCTCTCTTAGATATTACAGCACAAAATCTGTGGCTTTCATCTTCAAAGCCCCAATAGACTGTTCTAAATGTTCCTTCTCTTGTGGCCTGAAAGAATTTAGAAAATATGCCTATGCTTAATTTCTAATGTGTGTTTTAACTTTATCTCATAACAACAAGATTGGTGAAAAAGAAGCAGGCACTGTGTTGGAGTAATAAGAACAAGTCTCTAGATTTTTATTTTTAAGAGCTATACATTTGAATTTACGTCTTTTTCCCCATTCACATTCATTTCTTTTGTTCTAATTTACTTGTACTTATGTCCATGTTTTCTTCCCTAGAGGAAACTGCAAAGAAAGGATTTAGAGTTCTGTCTAATTATAGTGTGTTGTTGTTATAATGGTTAATGCGCCTCAGCAGAAAAATATCTCAAGACAATTGTGTCTGGAACTGGGCTTTGTTGGGATTTTTTTTGTTGTTGGGTTTTTTGGAATTTTTGGGGGGGTTTGTGTGTGTGTGTTTCAGAGACCCTTTAGTCAGCTTTGTATATTTGTTGGTAAATATTTGTTGGTAAGTGAGTAAATCTCAGCCACCTCAGATAATTTATGAGAATGGGGAAAATTTCCAGACAGGAAGGAGCATATGCAGTTATCAGAAACAATTTTATTAACTTAGGAAAGACTACTGTAATCAAGGAAGGAAGAGTGACCAACCCAGTCCATTTTCTCGGCTCAGAAGAAGAGCCCTTAGACTGAGTGTAGCTCATGCAGTATTGAAAGTGTGCTGAGGTAAAGGTCTTCCACTTAAAATCAAAATATCTGTAATTTCTTTTCTTTTTTTGTGACAAGCTGTCCTGTCTTTAGTGCTCTCTATAACCACTGTTTTCCGCAGTGTGAATTTGACTCTTCTACCTCAGTTAGGAGCCTCAGTTAGCAGTTTTTCAAACCAGTCTTAGTAGAGGGCTTGACTGACTAAATTCAGAACACTGAAGAAACACTTTGCAGACATAGTTTACAAATTAATTGATCACAGTAATGGAATTCATTAAGGAGAGGTCCTTCAGTTTTACTATTCAAGATAGCCAGATAGGAGATATTGTTGCTTCCTGCAGTGGCCTTCTTGCTGTGTGTCCTTACCTGTCAAGTCTTGTGCTTACTGTGCCTTTTATGTGCATGATGTGCTTTGCCTTCTCCTGTGCTGCTCGTGGACCTTGTTTGATGTTGAGCAGTAAAACCTGTTGTAACTTCATCATTCATGTGTCTGCTCAGCCAATTCTTTATTTGGGTTCTGCTCTTACAAGTGGCTAAGTAGTGACTCAATAGACTGCCTTGCATTGCAGATAAATAATTATGTATTTGAGTGACTCGTGGGTTTCATGGTTGTGTTCTGTGTTCATCCCAGTGGGGCCCTGCAGTTACTGGGGAGTGACACAAAGCATGTTGTGGCTGACACATGTTCAACAGTTTGCTTCTAGAAATCTCATAACTTTGTTTTTCTTGTGGAATAACTGTTGGTGAGGCTTATGTAAGGAGGATCCAATCTAACTGGACTTTTTTTAGCTTCCAGTCATCTGAATTAGTAGCAGGGCAGTGGAAACTGGTAGAGAAAAGGCTGAAGGTAAACTAACAAACAGCAGTAACTAGGCCAATTCCTTGCTTCCATCTGTGACGAACTCCACCACTCACCATATATATCCTTCCCCATATATCTATGTCATAGGTGAAATTCTCTGTCACGGGAGACTGCTGGTAAGGGGAAGAGGGCAGTGGTAAAATAGTGCCACATGAGCATGCTTAGATACTTCCTACACTTGGTATGGAATGGCTTTTTTCATGGTTTATCCATGAGTCTTGTTCTTTTCCGTAGTCTGAACTTCCCCTGTGTTTCAGGTTGGCTTTTGATGGATGGTAGCCAAGATCTCCATGGTTGCTAGTCTCCATGGAGTGGAGTACAGGTGTTCATCTGAGCCCTGTAGGCCGGAATGTCAGAACAACACAAACTTCCTTGTCAGTAATGGCAGAATTTTTACTATTTTTTTTTTCCTACAGCTCACTGAATAGGAAGAACTCTCTTCTAACTTTCAGTCAGGCTTTCCCAGCTGCAATTTACCCACATTCAGCAGATTTGTTATCCATACTACCATATGGGCTATTATTGGCCTAAATGCTGTTTTCTTCTATTTTACTTCTTAATCTAGGCTTTGTGGGCTCACAAGGCTTCTGGGAGCCAACATTGTTAATTTCTTTTTAGAGATTTTTGGAGCACAGACAAAGGATTCGGAAGTAGGGGAAGTTGAAGTGTAGGAGCACTATGCTTGCTAACTAACTATGGAATCAGAGTTGAACTATGTGGTATTTAGAATGTGGGGGTTTTGGGTTTTTTTTTGTCATTTCAGAACAGAATGAAAAATCTTCTCTATGCTTGCTTTTGCAACTTTATAGGACAGGAAGGTGATTTAAGAAGAGAAGCAGAAAGGACTTTATTGCCTGTGGAAGGAGAAGCAAGACTTATGTGCTTTGAAAAGGTATGTATTAGAAGGTTTACTTGGTTAAAAAGTCTAATAGTCTGCCTATTTGCAGTAGGATACTGTCTCTCAAAAGCTGACCTCCCTGCTGGTCACTACACAAATATCCTTTAGCTTTCTGTTTTCAAGGGGAAAGTTGTGCTTGTTCTAAATGTTCAACCTTTGAAAATAATGTCCTGTTATGATTAAGACTGTTTCTCTAAAGAAATGATTCATTTAGCTGTGCAACAGCAATTACAGTTGATTTAAGCATAACTGTAAAGCAAGTTCAGTCGTTTTATTGGCATTTAACATCAACAAACTTGATTAGGCCCTGTAATCCATAGTGGAGGTACTACAAAAAAGAAGGAGCAGGCATATACAATAAAGGCTGAGTAGCAAATTTGGAAGTAGAAAATATAATGTAGCTAGTCTTGCTGAGTTTTTTTCTTTCGATATGTGTATTTTCATGTTCACAGATCTACTGTAGTTTGCTGCCATTTAATACTAACAACTCATCTGCTTGAGGAAATTCTGTTGTAATGTATCCAGTGGCTGTTCCTGTACCAGGAAGTGAAAGAAGTAACAGACAGCATAGGAAGCTTATTTTTTTCCTTTTCGTTTTTGGAGCTGTGTTGCTGTGTGCAGGATTCCTCCTTTCAGTCTTTATTCTCCAGTCATGCCCATCTGGAACCTTCAGTGACTGTAATGAGGTCCTTAAGGCTGCTGGGCCAGTGCTGGCTGTAACTGGACTGGTTTGTGTTTTACTGGCACGATCAAGGGCCAGGATGTATATGAGACAAAGACAACTGCAAAATGAACAAGTGTACAGCCTTGTTTTTTGCCATGGGAACTGTCAGTTTGCCCAGTTTCTCATATTTGGATTCCTGTTTTTAACGAGCGGAATGCTGATTAGCATCCTGGGAATTTGGGTTCCTGGTTGCAGCCCTGGATGGCATACTATACAGCTCAACCACACCGGCAGTTCTGATGTGGACCTCCAGGGCTGTGGATTCCTGTCACTTCAAATCATGGGACCTTTGATTGTGCTCACTGGGTTGTGTTTCTTCGTGATAGCTCATGTTAAAAAGAAACAAAACTTAAATCTCAACCATGAATCTTGTGAAAGTGAAGAACATCCTCAGAGCCCTGAATCTTTTCACGTTACAGTAGGTGGGTAAATAATGTTGGAACTTTATATTTGAGAGTTAGTAGGGATTTTTTCTCGCTAATTGTTTATCTCTGAATATTACTTACTGGAGCTCTATAGGCACGTCAGTTCTGGCATGTCAAGCCAGCCAAAACAGAGAAATGTTTTTTTCTCATATGTTTTCTGTATGGTCAGTTCAGATACCTTTCTCAAGAGGAAAACCCCTCCTTTGGCATAAAAAAGAAGGAAGCAACATAACACAACACAAACGAGTCCAATCCCAATTCCTTTCTCAGAGGGTGTAGTTGACACGGCAGATCACAGGTCTAATGAATTCTGTGACTATATTCAAGATTTCTTTTAGTCTTGAGCCTCTGACCCCTTAAACAGAAGAATCTGATTCATAAGCAGTGTATTGTATTTTTTTTAAATTGCGGCCATATCTTCTGTCCAATTGCAAGATACCTCAGTTAATTGCATAGTATTTGAACAAATGTGGTACGTTAGCAGAGAATAATACTCTGCATGTAGCACTGGTTTATTACCCAACAAATACATTCCATGTGTATGTTGTTCTAATAATTCTGATTACGCTGATTATTCTGATAAACTCACTATTAATTAAAAACCAGTCATTGCTTGACTGTCATCTGATTGACTGAACTTGAAATCCATAATGAAATTCAAGCCTATATACAGACCTGTAACCTGGTGACCTTTAGGAAACAGAAAGTTTTGAAGTCAGTTTTCCAGCCACCAGGATAAAGTAGTAGGAAGGAATTAATATTGTCTTTTGAGGCAAGAAAGCAAAATTAGTGGATTCCTGTTACACTTCGATCAGGAAGAGTAAAACCGAAAGGCTGAAGGGTGAAGTCTGATTTACACCATTGTTCTGGAACAGTGGTGACTTGCTTAGAAAACACTACCTACCTCAAAAATCAAGAATTTTGATGCTCTCTGAGTGTTGTGTCCCAGCACACAAATTACAAAGGAAGAAAAGGTACCAGGCAGCTGTGAATGTTTATGTAAATTATGCCAGCTCACTGACTGATACAAACTTTGTTTTTTAAAAAAAAGTTTCAAACTTTTACATTCCGAAGTTGCAATTGGCAGATATGCTGCATAGTATACTTAATAGCGAACTGTGTATCAATACTCCCGGTCATGGTTATTGTTCCTTGAGCTGCAAGTAATTCAGTAGAGAAACTGTCAAGGCGCACAGAATCAGACATCAGAACCATTAATGACTGGAATTCTTTCATTATAGCACTGCAGTAGACGTGCAGAAACTTAGACTGACCTATTTTAGACATGTGAGGAAAACTAAATAATTGCCTAGCCTTAAAATGAGCCAACATTAACTGTGTGCTTTGCACTTCCAGTTTCTGAAGGCAGACAACAGTGTTTGTGTCTCTTAGCTAGATGGAACACTCCCCCTCCACAGCTGTATTTTCGAAATTAAATCTTTCGTTTATGAATATGATGCATCTTTATTTTTGAATGATTTTGGTTTTGAATGTACCTCTGACCTACTCTAACAACCTAGACTATAACAATTCTGTATGTGGGATCATTGCACTCTGTCTTAGAAGGTAGGCAAGTACAAGTTCTGGGATACTGTTAAAATAACCAGTGATGCTCAGTTTTTCAGAAGTAGTAACTGGTATTTTTTCTCCTAGGTGATGCTGTAATGGTATTCCCACCCCCACCACCTCCTTATTTTGCTGACCCTATGTCACCGACTGTGACACATTGTCTTATGTCGAGTGTTTTGCCTACAAGTGAAAATCCTCCACCATACCACTCTGTCTTCACTGATGGGTAAGACTGTGTTCTTCTCTGTCTTTGGAAATCTGAGCTGTTTCTCAAGGTATCCAAGACCGTGATCTTATAAAATCACTGTAAATTAACTACTAGTCATGACAAAGTTTTCTAGTGCATAACTCACATTACTTGAATTGGCATTAAAATATATTGTAGCATACAAGAGGAATTACAAACTGCAGTGTCCTTTATGATGATTAAATTCTTACCAGTTTATTATGATTGGAAAGAATGTCTGAAGTGAAAACAAAGTCTTAGATCAGTGGCCCTTAGAGTAGATTTCTTCCACAGATTGTCCAAGAGAAGATGCCTCTCGCAGCAGTGCTTCAACGGCATGATACCCACATTACCATATTTTAGAAGCCTCTGTAGAACCAGTGCAGCAAACCCTTCATGATGTCTACCCACAGTCACTTTATCTGCCAGTGTGTTCAGTTCTCCTGTATCCCTTATCTCACTGCCTTGAGGAAGTGAGACCTGCTGTGCTGGTCTGCCTTGTTCCTACTCTGGCAGTGTGTCGAGATCAAAGGATACCTTGATATTGCAGGAACCCCCAGAGAGCTGATAAGGGAGGTTGCAAAGCCAAGTTCATCTCTAGATGATACACCTTACCCATGCGGCCATTCTTTACATACATTTTGTGTAGCTGATGTGTTAGATGCTGCCACCACCAAGCTTAGGGATTAGGAGCTGCCAACTTACCTGTTGAAGTGAGTCTAGAAAAAGCCACCAAGTTTATTATAGAGATCTGGAATATCTCTAAATATATATATAGAGAGAGAGAGAGAGAGAGAGAGAGAGAGAGAAAACACTGAGACAATTGGGTTTATTCAGCCTGGAAAAGAAAACTTCAGGGTGACCTAATTGGAGCTTTCCAATATCTGAAGGGAGCCTTCAGGATGGAGAGGGACTTCTTAAAAGAGTATGTAGTGACAGGACAAGGGGGAATGGTTTCAAATTGAAAGAGTAGGTTTAGATTAGATGTTAGGAAGAAATTCTTAACTGTGAGGGTGGTGAAGCACTGGAACAGGTTGCCCAGAGAAGCTGTGAATGTCCTATCTCTGGAAGTGTTTAATGGCAGGTTGGGTGGAGTTCTGAGCAACCTCGTGTAGTGAAAGATATCCCTATCCATGGCACTGTGGGGTTGGAACTAGGTGATATTTCAAATCCAGACCATTCTATGATTCCATGGTTTAGTTTTGGGCCCCTTGTGACAAGAAAGATACTGAGGTGCTAGAGCATGATGAGATAAGGGCATCAAAGCTCATGCAGGGTCTGAAGCACAAATCCTCTGAGCAGTGACTGAGGAAGTGGGAATTTTTCAGTCTGGAGAAAAGGAGGCTCAAGGGAGACCTTATTGTTCTCTCAATTACCTGAAAGGAGGTTTTGGCAAGGTGGAGGTCAGCCTCCTCTGCCAGGTAACAAGCAACTGGACAAGAGGAAATGACATCAGGTTGTGCTAGGGGAGGTTTATCTTAGCTATATGTTAGGAAACTTTTTTCCACAGAAAGGTTTGTAAAGCATTGGAACAAGCTACTCAGTAAAGTTATAGAGTCACCATCCCCGGAAGTGTTGGAAAATCTTGTGGATATGGTTTAATAGTGAGGACATGATTTAATGGTGATGGTGCTAGGTTGTCAGTTGGACTTGATGGTCTTGAAGATCTTTTTCAACCTTAATAATGCTGTTATTCTAAGAGCCCCAGCCTGCCTGGCTGTATCCAGTCATAGTAGTTGATGGACTACTGCTTTAAGAGCTTTCCTCTGTACTCCAGATTTTTCTACTCACATGAGGCAGTGGCTTCCATGACCAGCTGTACCAACTATGTTCCTGATGTCAGTGGTACTTCAAAACTCTAGTGCTAATCACTTCATGATGTCTACCCACAGTCACTTTATCTGCCAGTGTGTTCAGTTCTCCTGTATCCCTTATCTCACTGCCTTGAGGAAGTGAGACCTGCTGTGCTGGTCTGCCTTGTTCCTACTCTGGCAACTACTTTGAAGCAAGCAAGCACAAACCCTTTCCCTGCCTGAAGACCTAAATGCCATAGGAAAGGGATGCTTGTTAGCAGTGATGCTTATTCTTGTTACCACTCTTTGTACAGACATGTCTGTAGGTTTTTTAGCAATCCTTTGAAGTATACCTGGTGGATTGTTGAGGTTCAGCTTCATTGTGTGATGGACTGAGTTCTCTAGTCAATCACCAAGCTCATTCATTGTACTATCCTATGTAGTGCCCTCCTCCAAACTCATTCTCCCAATCAGTGCTGGAGACAGCAAATGCCTCCTTCTGTTGCTGTTAGACAGCCCAGACTGTCCTGTCAAAATCACTTTCTTCTTTTTTAACATAGAATAAACACTTCCATCAAAAACCTTACTCACTCCTTCTTGCCACTACTATAACACACTCTAGTGCACAACGGGACTGCGAACAAAAATATGAGCATATACATACCACCGAGGGAAGGGAGATACTCAGTGTTTGGTCTCCATGGGCCGAGGTTGTCCAGCTTGAGGTTGATGACTTGTGGTGAGGGTTGCAATACATGTTAAGGCCTAGCTATACACACAAACAAGAAGACCTCGGAGCGCGCTCCGGGGCAGTCCGCTTTCCAGTCGGTCCTGGAAGCAGGCGGAGAGGTCTCCTGGCTGACTTCGCCAAAATTGATTTGCAGAAAAAGACTCTATATCCAGCAAGGTTATAGAGAGATACGTTTATTCCAGGCCCGGGCGCATGGGGGATATCTCCTCCAAAGACATGTGCACCTGGCTGAGTTAACAACAGGTTCATATGCAAGTAAGTTATACGTATTTACTATTTCTTCATGCATAAACATTATTTTCTTAGAAAGGGCAGGGTTATTATAATGAGTTCCAAAAACTGATTTCCATTTTCCCTGCCCCATCTTGCACATGCGCTTTTCCTCCTTCGGGGCCGGGGTCTCTCAGGGTCTTTGGGGATGAAGTCAGAAGTCTTCCTCGTGTGAACTTTTTACCTTTTGCTCAAATCTGCTTTAAAC
>VYXB01009372.1:24697-38999 GCA_013397135.1 Pachyramphus minor | reverse complement strand
CCCAGTGCAGAGCAGAGCAGGACAATCCCCTCCCTTGATCGACTGGTGATGCTTTACCTGATGCCCCCCAGGACACAGCTGGCCCTCCTGGCTGCCAGGGCACTGCTGACTCATTGACCAGGACCCACAGGTTCTTTTCTACAGTGTTGCTTGGAAAGTGATTATCAAAGGGTGTGAAAGAACTCAAGGAGTTCATCCTGCACTGAAAAAGTTCAAACAAAGGGTGGTGGAAGAATGTCAAAAAATCTAGTTCCTCAGACTTTTTGTGAGCTCTCCCTGCTGGTGTACAGGGCAGCAGAGAGAGCCAACATACCAGTCAATCCCTCTTTCCTTCATCAGTTCTCCTACAAAATCCTTTCCAGCTGGATCAACTGTGTCGACACAGAAATACTCAGTTTTGGTGCTCTGAACTTTGTGTGATCCCATCAGCATTGTTGATTGCCTGTCTGGACTTCTTTGTCTTGTGAGCCTAAACATACAAAGAGGCAGTTTGTTGAGACAATGTCCAGTGGAGAGGATAAAACACCTCAACCTTGGATACAGGAAACCCAGAATCTCTGACCCCCTGCTTTGGTGTTCTGTGACTGGAGGTGCTCTAGCTGTTGCCCTTCCACGTTCCCCAGTGTCCTCACAGAGAGAGTCTGAGTTTTTCCGAGTTTTTCACTCAATCCTGCTCTGTCATGGCCCAGCACTTGCTGGCAGACAAGGCATCTTGAGTAGTGCAAATTGGTTTCCAAGTGCTTTAGTAGAAGAGAAGCCGTGACCTCATTGCTCATAAGATAGTGCCATGGAAGATCCCAAATATGGCAGGGAATAATATTTTGTATGTCGATGGCTACTAGGCTAAGGTTATTTGCCTCTTCGGTCCATTGCTCGGTGTTCTGTCAGCAAGTGCTGTGGTGAAGGCTGTGCTGGATGAGAAAGCTTGCAGTAAGCTGAGTCATGGTCTGATCCCAAAATATTTTTTTAATTCCTGCAATTTGTTACATAGCACCTCAGCATTTGTCTTTTAGTATTTCTCTCTCTAGTAAACACACACCCTCACCGATCAGTCACAGCCCTGAAGATGAGGTGACTGTGCTCTGTGTTCCTGCTTCTCACTCAGTATCGGTACAGACGTATGCACAAAGACAAGAGTTAGCTCTGGGAGCGAGTCATGACGAGAGAGGAGTTCTTCTCTTTCCTTGGAAAGCAGCTGAAGCAATGTGCTGAGGGCAAGATGAGCAGGGCATCAGAACAATGTGGGTTCAAACCAGCCTGAATTCAGTTGTGATGGTCAGAAGAGGACCTTGAATGTCACTGGGAACTTTGCGATCTGGTCATGTGCAGTTGCTTCTGTTTTTCCAGCTCTGAGCAGGAATGTGACTCCTTACATCTGTCATGGATTGCTAAAATGCCTGGTAAAAGTTTCAGATGGCCTTTCTTGTGAGATATCAAATGGCTAAGGATTGTGATTTTTGTGATGCAGTTCTAAGTCTAGTAATTGTCTTTCGTAAGGGAAGGGGAAAGTGTGTAGGTGATATGCTACAAAAGGGAAGATACATTAGGAGCTAAGGATCAGAAGAAGATTTAATAAGATTGTGAGACAGCACTGCCGAAAGCAGCTAATACCACAGCCAAGCTGTGACTGGTGATTTGAGAGGTTAGAAGGGAGCTTGTTTTGCCCTTCCCCTCTGAAATAATAGAATTTTCATGTGAGTCATAATGTAGCCCACAGAATGAACTCCTAATGCTTGTGCAAGTTCTTTGCTTCAGGGATTTTTAGGAAGTTTGTGCATACATGTATGTTTATGTAAGTCAAGTGGAATTTCACTCACTGTAGATAAATGAATTATGCTAATACACAGTTTTGTGTTTTATAGAACACAGCTTGCAGCTGATGAAAGAATGGTTGCTGCTAGAGACTATGAAACCATATGTACAATTTCTGGAAGAAGCTCACCATCAGATATTTTACCAATGCTATACCTCTGCTCTGAATCACCTCCAAAATATGAAGAAAAAGCATCGATAACAAATAATGAATATTCACCATCTTCTTCTTCATCTTTTTCATCTATTTCCTTAGCCACATCTGACATCAGCTCATAAAAGATTGTCAGTTGACTTAATTTTTAAATTAAATTGTACACAGAGATTTACAATTTTTGAATTTATTTACATTTTGTAATAAAAGCATTAATATTGGCTGTGTCTAATTTTTCATCAGCAATAACAATGAATTTGCATTTCAAGAAATAATAGAGAACACTGGGCTTCTGCTAAAGTATTCTGAAGGGAGTTCACTGCAGGAATGTTAAATGCTCATCTTGTTCTGTTACAGCTTCAGTTTCTGGTTTGAATTGTTCTTTTTATAAGGAAGGCGTTAAGTAGAGACCAACTTTTTTGATTATTTTAATTAAATCTGTTTGGAGCATCAAAAAAAGAGAAATAATTAGGAAGTGTTTTCATTTCTATTTTTGCATGACTTTTGTGGAAAATAGTGGTTTGTGAAGTTATTGACTTTGTAAGTATTCTGAAACCATTTGCAAATAAGAATGTTTAAGCTCGGCACCAGAGATGCTGTGAAGAATTTAAATGGTTACATTTTGTTCTGCCTGGTAACAAACACTCCATAGCTTTATTTAGACTGTCTCTGGTCCTTATGTAAATTTAATCCCTATGAAAATCAGTTTTAGCTACAGTTAAGAGCCTGAAGGCAACCTTGAGGATAGTTAATAGGCTAACAGTTTAACTGTGGTAATGACTGATTTCAGGGGGATTATACTGCAGTTTTATATCATCATTCATGGTTTATACAAGGAGTGCTTGTTGTGTGAGACTGAGTGCCACAAAGCAGTGGTATCTTCCAGGTGCAGACATTACTTATCAGTAAATGCAGGAGAGGCAGTTTCGTGGAAACACATGCAACAAATGCTTTTAACTGACACAGCACTTGACAGGCCCTTCAGAAACACAACCCTTTTAGCTCCTCCATCCCACTGCAGCCCCTAGGTTAGTGGTAGCAGCCTGTCCTCAGGATGGAGGTTCTAGTTCTGTTTTGTGGTTGTTTGCACCTCTTCCTGAACAGAAGGATTTGCTTGTAGTAGGTAATCTTTGACACTTTACAACTTGCTCTGAACCCTGTTTGAGAAAAAACAGACATGATTATGTGCCCAGAAAAAGAAGTGGCAAAGCTGATCTTCGGGCTTGGTTCACCATTGTGAACTTGCCACCGTTAAAACATCTTGCAAGAGTGATCTCTGTATTGTTCAGCTGAGTCTCCGAACACCTGTGTGCTTTGGGACCTCACCTACACCTCAACTTGTATTCTACCTTGCTGAATCTGGTTGTAACAGAATGCCAAACTATGAATTAAGCATTCAAATTCCTTCCTGTGCCTAGGGAGAGGTGGTTAACTTGTGTCATCCTTCTATGAACATGCCTCTCACCTGCTTTAGAGGGTGCTTTAGAGAGATGTTCAGGAGCTCCTGCATTTGCCATTTCCAACTCTGTGTTGCTCCCTCAGTCATGCTAGAGCAGTTCTTTGTGCAGCCACACAAAAACAAACCAGCCAGCAAGAGGTATATTTAGCCAGCAGTAGAGCTGAGGGGCTTATGCATGCAAAGTAATGAGCAAACACAGCACAAAGAGGGATTTTGTATGTGGGAGCTGATTAAACTGGCATGACTCAGCCATGGGAAATGTCTGTATGAAGAAAGGGAATCCACAAGAGCCAGCAGGCATATTGTCCTCTTTTCTCTCCAACGTTTTTTACCTAGTGAGTTTTTCAAGGATGTTGGTCATTGTATGCCATCTGCAATACAAGCTATGGTTTCCATCTTTTTGATTATTGCTTTTTTAGCTTTTGTTTGACCTGTTTTAACAGTGATGCCCACTGCTGTGCATGATTTGTGCATACAAAGCCTTGCACGTGTTGAAAGAGCCTGTGTCTCTCGATTTCTCATGCTATTCTATAACAAGCTGGGATATTTTACCTGAAAGATATCATGCAACCACGACCCGTGTTGGCTTTGTGCTTTTTTCTGGAACAGTGATTTTCTGAAAAGGCTTAACATCAAAAGAGTGTTTAAACAAATCTTAAAATATGTCACCATCTTAAAAAAAAAAAAAATAGTCGCATCTGGGTGCTAACTGAAAAAGTATTAACCTTTTTTGCTGCCTGCAACCTGCTGAATCGGTTGTTCCCAAGATGCACCCAGGAGACCAGACAAATCAAGTAGTATGTATTGACTCAGCTGAGTCCTCTGTAAGAACAACATGATCTTCTTGTTTTTCTTCAAGGTTATTGTGTTTTGATCGTCTGCTGCAGAGTCTTCAGTGTGGATCACTTTATTTCTAAAAAAGCAGTCTTCACAGAAACCATGGTTTAGAAAGCTGCTGACTGGACTTCAGACTCAGCGCCTGAGTTTCCTGTGAAGGCTTGGGTGTTACCTCTGAGAAGAAGGATTGAAGACAGAATTTCTTTCTGTATAATTTTGAGAAGATGCTTAGGAAATAGTTGTGTGTAGTTGTATAAGCATCTTCTACTTTTGATTTGATGAATCATTACTTGAACAGTCAGTGGATGTGCTGGGTGCATCTCCATAAACTGCTCATCACTGAGGGAGTTAACATAGCCAGTGCAACATTATTTGCCTGTTGTGTTGTTGAAATCTTGCAGCAAGGTCCAAAAATGTAAGGGGCTAAACAGACTTGCTTTCAGCACTGCTGTATAAACAGCATTAGAGGGAGGAATTTTTGATGTGGGGAGTAGGAGTGAATTGTCTGTATTAGAAAGGAAGCAACTCCGTGTAAAATTATAAAAGTAGTTAAAAATAATATGGAATAGCTTTTTTATTGAGGAAATGAGATACTTTACTGTCACACTAATGGTGCTATAACCCTCTTTCTGTCCTAAGGTTAGCTGAAGTGCTTGACATACAAATGCTAGGGAGCAAATCAAATTGGTTACTGATTCACACTTAGTTAAACAGACAAAGTGGGAGGTAAGAGTTCCTTATACTTCACTCAGAAGCTGCCAGCTTGCTGACATTGCTCTGCTCCTAACTGCAGTACTGCAATCCTTTGATTATGAGATTCACAAACGTATAATGAATGCCTTTTCTCTCGGAGTCTCTCTTCCTGAATCACCAGCAACTGGAAAAAAATGAACAGTTAACTCATCTGAAAAACTGAGGTTGCACACTCGCTGGATTGCACCCACCCCACCCTTGCCATTTGTGTTGCTGTATCTATTGTGTATGCTGTATCTCTTTTCCATCCTGTCTCTTCAGAGTCATGACTTCTAGGTCCAATCCCTCTGCAGTTCCACCGTGAATGTGCCAGACTTCTAGATCAGTGCTCCTCCGTCTATCAAACATGCATATATCTGAATAGTTAAGTATGGAAATACTTTCAATTTGATGTGCCTGCCAACAAGATTTCCCTGGAGCATATAAAATCACCTTGCAGGTAAAAAATAGTTGTGGGCAGCTTGCTAAACCTGCTCCTCTCCATTTGTTTTTGCTTTGGTGCTGGCAGTGCAGTAGTTCAAAGCCTTGGAGTGCAAGGCCCACTTGTGGTGGTTCTTCGTATACTGCCCTTACACATAGTATTTTCCACTAAAGATGCCATGTGCAGTTGCACCTTTTTCTCCAGGAAAAAGTCTCACTAAGTCCAGTCATTGGCTCTTTAACCTCCCTACAATTGAATGTTTCATTATGGAGTGATAATTTGTACCTACTCATTTTTAAGCCAATCAGTGTGCAATACCACGTTACGCAGCTTTGTTTGCATGTTCTTTGACTAAGTCCCTGCCAACATTACAGGAACGTGAGAAAATAAAACCTTACTACAACAGGCTGATAATGTGTACAACTGTGTAAAAATAAGTAACAGAAGGAAAGAAGAAAAGGGTTAAGGTGAGGGCCTGTGAGTGTTTACTAGGGTGGCTCTTGAAACAGGTTAGAGAACTGAGGACATGCAGAGCAGCAAGCACTGCAGAAGTCTGGATTTGTGTTAGAAAATTGCGTAGAAGAACAGAAGGCAAAGCAGTGCATGTGTTGAGGGTAGGGTCTGAAGCAGATGAAAACAATACTCTAGTAAGATCTGAAAAGAGCACTCATTCTTAAAAATCTCACTCTAACCAATTTCCTAGGTTTCACAAAACTGTTTTGCTTAGGAGTTGTTTAAGGTAAAAGGGGATACATTTAGTAAATCAGCATCTTTAAGTGAGTTCCCAGAACACATGCTTATTGGCAAAGAAAAGTACTGGCCTTAAAAAAATCAGTGTGATCCCGTAATCTCTTAAGACCTTGACAGCTGCGTGAATGCAGCATTAGCACTGTCTGGGGAAATAATCAGAGAAATGTGGGGAGGCTTATGAAGAAAGTAATTTTAATGTAAGTTTCACAGAAATTTCACAGATTATTCTGAATTGGAAGGGACCCACAAGGGTTATTGAGTCCAGTTCTTAAGTGAATGGCCCATAGAGGGATCGAACACACAACCTTGGTCTTATTAGCACCATGCTCTAATCAACTGAGCTACTCTCAGGGTGGATTCTACTGCACCAAATGGAAAGTGTTTTCCATCCTGTTTTCAAAGTGCCAGTGGCAAGTAGCCTGGGAAAGAAAAAAAAGAAACCTGTATTCTCCAGTCTACTGTGCACTTGCTCAACAATCATGAAGTCATGTCCTAGACCAGAGGCAAAGAGACAGCCATGGATGATGCAACACTCAACCTGGAAAATTCTGATTGCAGACAGTATTCTGATTCCAGAACATTGCACAGGATCGAGGAAATTCTTCAGCACAGTCAGCAAATAGCAGTTGCAGAGTTCTTGAATGAGTAAGAGGAGAAAAGTGACAATACATCTGTATATACTATTAGTAAGACAGACATTATAATATAATATAGGGCTGCTTTTAAAAGGATGTTGGAAAACTTGGAAGATTCAGCGGTGGTAAGAATGATTCATGGTATGGAAAATCCTGATTTTCAAAGAGCAGTAACAGAAATTCATTCCATTAAGTTTAACAAACGTAAGGTTAAAGATGGCTTAAATTTTGGCTATAATTACCAATACAAAGACAGATTGTCTAGTATTTCAGCACTTTCTAATTTAATTATCATATGAAACCACTGCATTGCAACCTGAACTCCTTGCTCCTTAAAAGGTGCAGAGAATCCTGACTATACTTGGTGCTGTGGGAAAGGCTGATCTTGACTGTATTTGTCAAAAAATTTGCTGGCACCCTGGATAATTGAAGAGACATAATATTGACTTTGGAAACTTCACAGATGGTTTTTAAAGGAATCCAACCCTAATATTCCTCAAGGTCTATTTGCTAACAAATGAGAAAGACACATCTTCATTGCATTCAGCATCAGTTCTGAAGGTGCCAAATTTGGTGGGCAGCCCCCTTTCAGAAGAGAGCTGTTGTCCCACTCTGTGATGTGAATGTACAGTAGACTAAAAGCACCTTTACTGACTTTGAAGAAGCAGTCTGAAAGGTCAATTTTCTAGTTCTAGAGCTATTTTTATCTTAAAAATCTCAGGATAAGCTTGCTTCCCCAGAGCTGCTGGTAGCAGGAAATAGCATTATGGGTTCTACTGCCTGAGTAGAAGTCAATGTCCTGTGTATAGTCCTGTGCCATGCTAGTCAAACAGATAAAGTTGTTGGAGATTTTCTTCCTTAAGGAATTATACAAAGACATTATACCATAACCCTCCAACAGCAATTACTTTGACCTGAAACTCTAAGGAAAAAGAAAATCCCAAAATTCTGTTAATCTTCCTGCTTAACATATGGGATATAAATTCAGCAGAACAATTCATTGTGGTGTGGAAAAGTATTCTAGGTACTTCTGAGTACAGGATAAGATCTCTTGCTGTACCAGGTTTAGCATTACATGCTTTCCCATTCCTGCAGCGATGTGCTATTCGGGGTATGTAGACATTATTCTGTATAAACTCTGAGGAAGAGATGGAGATCCCACAACAAAAAACATCCACAATTAAGGGGAAATTACAGGGCCATTATGCTATCTTCAGGCAGCTGGAAAGCTTTGATTGGCTTGAAATAACATTTCTCCCATAACCAACAGCTCTTCCAGGTTTTTCAGCGCTCACCGCCCTGTTGCCATTTACAGTCCCACCCACCCAGTGGTTGCCCCAGCAAAATAGCAGAAAGCCTACTTTGATATTTTTTAAACCATGGAAGCTCTGGACTGCAGAACCAGTTGCAAGAGAGGTCCAGGCACAACTATAAATGTCACGCTTCAGAGCACAGCAAAGCATTCCTAGCAATGGCCATGCATTCTCCTGCAGAAAATGGAGCTGGAAGTGGAGAGCCAGAATTGCCACAGTGCTGTTGACTAAGCAGTGCTCTCTAAATGATGGATGTATCAGCTAGCTGGGGCCTAGGAAAAGCTGCGATAGTTCCAGCTTCCCTTTTCTCCCATCCATCCTGTGCATAGTGAGTATCACAGGTGTTAAATTAAAGAGGATAAACAAAGAGGTAAGCAGCCATTCAAGGGTGAAACCATTTCGGAAGTGATGGTGGTAATTCAAGAAATCTTTAGCAATGGCTTCAGGCTTCACTTCTCAGACCTTTATTCCCCTAAGCAAAGTTTATTCTTTCACATGATGGACTCTGTTAACCATACACACACAAAGTTCTTGTATAACTAACCTGAACCTTCAACTTTAAATGCTCTGCCAAGTCCCTTACAAGCCCCCTTTCTCTTGAGGCAGAAGATACATTATACTCAGTAATGGAGCAAAACAACAACAATGTAGAAGATTTCTCCTTGAATGTCTTTTCTGTCACTCCTTGTCAGCCAAACAGATCTGATGCCCTGGTGTCAGATGGGGATAAAGCTGGCACTACTCTGCTCTTTTCAGGTGTGTTTCTGGGACTGGTGGGGATCACTTTCACCGTGATGGGATGGATAAAATACGATGGTATTACTCACCTGGAATGGACTCAGTTACTAGGACCTATTCTGCTGTCTGTTGGAGTGACTTTTATTCTGATTGCTGTTTGCAAATTTAACATGCTTACATGCAAGCCCTGTAAAGAAAGAGAGGAAAATACATCAGACCTCGACCAGACTGCAAGCGGGCAGTCCTTTGTCTTCACTGGCATTAACCAGCCTATAACTTTTCACGGTGCCACAGTGGTACAGTACATCCCTCCACCCTACCCATCCCAGGAAGGCATTCCTGTGAGTCCCAGCTACCTTCACCCAGTGCTCAGCTGCTGCAGTGCTGTTTCCTCCAGTGCCTCTCTGGTTCCCACCCCAGGCTCTCCTCACTTCTGTCCTGCTTACCCTCTGGATAACCTGGCTTTTACTGGAGATGAGAACTACACCACTTATCCTGCAGAGAATACCAGGAATCACAGGTACATCTTTTGAAATGCCTTAGTGTGTTTGGACACAGGCTTCTGAGTATTTTAAGTACTATGTGTGGTTTCATAGGAAACCACAGTTAGTCCAGGGTATTTTCCTTCCTCAGACTTTTTGTGCCTTTGATAGGAATTCTTCACAAGTAAAGAGTATGGAGGCATACTTTTCCTGAAAGCATTTTTATCTATTTCAAATTTACTTATAAATACCTTTCAATTTTCGACTAAATCTCTTGTTGTTTTTGAAGATACTAGTACATATGCTCCTGTCTGTGGAGGTTTTTTAATGCTTATCTGAGCACCTTTAGGTTATTGTATGTACAGCCAGAGGCTTCCACTCAAATGCAATCAAACACATGAGTCAGCATGCAAAGAGCATTTCTGCAACAACACAATAATCAGTCTGGTACCAGATGCTCTCCCTCCTAAATATGCCTGGTCACAACGTGCCCCTCTCCTACGGTAGAAACTTTCCAACTCTTAGGCTTTTACTAGATTTGAGGCATAAACCAGATCATGATATTACACAGCAGTATGAAACTTCTTAAATTGTACACAAAATAATTTTATATAGTTCTTTCCTCTAAGGAAAAATATTCTGATTACAGGAATTACTCGGAATTATATACTTCCTAAAACACAAGTCACTTTTAGTTCATTCATCAAAGCCTCTTTGAAAAGCTGCTGACTGCCTCATTGTCCTCAGCAACATAGGTGACAGGCATAGGCAGGATGAAGACAAAGATCACCCCCTGACGTGTTTATACTTCACAAAAAGAACAGAGCAAACAGCACAATCTCAGTAAAACTTCATCTCATAGCATTTACTCGAGAAGCCAGGAAGTATTTCACCTAGATAAGGCTATCAGGATGAAGCATTGAGGTTACTTGTATGCTTTGTGTTTGGTAAATTCTTTTTGCATCGGCTCCCTTCCTCTTTTCAGGTCAGAGGACAGTTCTGATGAGCCAGAAGAACTGGGAGAAGACTGTGATAACTTGTCACCTCCACCTTATGAGGAAATATACCCACTGTCTTCATAAAATCACCATGGACAACAGATGACAATCCTAAGAAACGCCAACATGAATCCCAGAAAATCTTTTCTTTAAGCACTTGTGTGATAAGCAAGCGTGAGCAAGATCTTGGTGCTGATGCACAGTTCAGTATCACTGAAGACACTTATCCAATCCCTTCTTCGTCAAAATTCATTAGCCCTTTGTGATGCAGTTTAATAGCAGAGCTATTAATTATTTAATAGCAAAACTATTAATAGCAAAGCTATTAAACTCAAGGATCTAAATCCATATTAGGACTCCCCAATAAGAAACTTGATTTTTAGACTTGCTGAAACCACTGTGAACTGTGAATGCACAAGGTATTTTTGGAAGGTCATGATTGCTCCTGAACAGTCAGCATCACTGGAAAACATTTGATTTATTCTTGATATATTTTTACTCTTGATTGCTTGGGAAACTTCAAAAGTGCTCAAGTGTCTGATCCATAAAAGTGCATATTATATCTTAATTCTGTCTGATTCTTTAGACTAGCTTACTCATTAATAAGTCCAGTCTACAGATTAGACTCCCTCTTCTTGGTTTATCTGCACACCCTGGTCCTGTAGCACAGCTCAGGCATTTTTGGAGCACCCTGCTTGAACCAGAGCATCTCAGAACAGAGAAAACGCAAATAGTGACCTCTGCCCGCTTTACACAGATCTCTAAGAGATCTTGCATGTGTCAAATTCAGTTCCCTTCTCCACCTGTTGGGATGCAAAGCACTGTCTCCCACCAGGAGTCCAAATAATAACTACTAGGTTAATGTCTCTAACAAAAATGGCACCTTTCTGAAGCCTCGACAGGGGTGTGTGGTCCTACCACTCTTAAGGACTTTGACAATCACAGCTTCTAAGTGCTGCACACTCACTCTGTGGTACAGCACACAACTCAGTCTGTAGGTTTCCCCAGAGCATTCAGGCAACTATGGGCTGCAGTGAACTTTCTTGTGCAAGTTCAGCTTTCAATGTCAACATGGTTCCAGGCACTGTGTCCACAACAACATCCTGCGGTATTAGCTCAGTTGGTTAGAGCACAGTGCTAATGAACACCAAGGTTGTGCATTGGATCCCTAAATGGGCCTTTCATTCAGATGTTGGACTTGATGATCATTGTGGGTCCCTTCCAACTCAGAATATTATGACCATCTAAAGTGTATTTACAGCTGCATCTAACAAAGAATGTGACGTATAAACTCTGAAATTTTGCAATCCAGAATAAAGGTCCAAAAAAACTTTGCTCAGAGACTGTTTAAACCCCAGAGCAATGAGATTGCTATGAGTCTCTACATTTTTATTTGGTATTTCCATACTCTGTGCCTGGAAGTCCCCTGGACAAGCCAGACAAGCCAGTATTTCCCTATGAAGGATCCTGTCAGGTTAGCCCGTCTCCCTCAAAGGGCTCAACCCAAAAGCTGTTCTCACCCCTTACTTGCTGCAGTGAACACCACAAAATGCTCTAGAGGTAATGGTCACCATCCAAGCAGTGCACTGCTGTTGTGCCTGTGTGTCAGTTTCCAGGCCTGGCATAGCACAGCTAAAAGCAGGTGCCAATTATGGAATGCATCAACTTTCTCTTACTTATCAACACAACTGTCTCAGCTCTTGCCAGGTTTCATCTATCTGTGATTGATCTCATTCCTGAGGGCTGGAGAAGCTTGGCACTTGAGTACAGAGAGTTGCATACCAACCAGATGTATCTGACAGCTGGAGGTCATAGAGTTTCCATGCAGTCTCCCTAGGCTCTGGATGGAGAAGTGCATTCAGAACATTGTCCAGTTGCATGGAGTTGCAGGTGCACACCAACCTCCCCATCCTGCATAATTAGAAATACAGCATTTTTGGAGGGACACAAGCCAACCACTGTGCTCCACAGTGGTGGACAAGACTCTGACAGAGATCATATTTGGGTCACAAGATGTAAACTGGCTCAAAGTTGGATTAGCAACTGAAGGAGCAGCTACTGAACAGTGACTACACACTATGTGTGGGGTTTTTCTCACTAGAGAAATATGGGGCATGCTGGTTTTCAGGAGTGATTACTGGAGTTAGCAGGTAGGCACGTGTAGTTGGAGAAAGGGAGGCATGCTGTTTTCAGTATGATCTCTGTGGGATTGAGTGAGAGAACAGAAGATCTAAAAATAAATGCAGGTTTCTCTTATGGAGGTCTTTTGCTCCTCTTCCAGAATTTACACGGAGGTGAACTCATCGTCCCTCCACAGCAGGAAACTGAAAGGTCCCACATCCCCAGTTAGTTCCACATGGAGAGATCCCTGCACTTAGCACGTAGTTCTGCTGACTCCAGCAAGCACTGCAATAGCACAGAGGTCAGGCTTGATGGATCCAATTGCAGGACTAGGGTCAAAATTTCTACTTGGTCCCCCTCCCCCACAACAGGAAAATTCCTGCAGTCAGAAACCGCAGACTTTTGCTGCTGCTCTCCACCCCCCCTCATATATGTGGCATAAGTGTGTTTCATGCGGTAATCATATCTTTATTTTTATTACATCAAATCATAATTTCAGAGTAAATGAAAAAAAATCTAGAAAGTTACACTGTGGACTCCATATTTATTTTCAAGTTTACTTCTGTAGACTCTAAATTCATTGAAAGAGCCCTCAGTTTCTTTTTAAAGAGAAGACTGAATGCTGACTTTAAATAGCTACATATTAAAATTATCTTGACCCATCAGATGAATTCTGCCTGACTTCTGTGGGAGTGTTTTAATGCTGAACAGATTTGAGAATTCCAGTCTGTTGACATTTCCTTGCTGTACGGATTACTGATTATTGTTTTTAAGAACGGAGAAAAATTCTATGAAGGCTTTTCTTCTTCCTTCTCCTTCTACCTTTTCCCTTCATCCTTTTTTAAAACAATTTTTTTATTTCTCAAGTGGTTTTTTTTGTTTGCTTGGAGGTTTTTTGGTGGGGGGTTGTTGTTTTTTCTTGGTATCGTGGGGGTATTGTTTTGGTTTTGGTTTATTTTACTGTGATAAAACCATCACATGAATTCTCCTCTCAGCATAATGAATTCTTTCTGCTCTATAATGAGTAAAAGAACAAACCTCTTTGGCAAGGTCTTCAACTGAGGTGAACTGTCACAGCCCTTCTGTGATTATACTGGTTTAGCTCCACAGAGCACCTGGAGGATTGTATTTGAGATTTTGCTCAGTCTAGTTTTTATTTGAACTGGTGCTCTTCAAGCAAAATTACCTTGTCCCACATTGCTTGCCATGCTACTGCAGACCTGCAGAATGTTGGGGTTTTTACAGTTAAAGGCATCTTGCATTCTAGTTACAGCGACAGAATGTTGCATGTGAGTATTCAACTATGCAACCCTGCATGGCTTGTTGAGATTTTTCCTAATATGACTCTATTTATAAGATTTTTACCATAAGCTGGTTAAAATATGAAATCAGTCGAGACACGTCTATTGATATGAAGCTGAGCATGACATGTTCATTGCAGTAAAAACTTTGCACAGTGCTGGTCTTAGATCAAGGACCTGTTTCCAGACACTAAATGCCACATGCCAAACAGAGCTGCAGGGTGCGAATTTCTTCTCAGATAAGTCTAAATGCGAAGTCTGATTTTTAACACTGTCACTGCCGTGTCTGCGAGGCAACACTGGAGTACACGAGACACGGTTCAGTTTGCTTTGCTCTAGTAGTGCTTTCTCGCAGCAGCCGAATCCCACAGCACCCGCTCCTGACACCGACGCTCCCTTGCGAGTGACGGTCCCCTGCAGGCACGTATCCCAGCGCAGAGCCTGCGCTGGCGGGGATGCTGAAATCCTCCGAAAAGCTATTTTTAAACTGAACTGGGATTTAGGAAATCTGGGTCTCGAAATAAAACA
>VYXB01009372.1:5150-24685 GCA_013397135.1 Pachyramphus minor | reverse complement strand
AAAAAAAAAAAAAAAAAAAAAAAAAAAAAAAAAAAAACAACAAAAAAACCCCCAAACAACCAAACCAAAACCAAAACCAAACCAAACCAAACCAAACCAAACCAAACCAAACCAAACCAAACCAAACCAAAACGACAAAACCAACCAACCAAACAAACCAAACAAAAAAAAAATAAAATTAAAAAAAAAAAGTTGTAAGTAGGGCTCATTCCTTTCCGGAGCACCCTAGTGGCGCACACGGCAGGCCCTCGTCGCGGCGGCCCCTTCTCGCGGGGAGGATGCTGCNCCGGCCCACAGAGCGCTGCGGCCTGAGGGGTTGAGGCGGTCGTGTCCCGCCACTGATCCGGCGGGCGGCAGAAGTGCCGAGCCGGTGGCTTTTAAGCGGCCGGTTCGTTGTATGGCACCTAGTGTTTGAGTCCGGGGAGCAGAAGCTTTTCTCCTTTGCTACGAATACTAAAGGTGCTATTGAAAAGTGCCCTGCGCTCTCTTACAACCGAGAGTTGCTTCATTACGGAAGAAAATTCCCGTGCTGAAAGACCCAGGGAAACGGACAAAGAACAGGGTATCCTGGCTCCCACAGCAGGAGTGGACATCGGGAAAGACTTCGGCTCGGGGGGAGATGCTGCACAGTGCACTCACATGCACCCCCTGCCCTCCTCCTCCTCCTCACCCCTGTGACCTAATGGGACAGGCTTCTCTCTGCATGAAGGAGCAGGGGAGGGTCCAAGGGTCATTCATGAAGAACTAGGGCATGCTGTTTATATACAGCACCTACCATAATCTGTGCCTGCTGCAAGTATCATTATTGGCTCCACTTTAGCTGTCAGGATGAATAGACATCAACAGGATGTGCTGAACGTCGCTGTTGCCAGTCCATCCTCAGTGTGAATTAGTGTGTCTGTCAGAGAAGCATACAGCAGAGCCAGGTGGGTTGTACAGTGCTGCTCAGCAGGAGTGGGTCTAAAAAGGAAACAGCAGGTGCAGAAAACCCAGTGTCCACATTCACTGCATGTTGGAGAGGTCTATATCAGACCTAGTTGTGTGGATTGGAAGCTGATTAGTAGTTGAAATTCATATGTTGTTTTCCTGTGCTGTATTTTCTGGTTCAGCTTCATCCAATAGAAATTACTCTGCAAAGCCTCATAGGGCAAGTGAGGACTGTAGGGAGAGTCTCCTCAAAAGTTCCTGGTTTAGAGACACTTGTTGTCCTGCAAGCATGGGATGACTTGCAGCAGCTGCAGAAGTTGCATGTGGTAGAGCAGACCCATGCAGAACTACTTGAGAGGCTTGGCTCAGCTTCCTGCTACCAGCAATCTCATGGAAGAGCCTTTCCCAATACTGATGGAGGTTACTTTGGGAGATCTCAGTGTACAGTATCGCCACCTCCAAAGGTGCATGTAGTCTAACCTTGAGATGTAGCAGGTTTGTGTCTTCCTGAACAATATTTGCAAAGCAATGGAGAAGTTTTTCTATAAGGAACAGGAGAAATGGCTCCCCAACTATTGTGGTCTTGTACCTCACCCTATATGTGATAACAGCACAGGGTCAAGGGTAAATCAGTAATGCCATGATTGTTTGTATCTGTGTCATGTGTGGCATGTCTAATGAGCAATTGATTGCATCTACACATGCTATTTAGCAAACACCATGGGACATGCTGCAGTAGAGCAGTTGCTGTACTTCTCTTATAAAATCCTACAATGAAATTGTTTTTCTCTTGTTTGGGTTATATCATGTCAAAATGTATTTATTTATTTGTTTATTTTTGCTGATGAATCATTAGTCTATATGTAAGATGCTCTTCTTTCTTCTTAGGGAAGAGGGCATGCTACTTAACAGCTCTGGGCAGATGACCTGATAATTTCATGTTTGCATATCTGCAGCATCCTCCTTACTTACAGTTCAGTGGGTCTGATCAAGAGCTTAGCTCTAAGGTAAAGCTTCAGGCTCTGTGAGCTAGAAGACATACTTAAGGAAATACTGAACAATATTGCAGTTCGAGTCCATGACTTAAAAAAAAAAAACAACAAAACAAACAAAACCCCCCCCACCACAACAAAAACACAAAACCACAAACAAAAACAAAACGACGAAAAAACCACCACAAAACCAAAACACAAAACCCAACACCACACAAAATCAAAACCACAAACAAACCACCAAACCAAAACAAGCATAACCCACAAAACTAACCAAACAAAACCAACCAAACAAAAAACAACCAAAAACAAAAAGACCCACACCAAAATAAAGACATGTGCATTTTAAACTTCTAGCCATAGAACTGGTGGTAGCTTCCATGTTAATGGATGCTGCTTGGGGTATCCTTCTTGTTTTTCTGCTGCTCTACAACCCACACCCACTCAGAAACAGTCAACACTGGCATTCAAGACAGCATTGACTTGTCACATTGCCTCGTGTCCCCCAACACCTGCCACACATCCCAGTGGTCAGCTGATACAGCTTTGCCTACACAGAGGCCTGGCAAAAGCTGGCAGCTTGAGAAGGCTGTAATTTGCACCTCTTTGCTGTTTTTCTTTGTCATCTTTTGGTTTTTGTCATTTGACATGCTACCTTCTGCATTCATGTAGAGCAGAACAGCAGTTACCATGGCACATGGATCGTGGTAACTGTTCATTATCTCTTTCAAAGAACACCTTCATTAGATAAATAGTTAGCCTCACTCTGCTTATACACCCAAAAGGGAGGAGAAAAATAAACTAAGACTTCAGAAAAAATTAATCTCTTTAAAACTGCAGAGGTGCTATAGAGGTTTTTTGTTGCCAAAAAACAGCAGCTCCCTGCAAAATCTTCCATGAAAATGGACAGAAAAAACAAATTATTGTAAACAGCAAGTCACATAGCTACAAATTTGTACATCTATAATCCATCAACACACTGGTTTTACTAATCCTGATAAAACATTAAGGCGAGATAAGCATCATTTGTACTGTATTTGCTCAAATAAGGCTTATATATCCCACTTCCCCATATTTTGCCCTCAATTCAGAGGTACTTAAGTGGTTCGCAACGTGCCAACACTCTGCATTGTCGTAGATTCTTCTGTGTTGTTTTGATCTTGCTCCTCGTGCCCTCCATGCTGGCTGGGCAGGGACTGATCAGGACACCCACAGACAACACTGTGCTGCCACAGGGGCAAATATAGACACACATGAACTCAGCACACACACTCAAAGAGTAGAATGACTTGTTTAAAATCACCTTCTGTAGGGCTGTTCAGTGGGAAGTGGACTAATGTGGCAATTGATGAGAGACTGCAGCACTGGGAGCATCAAAGTGGAAAAGATTTGCACGACTCCTGCTGTGGTAGGAAATGCACAAGCCCTTTCATAAATTGTTCAAGCCCCATGTTAAAATTAGTTAGGGTTTGGCCTTCCTTTTAATAAAAAGCAGGAAAAAGTCAAGAAGAGAGGGTAAGTCTGAACATGGCAGTAAAGAGAAAACCAGGTAATGGCTGGGGAAAAAAATAAACTTCTTTTACACATTATGCTACCTATTTTAAAGCCTCTGCCTTCTCAGCCTGTACTCTGTGTGTTGCTCTTACTGTTGATGGTTAATCAAAATCAAGCAACAAATGTGTTAATCTTCAGTGTTTACTTAGCCATACAGACCAGGAGGTGGTGACCCACAGGGTAGCATTACTAAGATGTTTTAGTTTAATGTTACATATTCGAGTATTTTATGTTACCTTCCTGGTATTTTCACAAAAAACAACCTCTCCTCCATCTGTTTAGGAAAAAAAATTCCAAATGAGCTGCAAAACTATGCCCCTGCTTCCAAACAAATAGTGAAACCTTTATGTGAATAAGCAAAGCCTTGTTTGTGATCTAACTGGATAATAATTCACTTCTAATATCATCAGCTCAGAATGAATATCAGCCTAAATATTGTTGGTGCAGGTGTAACTTAATGAATTCAGGTTCGATTTATCTGGCACTTAGTTGCTTATATTGGTGTTGGGAGCATTAGGTCCTCAATTTTTCATAATGAGCAACACCATTAAAGTGCCACAGACCAATATAAATCAGAGATTTTCCTTAGACCCCATAAAACAACTAACAAAATGTTATGGTTGCCAGATTCATCGTGTACTTTTATATGCTCAGCAAGAAGAACTGACTATAACCCTTTTCCTCTGGCTGTTATTTTTGCTATTGTTTCAACAGTGCATGAAAATCAATGTGGAAATATAAGAGAAGTAAGCTAGTCTGAAGAACTCATTCTCAAAGGCATAACGGTAATAACAGGATCCTGAACATAGAACAGGATCAATCTCTGCTTGTATTCTTCTCTGCTGCACTAGACACATATTTTAGTCAAGTGAAATGCACAGTACAAGCAATGACATCAGAAGGTAGTGTGTGATTGCAGAGTCATGCCATGACACCACTTAGAATGTCACATGTGGTCATGCCTAAAATGCACACATCTTGATTGAACCTATTAACATACATCTGTATTAAGTTGCTGAAGACTGAAAAGCAAGAATGGAAATATTAGGAAGGAGTATCCATTGGTATTTTTCAGAAGTTGATGTTGTTGTTCATTATCAGAGTATAAACTATTTTCATTCTTCCCATTAAAAGGAGTTGCAATATATTTTATAGTAATAAAAATATGTCAGAATTTATAACTTTCAGTTAAATTTTCCATCTTCCATTTACTAAAGAGCCACCTAATCCTAATTTGGTGCCTATCAACAGTGTAATTTTATGTTATTCCACTCTCTGTCCTCTCCCTACTGTGAGAGGAATCTTTGTCTGACCCATCACAGAGAACTGAGAGAAATCCATCTGTTCCAAAAGTGGCAAATTACACACTGGTTTTCATGATTCATACATGAATACGTTTTTTCATGTTTTGTGAAAACTTCTAAGATGCGCATTATCTGCAAAACTAGAATAAATTCAGCCATGGTTCCCTAAGTGGAACCAACTAAAATAGTGTTACTTGCCCACCATTGTGCAAGATTGGTCCAATACATCTGAAAAATAATTACCTTCATAGAATCATAGAATCATAGAATTAACTGGGTTGGAAGAGATCTCTGAGGTCATCAGGTCCAACCCTTGATCCACTACCACTGTGATTCCTAGATCATGGCACTCAGTACCACATCCAGCTGCATCTTAAAAACATCCAGGGACCGTGAATCCACCACCTCTCTGGGTAGACCATTCCAATGCCTGATATTCATATCAGATATTGGTTGTTATTTACCAGCCAGGTATAGGAGCTGAGGAATATAATGAATGCTTCAAATCAGTTTTAATTAAATAGCTGCCAGAAAATGCCCAGAACAGAAATCTTGGCTGCTTTTGTAAACAATTTGTAACTAACGTATGAATAAACTGCATATTTGAATTTTCACCAACACAACTGTTTCCTCCAGGAAATTCCAATTAAAAGCTGAAGTGGATGTTCCTTTAGAAAGTGCACTTTGTTTATAGAAATAGTCTTAGCAGTTAATGGCTGGCAAAGCTTCAAACTCAGAATTACATTACATTGGTAATTTTAACTTTGTCATCTTAAATAGATCCAGTTTGGATGCATGCATACAAGCAAAGTAGGACAGCCCTCAAAGAACTGCCTTTATGCAGGCTTTATTCTATCCCATGAAGCTTTGTAATTCCTTCTGTTATTATTAATAGCTGTTAAGTGCTGACAGCATGCTTGGCACTGAATGAAACGCAGGAGCAGACATGGTTCTTGTTAAGGGTGGCCCTCGGGAGGTCATTTACTGTGTGTAACAACAACAACTTTATTGGAGTAGTAACCCACTAACACAGCTGCAGCTTGGGTATCAGGAGATGTCGCTGTTTAGACAAAATAGTGATGTGCACATACATGCAGATATGGCTCCTTTTACACATTAATTTTTTTCTCACCTAACAATGCTATCAGCTGAGTAGACAAGAGTTTTGGAGGTAGACAAAGAAAAGCTATGGCCCAGAGTGTAATTTTTGCAGGGTTTTCTCCCTCAGTAGTGGATACTACTGGGATAGGTCAAGCACTTAGGAGTGTGACAGGCCCTGGATGCACTGGGATGGAAGGACAATCCTCTACTGCTAGAGGTTATGGCAGGTTGAACCACAGGATTAAAGAGAATTGCAGAAAAGAACAGGCAAGAATTTCAAGCAGAGGGGCATTGATGGTGTCTTACAAGATAGCTTCCCTTTGAGCCAGGAGCTACAGAAGTGATGTGGAGGGGTTGGTGTGGGAGACAGATGCAGACCCTGAATCCTAGGCACCTAGAGAGAGCTGAAACTCCAGAGCAGAACACATGATTCCCTTCTCTTTCACTGCAGGGAAAGCTGGCATGCCCAGCAGACACCATCTGTCTACAGTCACATCACTGTATGTGATGCCCCATTCCTGACCTTCAAGGTCCTGTCAGATATCATTAGCCAGTCTTAACTTAGCCAAGATAGAGCTCTGCTGCATCATCAGCTGTGGAGAGTAGAAGAGAGGGAGGAGAGGCAGTGGCAACAAAACTTGACAAGTTCACACTGTAAGATGTATGTGAATCAGAAGCTTTGTAAGGGGTGTTTACCCTCCAGCTCCTGGTCAGGTACCTGTGCAGTGCCCAAAGCAGAAGAAATTATGACTGACTCCCCCACTCAATGACAGTAGTGCTCACATCCACCAGTGGGTTTGACCTGAAACATAAATGCCACAAAGGCAGGGTTCACCATCCTCTGCCAGTGTCTCCTTTGGATCTGCCCTAATAATTTATCCCTGTGTCCAAGTAGTACTTTTGATTTTGCAGGTGAACTCATGTTTGTGTCTTCTTCCCCAGGGCTCTGCTCTGCTACTCCAACCACAGCCACAACCAACCTTACCTTAAGCAAGTCTTGCTGGGGGCTTCTGGCTTCTAAGCATCAGACACAAAGCTCCACATAGACAGATGCTGCACCATGCAGAAGGTAAGTTACTCCTAGGTGTACAGATGCTGATCAGTGATAATGGCAGAAGAAAGTAGGTCCAAACAGGTCAAATAGTTCTCCTGAAACTGTTTATCCTGGTTTTATTTTCTTGTTTCCTGCTGCACAAAACCTTCCCACCCCTTCCACACCACCTACTCCTCAACAAATACTAACCAGCCTCCTCCCCTCTTTGCTGTCTGCCTCATAACAGTAATTCTAGGTGCATCTGCTTTTTGAGTGCCCTTGCTAAAAAGGCATCCAAACTATCAGAAAATGCTCAAACACTATGTAAACCACATAGTTTTAGGACGTTATATCTCGGTACTCCAAAAAATATTAATTCGGAAGTCATTAGTCACTTGTGGCCTATAAAATATATGAATGAAATGGATTTTTTAACATCCTAGGGAATGGAATAGCCTTGCTCTCCATGCTCCTATATTCAGTTTTCCCAATGTTGTTAAAATCTGCTTTTCTATAAACCCATTGATTCTTGCGTATTAACACCTGGTTCGCAAAGGCTGTTCTCTGCACAATGTTCAGAGAAGTTATATCCATTGGTCATGATGTATTTTTAAAAGAAGCATTGGAGGGGGTGGCATGAAGGGGATATCTGCAGGAACTGTGTTGAAACTTGCAGAATGAGCTGATTTCCTTATCATTTCTCTGCTGGGAATGTGCTCTCATACTTCACACAAGAGCAAAGCTGTGACAGGGTGATTTGCAGTCAGGCACCATGAGATAGATGTTTTCCAATGCATCAAAAGGATCTGAAATCATAGGTATCCTGCTCAGATATCTGAGATCTGTGACTCCAGTACAAGAGGCAGAAACACCAGTCAGGCTAGAGCTAGTTGTCTCAGGTACTGAAAATCATGGAGTGGGAGTAGCATGGAGGGCTGAACAAACTGTTTATAAAGCTGAGTAAATATTCAAACAGTTCACCCATAATGCTACAGCCGGACTAATAAGAGTGTCACAGTTGATTTTCAGCTGTGCTGCATCACATTGCAGTGGCTATGCAACAGACCTCCTCCCTGCTTCTTGCACCACTGTGACGCTGATACAATCTTAGTCAAAGCAAAGACAAAAGGTACAAACTTCCAGCCAATCCATAAGTGTCTCATTTTCCAGAAGATTTTTATTGTGACAGCTGAAATAATGTATCTGTTACAAGATAGTGAATAGGAAGCACTTCACTGAAATGACTGTTCCCAGAATATTCTGAGTTCATAAAATATTCTGAGTTGGAAGGGACCCACAAGAATCATCAAGTCCAACTCTTAAATGAATGGTATATACAGAGATCAAACCTGCAACTTCGGTTTTATTTTCTCCATACTTTAACCAACTGAGATAATATCAGGGTTATCTGTATTAAAATCAGTATTTATATATCTTTGGTTTATTCTTTATTTTCCAATAAAAATCTAATTTTAAAAGCTTGGGAATACAGAAGATGTCTCGCTCACACTCAGTGCTTGCTGTGTTTCACATATTATTGTTCTTTAAACCCAAAGCCCTTGGCCCTCCTCAACAACGCATCCACTTGACATGTCTCCTATCACAACTCCTTGTTTTCTTCTGAACTTCAGCACAGATCATGCTTGGTTCAACTGTCTTTTAAGCATTAACTTGTCCACCATCATACTAAGAAGAGCAACTCTGTGTGTATCTACCATAGAAGCATCCTCTGTATTTTCCTACTGTGTTGGTAAGTCAACCAACACTTTCTGATTTTTTCCAATTTCAGAACTTTTCCCTGTTCCAGCGCTTTCACTTTTTCAATATCATTGCAGAAAGATAGTCATAAAGGCATTTCAAGGAGGCTTTGAGAGGAATGAAACATAGAGTTGCAAAAAGTCATAATGACGGCACAAAATAGGCCTGGCAATCTTCGTGGTATGTCATCTTCCTCCTACCTCTTAAAGCCAATAATCTGCAAACCAACACTATATTGGAGTGTTATATCTGCTATAATTTATGTTAGCTTGGATCACACGCACTCCTTTTTCTTAAACAATGTTTGGCAGCTAACCAAGTGTGGAAACAAGACTGTTTTACATTAGTCAGAAGTACATTTAAATTATTCTCATTAAATGATTTACTGTGGATTGCAGATTCTTATAAGGAATTTTAAGTTAATGATTAGGCAAAGTGATATATCACTAAAATGATTGGGTGCATATGTACTTTGCTTCCATGATTCTAAATTTCTCTTTGGTTTGGAAGACTTCTCTACATTTTTTTTTCCCAGTTGAAGAAAAAAAAAAAAAATTAAAGAAAAGAGTAGAAGATTCCAACATTTCTGCCTGCCTTCTCAAACTGCTGATTAAGTCAAGAGGCTTTTCCTCCCTGCAGGAGAGTCAGGTCACGAGGAGACACTGTAAGTTGATTGGTGCTCTTCAGGCAAATATTGGCAGGTGTCAGTATTGCACAGCATTTCCACACCCTAAGGTGTCCCAATGCCAGGAGGAAAAGCTGGACAGAAAAGGTTTAAGACTTTATATCAAATAAAATGGTGAATAAATCATCTGGAAAGACAAAGTATTATGACAGAATATACAAAGTATCTCACAGGAAATACAGAACAAAACACAGGAAAAACAAACCCAACCAAATAAAAACAATGAAATAAACAAACAAAAATCAACAAAAAACCTGTACTCATTTTCCCTGCACAGACTTTTCTGTGGAGTTCTAAAAATTGTAGCTGTCCTACAACAGTGAAAAAAATGGATTTTCTGACTCTCTCTAGCAAGTGGACTTTGAAACCCAAGTGAAATAATGGTAGAACACACTAATAAAACATGAACTGTTACACCAGATGCTCACAGGTAACTGGTATTCTTAAAAAGAAACAGAGAAATGCAATAAATTATTTGTTTAATTTATTGCTATTGGCCAGGATCCTGCAAGTGCTGAAAGATAACAAGCAACTTTGCATTTACAACATAAATGAAATAAGGAAGACAATTCTCCCTGCTTCAGAGGCCATAAAAATAAAGGAAACTATTCATCAGTGCAAAGTCACCTGTGTGTAACTGTGTACAAATCAGGGCTTGTGGCCCTAACCCTCCAGCCCGTTGCATGCAAACAGATGCACAGTTAGTTTCACTGGGGCTGCAGTGATTCATGCCTATGAGCCTTGTTCTTGGCATTAACAAAACCTGGCAAGATATGCATTGCATACTCATTTTGTCACCAGTCACATCTTTCATCTGCAGTTTCAGATGACTGACAAATAACAGACAGGATTACTGCAGAATTTATTTAATTTATTAATGTCCTTACTCAAAGCATACAGAGAATAAAACAGAGTAAGTGCCAGAAATGAAAGAGTGATCTGATATTAATTATTGACTTCTGTTTGGATTTCCCTAACCCCTCCACAGGTTTCCAACACATTCTGTAACAGATCAGACTCTATTCACTCCTCAGAGAAGTCTACCACAGGGGGGTAAGCAATTCCTGCCATCATGACTCTTCACTAAAAGTTTTTAAAGAAAGACGCCTCTCTCTCCCTGCACCAAAACCAAAGATGTTAGGCCTTCTTTCTCAGCCGATGCCAACACTCGAGAGACAACATGAAGAGACAATAATTTACTGGGACAAGATTTCAGATCATCAGACAAGGTCAATGCTATGTGCTGACCCTAGGACGAAACTGAGAATCACTGCCAGTCATAAATCATAGGCACAAAGTTTTTTGATGGAGAAATAGATTGAAATGTGTGATGTTCAGGAGGAGTGTTAAAAAGGAGAGATCAGGAGAAATCTAATCCTAAAGTGAACGATGCAAGGATAACTATAGCAATGTGAGCTTACTTGGAAAAAGAAAAAAAAAAACCACAAAAAAACAGAGTCTCACCTCATAAAATCATGAGACCACGACACAATAAGGAATGAAAGTTTACACAAACTAAGGGCAACACCAGTCTGTCTGGACTGAATTATGGAAATCCATAATTCAACCTAAAGTGCACAAGTTTCCTCTATAGTGCCTACACACATAGGAGGAGAACTAAGAAGAGGGCCTTAGCAGTTACAAGATGGGAGCACAGAGCTGTGCAGAAAGGGCTAAAAAAAATGCTGGGTACAGGGGAGTACATGAAATCTCATCTGACCTTCTGCTGTTTAAGCACTTGATGGATATATCTGTAGAAAACTGTCTTCACCTACATAAGCAATATAGCCCAGTACCCTGCTTGGATCACACTGTCCACACAGAGTATGGGGGTTTTCTCAGGTGAATGTTGCCATTAGCTATATGGGGGGGGAGGGGGGATGTGGTTAAGAGCATTTTCTCTGGAAGTAGTAAGGATGCCTCCATTTCCTGGAAGACATGGGAGATCTGTGGCTTTCAGATACCTCTTCTGAGGTATTAGAACCAAAAGCACTAGATTAGAAGTATTAGCAGAACAGGAAACAGGTACCAGAAGCATAACTGAATGCCTGAGAAACAAAGATCCAGAGCTGTACTCCCTTTCATTGGCAGTGCTGTTCTGCTTAAGAAGGCTGATGACTTAGATATTCTCATGACAAATGGGAAACATAGATGTAAATTTAAAATTTTTCAGCCTCTGAGACTGAGAAGGACCTTGAACCCAGGTGTCTCACTTCTGTCACAGTGTTATATATATATAATGGTCTCCATCATTTAGTCCTGTCTTTCAAGCTGGCATCTGGCAGCATATTTCGTCCAAAATAAATTAGGTCCTAAGCCAGATCTTCCTGGTGTCTTCTAGATGAGCTTAAAATTCCCCTGCTCACAGAGGTCACATGGGAAAGAGAGAAAACTGGCAAAAATATTTAATATATTAATATTTCAGTCTGAAACTGGAGTCTCAGAATCCATATTGCATTCATTGGGGAGGAAAATGGGAAAGAGAAAGACCAGGTAGTAACCTTTAGCAAAATTGTGCAATGACGCCCTTAAAGACTGCAAGTTCTCCTACATGTCCAGTGAAGCCTGGTATTGACCAGGACACCCAAGTTTCTGGATTTTGAACAGACTTATGTAAGAGTGATGGTCTTAGGGTTTATAGTGAAATGATTTAGAGTTGGTACTGTAAATGTAAATGTCTAAGAATGTTATGCAGCACAGACTTTGCGGGAGCCAGTAGGCGTTAAGTTCTTTCTGAGCCATCTCTAAATACCTGTATATTTCATTGTATCTCACCCAAGAGATTGCATAAAGTGTCCAGTGCTACAGGACAGGATAGTGATGGCAAGACAACTCTAAGCATTGGATTTCACTGCTTCCTCTTTCCAAAAGGTGAAGTTTAGTACATAAGAGTTTTGTTTTTACTGCTTCTGAGCTAGAAAAAAAACAATCTTTGCCAAACAGTCTCTTTATAAAGACCCAAAACACAATCCTCATGGAATTGATTTTTTTTTCTTCCAGCTAAGACATCAGGATTGAGCTTTAAAGTATCTTTCTTGAACTGGTTAATAGATTATTGTCCAAAATAAACATATTTCAGTAAGTGCAAGACTTTCTTCCTCCCTCTTTCTGCCTTTTGTTCGACTTCAACTCAGTTATTTATGATTCATTTCATGAGCCACTAGGTTTTCTCTGAAGGCACTAAAAAGGACCAGAGCTATCAAGCAGTTTTAGTGACTAGTGCCAACAAGGAACTGTTTTCCTCCACGCTGTAAAACAGGCACTGTCAATAGACTACAACCGGCAATAAACTATTAAAAAAGGAATTTATGATGGCTACTTATTATCCTCCTGAAATAATGTTGTTACAAGGCCGCCCTTTCCAGTCCTCCTCATGGATCACATGGCAAGTGTCTAACAAAGGGAAAGGCCCAGATCTGCAGGGACTGTCTGCAAACAGCCCAGGAATTGCCCCATGTTACATCAGTACACACACCACATCAGGGTTTCAAAGCAGCAGAGAAATTGTCCCACATTGGACTTGGGTTTGTTCAGATCAGCAATTGTTTTAAGGTGGGACCTTGATTAACTTATATATAGAACATGTTGAATTGTTTTAATAGCTAAATATCAAATTATGGAGGAATGTCTATTATTGTTTCGCGAGGAATTGGTGAACCACAAGGATAAAATAAGAAATGGCACAAGCCTCAAATGGAATCAGATCTGCCTCTTTTTTTAGATTTAAAAAAAATTCTCAGCTCTAGCTCTTTTCCCTTTCTCTCCAACCCATAACAGGCTTTCTTCTTTGCTTAAGTGTCTACCTCTGTTAGGTTGACATTTGACTATGATACAGATTTGTAATTGCTACAAATTCTGGTATACCACTTCCATTAATAGAGCTATCCTATCTTTCTGCAATTAGTGAAATGTTGCCTTCAGTATTTCAGAACAAAAGGAAAAACTATACAGTTCAAACTTCAGTGTCATTTGGATTGACTCCTTTTGGTCTGGACCTCCATCCAGTGTGCCCCTTGAATTGTGGAGCTGGAGACATAAAGGCTGCAGTCCGGGCTGAATGAACCACCCATAAGGGATGTCTCCTAATAACGAGCATCTCTCAGGAATGACGGAGAAGGTCCTAAAGGTGTGTGGGGAAAAGAAGGTCATGGTTTGAAAAGTTCAAGAGAAAAGGAACTTTCGGTCTAGAGAAGGGAGAGGTAGGCTGGGCTGAGAAAGAGCAAAAACTGATTTTAAAAAAAACAACAAACAAACAAATAAAACAAAAAATAACTACACAAACACATTTGCAGCATTAAGATTTCTCAATGTCCTGTTCACTCTCAGTAGTGTTATCAAGCAGGGTTCTCCCCTTGCCCATGTCTCTGCAAACATGGAGTAGTTGCCTGATATCCTGTCTCCTGGACAGTGCATCTGGAGGAGAGAAGAACAATGTTATTTAATAGCAGACATGATCCTGAGAAAACAACACTTACCCTCAGCAAGGCACTACTCCAGAGTTTTTAAATCCACTTTTGTTGATTTTATGAATTCCCAACAAAGAATGTACACCACAGAAAATAATGAAATAGCAGGTATAGAGACCTCAGATGAGAATGAACCATTTTACTGGAGAGGAATTTTTACGAATAGTGTCTGTATGCCAAAAGTCCTGGTGAGCATGAGCTAAACTGCTGCTGAGGCTATAACTTTGGGTTTACAATGTGTTCAGTTATTATTTCTCAGTGAAGGAGACAGTCCTACCTGTGACTACCTCTTACTGGTTTCTTGACTTCTCAACTCAGCTGTGTCAAGACTATATCTCTGCAGCAAGAGGAGCAATAATTAAAGAACCAAATCCATGGGAAGACGTAAATCTCACAAAACCATTGAAATTAGAATTTGTTCACTTATTGCTTAATAGTAATAACAATAAAAACAACAACAAAAAACTACCGGCCATCTTTTATTTCCACAGCGCCTTCTGCCCCTGTGACACTCCCACGGTCCCCAAGCACCCACCCCGGGGGTCGAGGCATGGAGGGGAAGCCCAGCCTGCGGCCGGCAGCGCAGCAAAACCTCCCCTTCCCTGGGACCCCCTGCGGTGAAACACGCTCGTTAATCATTATTTGAGTCTTTTTATCAGCGTAAGAATGGTCTAAAGTGAAACCATCACCTTTCATTTAGCCCAGAGAGGACCGCAGGAAAAAAAATCTTTAAAACCTACGGTATGGCAGAATTTTTTAAGCAAAGGGCTTTGGAGGGAAGGAAAAAAGAAAAGTGTTTAAGTGTGCACGAATAGAGAGAACCATTTAATTAAAAGCATGAAAGAGGACTAAAGACTACATTCATTCCTGCTTTTCGGTAACATATGCCTATCCTATAATTGCCTGTAAATAGCCACAGCAAAAGCAACTCAGATTAGTGGGTTTCTGGATGAGGGATGGAAACTCTGACGAGTCCAGCTGTCGAAAGCTCACATGAACTAGTACTGTATCGGGGGGGAGGCGGAGGAGAGGGGTAAAGTGCGGTGGGGAGGGAGTGGGGAAGGGAAATCAAAATAAATAAATAATTTTTTTTTTTTTTAAAAAAAAAAAAAACGCTAAACCTATAGAAACTCTGGCTTGCAGGGGTATTTTTCTAATTATCACCTTGGCGAGATACAGTTCCGTACTTCCAAAGCCAAGCTCTCCCTTACCATCACGGGTTTTGAACTGTAACAAATGTTCACCACTTCCGTCCCTTCCTCTCTCTCCCTCCCTCCTCCGTCGACCTTTCCACGGGTTTGTACAGATCACCCGCAAAAATGCCCCCGAGTGTCGCTTCGCCGTGCTCGGAGCTGGCGAGCGAGCAGGGCTGTACCGGAGGCTACAGATCCCACCGCACGGCCACGTCCCCTCCGGAGTAGAAACAGGAAAAACCGCTCTTCTGGGCCACCCCACGTCCTCCACACAGGCTTGAAACACCTTTTTTTCCTGTTGAGAGGTAGTCCTCTGCCAAGCGCCTCGGTAAGACGCCTCCCGTTTCAGGACAGGGCCGCAGAACGGTGCGTGGGTAGAGAGAAGAGGGTCGGAGGAGGACAAAAACCAGGGGTGTGCCCACAGGGGCCCCTGCGGGTCCCCTCACAAGCCCGTTGCCCCAGAGCGGAGACAGCCGAAGCCCCGCAGCGGCGAGGTCCCCTCCAGCATCCTCCGCCCGAGTCCGGGGCGAGGCGGGGGAATGCCGGGCTGCTCGCCGGGGGGTGAGGCAGAGAGCTCGTGTCTGGGGGATCCCTTCCCCGGCAGCCGCGGTCATCGGTGCCCCCGCAGGGCTGACGGAGCCCCGATAACACCGACTTTGAAGCTGCGAGGGGCTCCGTGGGGAAGCGACCGCAGAGAGTTCCGTGCGCCCCTCGGGAGAGTGGGGGACTGCGAAGGGTCTGCGGAGGGACGGCGTTCTGATTTCTCAGGCTTTTTGTTAATAATAACACTTTAGCGCTTTGGTAACTGCACGGTCGTCTTTCACAGTATCGTTGTGTCTGGCTGATTTTAAGAAAGGACCGAACTCAGAGATGGGGATTTACACCGAATAGTGCATCTTGTCCACCTCCATGTGTTATAACACGCCAGTTTGGTTACGTGGCTACATCGACAACTTGTTTCAGGCACAAATATTAGCACATCAAGCTTTCACAAATTCCTCCCTCTTCCCCGATTTGCGTCCCTGCGATTGCACTGCAAAAACGGTGGAAGCTAGGGAAAAGATTTGTTCCTGAAAATTCATCACCCGCATTTTCCCCTCGACCGCCGCCGGCCGCTCGTGAGCACCGTGAGCGGGGAGCACGGCACAGCCACCTCGGCTTCCCGCCGCCCTCCGGCACTGCTGCGGCTCCCACCCGCTGCCCGGCGGCACCCCCGAGCCGGGGGAGACGCGTCCTCGGCGTAAACTTTCCCCACTCCTTGAAAGGCAGGGCCCTTCTGCTGTTCATGCGGCACCGGGCAGACCAGAGAGCGGCGAGGCAGGCAATCTACCTCTGCGCCATTTGACCGCGAAAATTCTGTTTTAAATAAGAGTGTGTTTTTGCGAGAGAGAGTTTTCCGTTACCTGTTAAATTGGAACACGTATATAGGGGAAGTTTTCGATATAATGCTGTTTTCGCTCACTGTAAATCCCACATATTGCAGTCAAATTCTTACCAGCTGGGAGGGCCAGAGCAGTAAAACCCAGCAATTCTGTTTCATCATAAATCAAGTTTATGAACTGTAGTACAAGGTATATAACTCTTGAAGCTGCACTTTTTAGTGGTAAATGGCTGTTGAAATATTCGACTGAGGCATTGTCGAATTCCCTTTTTCACCTTAAACTAGACATAGTTCTTACAGCTGTCGGCGTCTCTTCCTTAATTTGAAAGAAATCCACCTGGCATAAATTGGATTAAACAAACAGAAAAGTAAACCTCCAAGTGAAGCATTTAGAATAAAACCCTCAGGCACTGATGCAGCATATAGCCTACGGGTTTGATCTGTATATTTATAATCAGATGGTTACAGGCGCCCGGCCACGGCAGGCTGTCACGCAGCAGTAGTCAAAGAATAGGTGATCTCGTTTTAAAAGGAAATGTAAAAGTACACGTTCAAATTTCGTTTTGAAGGACACTTTCATCCCTATCTATACTTACAATATGGACAAGGTCGGAAGTGCGTCTGCACAAGGCAAATCCCAATTCTAGTTTCCGTGGTGTTTCCTCCTCACTTTTAATTTCTTACTGATTTACTCCAGAGCTTCTTAGGAAAATAGAAGCTGAAGGAACAAACCCGTGGTGTCCTCTCATTCGTGCTCAGATGCTGGTTTGTAGTAAACCGAGATGTCTCGTCCCTCTCATTCAAACTCCAGATTACCATCTACACCGAAGTTCACCTTTTCTTATTTGGAGTTTGATTCTGCACTAGGTAGGACAGTTGCCCAAGAGTATCTGGAGAAAAGTAGCTTAGGGCGTTTTTTGCTCCTAGTGTTTTCATAACTATGCATAAGTTTACTACTACCTTTTCAGAACGAACTACGGCGTCTAGCAAGTCACCGACGATTGTTACCATTATAATAACAACCACGAATATTGCGAAGACTACCAATAAAATATATTGACCCAGAAGCAGAGAACACAGCAGTACGGTAACTGAGTGTTGCCGTAGTAGAAGATTTGGGTAAACTTCTCCGAGTCCCGGCAGTCATGGTAGGTCTCTATCAGGGCTCTTCAGCTTGTCAAAACTTGTCTGATCAGAGGAAGTGCAAGTAAGGAAGAAAAAAATTGGGATTTTGCCGTGTGGCTTTTGAGCTGGGAGGCAGGTTAGGGATAGAGCTGAATAGGCTTTGCTTATGCCATGCCGGTGAGGCTGCAGTGGACATTTGGGCTAGGAAATCCCGCCGATAAGGTGTCAGTTTTTCTCCATAAAAATCACCCGAAATGTTTTCATGAGAAAGAGCTGTCAAGATTTTACCCTTGGGGAAAAGAAAAAAAAGAAACCACACGCTACACACTCACACACTGCCGCGTATAAATAATAATCTGCTATACTATGGGGACCCCCTGAAATCTCAAAGAGGTGTCTCCTGAGTTTAAAATAATTCAGAGATACTTTAAAACTAATTATTGCTGGGTTTAATAATTGTTCCATTTCCCGGTCCATAGATATTCGCAGCTACCTCAAGAAAGTACATCCCATCTCTCCCCGTGGGACTAGGCTTGCATTTTGTGTTGTAATGTGCTTATTTTAATATTTCTCCATTCAAACTTCCACACATTATTTTTGTGCAACTGAGGAAAAGGAGCAACAGCAAAAAATAACCCCGAAGATGCTGTCGCTGACATTGCTCGTGTGTGAGAAATCGTATTTCCCTCCAGAGTTTGCTATCCTAGCTTTTGCGTGGGATTGTGGTGTTGCAGGCGTGAACGGCGTAGGCAAAGCAGGGCAGAGGCAGAGGCAGCCTGCCCAGCTTGGTGCTGCGCCTGCCTGGGCTCTGAAGAAATGTGAGCACGGATGTGGGCATCTTCTACGATTACTTGTTTTGGACTTGTGGAAACAGACTGTCATTTTATATATCCTTAACACTTTTATATACGCCTTAATTTTTTTTCTTTGTAAAATATAGACAGTCTATCTATGGAGACAGATTTAGATTATCTGCTGTGAATGCGTGAAATCCAGGACAAACAAAAAGAAACCTGCTATCGTTTGTAAATTCGTCATAATATTGTAAAATAAGATTGGGAGTTTTAAATTCTTTTATCCACGCTGTTCTTCGGTGTATTCTGAAGTCAATCTGCTTCCATGTATTTGGGATTTTACAAAGAGAAAACCAAGTTTTTTGTTTGTTTGGGGTTTTTTGTTTTGTTTGGGGTTTTGTTTGTTTGTTTGTTTTCGTTTTCGGTGGTTTTTTTTGTTTTGTTTATTTTTTACGGACGTGATATCTAGCAGTCTATCTCTGCTGGAATTAGATATGTTACCGTTTTCTGTGCTTCGCTTTTCCCACCGTCACCCTTCAGACCAGTTTTGTATGTTAATCCGTGTTCCAGTTTAGCTTGCACTAGTACCACACCACCTAATCTGCAACAGTTTCAAAAACGTATCTCGATTTACGTTTGGAAGCGGCGCTGCCACAGCAGTAGTGCTGCTGCTAAAGACCTCGCTTAAACACGCTCGCGGTGCCTCATTCTTCTGGAGGAGGAATATAGTTCCATTTTCCTCTTCGCTTCACAGACGAGAGCCTTGCTTTACCTCCCCAATGGAAAAGCAAAGCATACTGTCCAACGCCTTAACGCTATCGTATGGACCATTAACACACAAATATAATCTCTTGTTTAGAAGTTTATCTGGACCGATTAGGCAGCGGAGTGCTGGCTGAGCCGACCCTAATGCGAGCCAGAAGAAAAGGAGACAGGACCAGGCGAGAGACAGAAGGCGACTGGGAAGAGCTTTATTAGATAAATGTATTAATCTGGATCCCAGCTGTATTTGCAGTGTTTTCCAAGATTCCTTTCAGAAATCATTCTTGTCGGATGTGGGTTTCCCTAATTAATCACTCATGCTGTTGTATACATTACAGCTCAAGAGCATAATTTTTGTCAGTTGTTTTGAAGAGTATTTCTATTTCCATCTGATCTGCATTTGTCGATTAAGCGTACAAGGAACGCAGCACTTGTAGATAGCAGTCCCGATACCGGCTCA
>VYXB01009368.1:548304-631087 GCA_013397135.1 Pachyramphus minor | reverse complement strand
AATCGATTCTATGATTCTATGCTAACGCCAGACAAGGCCTTTGAAGAGAGACACCTCTTCTTCCAACTTTTTCCTGCATTTTATTTGGGTTTTTTGTAAGCCCTCTTCCCAGAAATACTTGAGTCATTCTGTTGTACTTGAAATACTTGAGCAGTTTCTTCTACTGGAAACCAGATAGCACGTGCAGGGCTTGAACTGTCCAGAGAAAAAGAAGCGCTAGGGAAATATTGTTAGAAAATAATCACCTAACCCTGCAGGCAACCCAAGGCACCTACTTCTTGTTTCGCATTACCAGGTTTCTGAGAAGAGTGTAATGATAATTTCAGTCTTATATTCTCTTTTCCTGTGCCCATACATAGCTGACCTCGCTCCCCATGCCAGTGTTCTGGCACTGTAAGAGAATTGCTGGTCTCTCTGCTGCTGCAGTGCTTTGGCTCTCTGGATGCCCCAGCACATTCCCAAGTGGCATTGCCACTGCTGTAGGGATCACATTAGTGATGAGAACTGATTTCTTAGTTACAGCTTGCAGGAGTTAAAATTAAAGGGTTTGTTCAATCAAGAAATTGTTAAGAGAAAAAGTGTTTTAATCCCAAAGAGGGAGAAAGGAACACAAAAAGTGTGAAAGTTTCACATGTATAGAAACTTAGTTTGCATTGGAGAAACAACTGCTTTTCTTTATGGGAAAGGAATGAACTGTGCCACGTGTGTGAGGCAAAGATCAATAGAGAGTGCTGTGTATTTGTTTTTTTATATATACCAACCCTGCCTGCAAGAAACTGAAGACAACCTTGATTTTTGTCTGCTTGTGAAATAAGAAGAGGTAAAAAAATCCCTCACATTCTTGTGAGAGCTCTATAATATAAGTGTATGGAGTGGGGGAGAGTGAGAATACAATATGTGTATATTAAGCTGAAACACAGTCTTTTGGTCTGCTTCCTAAAACAGTTTTCCATGTTTAGATTGTGTGAATATTTCTCAACAAATGAAGTATGAAGTTGGTATTTAAATTGTAAGGGTTTCACTGGAGGGAGATAGAGAATTAATTCTCTTTTCTACTACAGAAAACACCTCTGAAGATTCAGTGAGGAAATTCTGGAAAGCTAGTGTCATTGTGACAGGTATGAGATTTTAGCAGTATGTGATTAACATGTGGTTTTTTTAGAGCTTTACATGTTTGTTTTTCATGTTTGCTTATTGGTAAAAATTGAAATCCTCTTGTATTTCCAGTCCTCATATTTCCATGTGTGTGCTTGAAACATGGTGTTGTTTAGTTACCTTAAAAAGGAATTAATCAGAATCACTTTTACTAAGAAATAAATAACTTTTGTTTACAGGGTTAGAAGAATATTTTGATGTATCTGCTCTCAAAGTGGATCACAGAGTAAATTTCACTGAGCTGATTGCTCTTTGCTAGGGTAGTGGTCTTACTGCGTTTCAGATTGAATGAGAGTTCAAAGAGCAGGAAAGATTTAGGATATGTGGTTTGATCACTGTCTAACAGAAGAAAAGGAAAGCATGTGTTCTTTCCCTATAGTGGCCAGAGCAAATGGTCTAGTGGCCCTACGATATCGTATTTCCCTGCAAAGCCTTAGAGCATGATTTCTTGTTTCCTGTAACAAACAGGAAAAGCATGTTTGTAGAGTACTTTGTAATGTGGCTCTAACTATTATCGTACACACACTTTATGCCTGTAAGACCCCAGACTGGCTGAAAAGACTGGCCAGAGCCAGTCCTTAGGTTTTTCCACAGACCAAAAAACATTTTTCTCAACATAGTGCAATGGGAAGATCCAAAGCTAAGATTTGTGCTGAAAATGAAAGTTTTCAGCTGACTAGTTGTAGTTCTGTATCTTAGAGCAGGGTTATTGAGTTGAGGTAGAAGGTGGGAGGCAGTGTGTGCTGCCCATGTACCCCCCAAAGGCATCACAGAGGTACTGTTGGAACCATGTTACTCTGAGAGCATCCCTGCCAATTAAATGTGACTGTCTATTAAATGTGGCACATCACTTACTAAGAGAAATATAACATTGATTGCAGTTTTTGAAATTCAAGCATCAAGCACAATACGTTGTATCAATCACAAGTTGGAAGTGATGGGCAAGTGAGTAAAGAATCCACTTGCAAATGGAAAGAGAAAAGAAGGTGGATACTGGCAGTTGTTGCTGACATGGAGCAAAGTTATATATCATAAATGTTTATTTTACTCTTGCATCACCTCTTTCTCAGATTTAGTATCTCAATGCGTCTTTGTTGGTTTTGGTTTTTTCTCCTAATGAATAGTGAGAATACAGAAAACAATCACACTAGCTTTACAAAAGAAATAACATGCAAAAGTCATTGGAATGTAAGATTTACATTCACCACAAATACAGTCACACACCCCCCAGTCAAAATCATTCATTAGTATTAAAAGAACTGGCTAGCAAGCCTGTGCCCTGTGTAAATTAGGAATAGTACCTATAGCTGCCTTTTGAGGAGAAGAAAAGGACTAGGGAAAACTCTTTAAACTCTTTTCAGGGTACTTTATTCATGAGGTAATTTCTCCACTGTGATGTGCTGTATTTTAGGATGTTATGCCTAAATGGAGGAAGAGTGCAGTTTATCAGTTACAATAAGATTATTCTTTTTCTATTATGCATGAGAGCCTTCAGTTCATTGCTATTTAAGTGACAAACCAGAAGATATGATGAGAGACTCTCCTCCTCTGCATTCCTACCCTGGGCTTCTACACACACATTTTTGAAAGTTTAGCTGATGCCCTTTTGATCTGGTGAAAATAAAGTGTGAAAAGTTCTCTATATCTGCAGCATTTGCAAATACAGTCAAATTTCCCACCCAAGAAAGTCAAATATTGTAGTAATCAGAAATATATTTTAAGAAGTAAAAAAAAAAAAAAAAAGATCATGCTTGACAAGGGGCATATTACATCCTTTTGCAAATTGTACTTGACCATTTTTCCTTGGTGTCCTGTTAAGGAACAATGAAAATTAATATTCCCTGGACCTGTAAGAACACTGAGAGTGAACACTTTCTATTTATTACAAGTAAAGTATCAATCTGCAAGGGAATGCAATGTAATGAGAGGGCCTCAGCCATTATGAAATGCATAAGATCATAAGGCCAAAAATCTGGGCCAAGAGTGTTGGAAACAAAAAACATGGTAAAAAGGCTTACAGTTTCTAATAAGCTGTACAAAGGAAATTATATCATTATAGTATGTCTTTTATCTGTCTTTAAACAGGTTTTCTCCCCTTCTTTTATGTTGCCAATTTGACACGAGTCTACAGTGAACCAGTGAAGACATGAAGGGACAGAACATACCAACTCTTACCATCTATTTATTTTACATCAGTGCTATACTTTGGGGTAGGTTTTAGCTGAAAAATAATAGACAAAAATTATTACTTATTTCTAATAGGGAGAATTAATTAATTCAAACACTGTTTATTAACAGTAAAGATCGAGGAACGTGTGAGGAATGCACACCTGAGTTATCTCAGGGGCCTGGGACAGCGCTCCCTGTCTGTGGTGGCAAAGCTGTTTCAAGAAGTTCTGCCCTTACTGCCAGTTACACCATCACGTCCTTTTCCCCTGTGATGGTACAACTGCTTGGCACCATGTGAGGGTGGTTGGTAACAGGGGTCATTGCAGCATGGCACTGTGAAGGTACGAGGGAGCAGCAAACTGCAGCTTAGAAGGGTTTGAAGTTCAAGGTGGAAAAGGTGTGGAAATGCATTTGAAGCTCAGGTGGTAAGGTAGCAGTGTGCTGATTTGAATATGTAGGTGCTTACTCAGGATTTCTACCTAAACTGATTGTAAGTTTAAAGACCGGAGCTCTGTGTTATAATATTGATTAAACTGAATGAAGACCCTTGCTGTCCCAAGGGACTAAAGCAACAGAAAAGCCATGAAAGAGACATTGGCACACTGGTTAGGAATGTGCTGCCTGCAAGAGCTTTTTTATTTGTCAGGGATAAGGAAGAGCAAAAATATACTTGTAGACTGGATTAAACTTACTCATTTGTACTTATGGGCTTTAGGTTTTACAGAACAGGAAGAAGTTACGGGGCTGTTTTCCAAGGATTGCATCCTCCCTTGTCCTTTCCCACCTGGGAATGATGTTGTAATTCACTGGCGCAAATGGGGAAAACCTGTGCACTCCTACTACCACCAGAAGGATCAGCTGGCAGATAACTCAGAATACATTAACAGAACACAGCTTTTCCATGAGAACATCCCTAGTGGAAATGCATCCTTGAAAATTTGTAACCTGACTGTGACTGACGAGGGCACTTATGAATGCTATGTGGGAACAACGCAAAATTCTACCAACCGGCACGTCACGCTGCATGTAAAAGGTCAGTAAGGCATCAAAAATGGTTGAATTGTGCCAGTGGAAATGGGATGATTTTCTCATGTTATTTCTCACGTGGAATCAAAATCCTCCAATCCAACAGAGCACATTTTGGGCCTGATGGTGTTATGAAGCAATTTGTTTTCTCTGGTGAAACACTGTAACATGAATTGAAAAATTACAGTGCAGCACTGTTTTCATAACCCCTTATAAATAACTGTGGAATAGGTTATTAGGTGGTATACATTATGTTTCTTCTCGGAATAGTACAGACCCTGGCATTGACAGTAAGTTGCTATGCTTTCTTCTGAAATCAAACACACATTAAGTGTTGTTCTAATTATTCTCCCCAATGATATTTCAAAAGGGCAATCACTTCAGCTTAAAAACTATTTTGAAAGTAGTAAGATTTTTTTTTTTTTTTTTCATCTACAGTTTCCTCTTATTATGCACTGGAATACCAAAAGACAGACACAGAAAGGAGACTGAAGTGCTATGCCTTTCTCACTTACCCAGCACCAGATATATCTTGGGTACAAGGCAGTATGTCTATCCAAGAAATAGATCGTGAGGAAACCAGGGATGGAGTTCTCTATTCTCTTAGAAGTGACCAGAACATTATAAACACAACAGCGGATCCTTACTACTGTCGTATTCGTGCCCATCGTTTAACCTGGACTGCTGAATGGAAGATGCAAGGTAGGAATGAATGGAAGTCTCTTCCTGCATCATTATTAAATGTCACAGCTGGCTTCAGAACCAAACTGAAGACAGTATTTCTGCAGTGCAGAAATAGTGCACATGGGTAGTGCAAAAGGATATACCTTTCTCTTTGAAACTGTTAGGATTCCAAGGCAGCATTGCAATTTAAATCCAAGAGGTAGAAATGAGAGGGGCTAGCTCACCCTTCTCTAAGTTACTTTGAATATTTCTTCCATATCAGTTTCACATTTTAAGAGGTACCTAATAAATAAACTTTACACTCTATCAAGGAAAGAATGAACTTGGACAAAATACGGAGAAACCTTAGAGAATATGTGGGTTATATGGAAGTTTACCTGCTGCTCTAGATGCGTATAGTCCTTACTCAGTCCATTTCCCATCTTTTGCCAAACTTTTATCAGTACTGTTTGATCCTTCCACTGTACATGCACTCTTAGGTGCCAATTTGAGTGCTGGGCTGCATGGGAATGGAAAGCAGCAATTTAGCAAACAGCAGTTCATTTTGATAGTTAAGGAAAATCAGGACTATGAAATTTCAACTCTCTGTTTTGTCCTCCTTCTGAATTTGATTGGAAATTCAGTTCAAGTAAGTAACTGGTACTTTTCAACCTCTGCTGTATCTTAGGAAATATTTTTAATTGGATGAAGCGCAATACAAGAGCAGTTCCCCTGTGAGATGTGCATGGGTGCTTCCATCACCCTGATGCTCTCAGTTCCTAATCCACTGCATGTGCTTCAGAACAAGGGCGCAGTTTTTAATATACATGGAATACAATATGGGTTTCAAGTATGGCATCACAGTAGCTAACAATTGCACTATAAGTGTCCGTTTTGTTAATCTATGGCTCTGATCTGGAAGAGAAAAGGGTACATTTGGTTACACTTCTGTTTGAATTTCCCTGCATCTATCTATCCCCTCAGTAACACATTTTGAAAGCAAACTGCTTTACTTTTCCTTCTATAATAGCAGTGGGGGGGTACAGTTTTGTTTTGTTTTGTCTTCATGATTTTCTGCCCTTCACCTCTGTTCATTCAGCCCTACACAGAGAAACCAAGTGTGGTTATGCCATGTCAAAATAATGTATTAGCTTCCTCTCCAGCTGACTGCCAGCCACCACAGCCTCCTGCGGTTTTCCTTTCTTGGCAGAAAATCCCTGCTATTAAATTGATAGTTGTGCTATGATGCTAGTTTGTCTTACCTAAATTATAAAATATTAAGGTATTCCTTCAAGTTACCTGCCTTCTCCTTCTCCTTCTTGTTTTTTTTAAAGCTATTCAGTAACTGTTAAATGTTCAACATAGACAAGTAAAATACTTAAGTTCACTGTAGCTGAAAACTATTTCTAACTAAATTATGATGTAAGAGTTTTATCCTTTTGCTTTAATGGTGTAGGTTTCTTATTAGTTGCATTTTCTCTCTGCTCCCAGCATGTGGGATTTCTTGCTACTTTACAAAGTAACTGAGACTGGACTGAATCACTTCTATTAATGAGCCCCCCAATTAGAGGAGAAATAGTCAAAAGAAAAAGAATTTTTAACAGTATTGCCAATACTAATTAGATTTTTTTTTTGTCTAAGATAGATTTGTTTTTAAAATCTTCAGATGCTTCTAGAAACATACTGTGATGTTTGAATATGATATCAAAGTATTGAAATATGTTTTTATATTTGTCCATAGTAGTATGGGCAAGTACTCATAAAAAAATCAGAAAATGTCTAAATAATCTTCACAACATTTTCAAAATAACCTGCAGAGAGTTCTTTAATTATCTGTTTCAGACCAACTGAATATTACAGAAGGAAGTAACATCATAATTCCTTGTGAATACAGCAATAACACTGCAAACACTGAAGGTGTCTGTGTTGTTTGGAAGTTAATCAGACATTCAGTGACTTCAGTCGTGGCCTCCTTCAACGGTACATCCCACTCTTACCAGCCTCGAGCCCAGATAAACACAAGTGACTTTTCACTGATCCTGCGTGATCTTACTGCAGTTGACAGTGGAGAATATCTGTGTAATATTTCAACACCTCGCTACACAAAAGTCATTGTGAGAACTTTGCAAATTGGTAAGTTGCCACTCCTTTCATTTCAGAGGATGAGGACCAGATAGGGTAATGCACAGCCAAAGAGTGAATCAGAAATCTGTAAAATATTGAGGAAAATCATCTTGTATAATTGGTGCAGTTGGGTAGAAGAGATATTTTACTATTGTCCCAGGCAAAAAAAGGTTACCTAAGATGTTTTTATTTGAAGACTAGAAATTCCTTTTTTTTTTTTTTTTCAACCAGCAGCTTTTTGTGGCCAAGGTCTCAAAATCAGTGGCTGCCTTCAGTTGCCACCAAGTGCCCTCAGAGCTGAGGGCACAGGGGGACTCGAAGAATCCTGTCCTAAATATTCTGCTCACAGCAAATATGGCTTTAAAGGTGGCGGAGAGATGATGGGAAGCCCGAAGATGTGGCATAAGTTGGGCTGCAGAAGAAACCTGGTTGAAGAGAACACACACTTGTTATTTTCAAAACTTTAATTCTACACTGTGGGCCTCTTTTAGGCCTGGGTATATATATGTTTAAATGCATGCCTGTGTTTTTATAAACTGTAGTAAATTTTCAGCTGTGAAGTCTTAGTTACATTTTTTTCATTGTCAGTAGCACATATAACAACAGTAGCACACAGGCTACTTTTAATTTTACACAGTTAAATACAATCACCTAAAAAACTGAGAACTAATATAGGGCACCTCATTGGGGTTTTTTAACTAAGAAGAAATTCCGAAACAAGCCAGGAGATGAAAAATAGTGGCAGTGTAAGAAAAAGGGGCTAGAAAAAGTGATAATAGCTGCATCTTTTTGTCTTCCTTTCTTCCCCCTCCCCCAGCCTAGCTTAGTTTCATTCTGAAAACTCGATGTTTTAAATGGCAGTGGCTATGCACAACCTGAAGGAGGGGAGTTAGATTAAAGAAAACAGTTAAGTGAGACAAACATGCTTCCCTACAGATCAAATTCCAGCATGATCATCCTTATCCTATGAACTTAATATTGTGCTTCTGAAGTGGAGAGCATTGAACACCTCCAAAGAGTCACACATTTAACTGGCTTTCCTAAGTTACTTGCACAAGTCCATCAGTCTCCCTGTATGTTTACTGGAGACAGTCCAAATGTCATCAGAGTTATCCCCACCAAATGCCTTTCTCTAGCTGCTCTCTACAGATGGATCTTACAATAGCCATAGGTGATACAAATCCCCTCTTCAGTGGTGGAATTACTGTGCTGCTCACAGAATCTTCCTGCTCTTGGACCAGAAATACATTGTACAGTACAGAGAAGACACTTACCAGAGAGACTGGCACCTTCGTGGCACACAGGCTGAAGGCAGATAAGTGGTTAGAACCAGCAGGGTGGAAGGGAACGAGATAGGTCACTTTGTTGCAGAGCAGTCAAGGCACAGCAGCTGCTCAAGCATCAGAAGGATTTCCAAGTGTCACTGGAAAGAAGGCTTTCAAGGGGAAAAGAAAGATGAATTTCCAATCATTTAAGAGGGTCTCTCCTGTGTAAGGAAGGGTTGCAGCTTACCAAAGGAACTGACAAGGTGTCGATACGTAGTCAAGCTAAAGGCAATGACTAGGTTAAATGCTCTGGTTTGGCAGTTCTCATTTTTTACCTGTTTCCAGAAGAATGTAGAATTTTTCAAATTCTTTGGACTAGACACAGCAGTGGAAAGGTAGCCTGAAGTAGAAGAAGCTTTTCTAACAGTTTGGTGCCACGCAGAGGGGTTGCAGCTATGGGCAGTTGTGGAATCCATTGTTACCACCCACCTCAGGATTTCTTGTGTCCACCTGGATTGTGTGGTTGCACTCAGAAGCTGGGAAATGTTTTAGATTAAAGTTGCAAAGATTTTGCAACAGAAGTAATGGAATCTGTAATCCAGGCTGGATAACATTTACAGAGCTGCTCTATTGGAAATCAGCAGAGCCATTAATGGCACTGAGCACTGTACCTGGAGACAGTGTTTAATATATTGGGGCAGTTGATTGGTTTTAAATGGGACTAGTGTTAAGAAGTCATCAAATCATATCACATAAGCACAAATGGAATTCTTTATCAGCACAGTTAAGTAAAATAACGTGCTTTTGGCTATTCACACTTAACTCAGTAAAGTATCACTTCAAAGTCTTACAGTATGAGTCAAATGACTTGAACATTGTTGTCTTTGTCCCGGTTTCCTTTTAATGTTTCTTTCTCCCAAAATCATAGCTTTGATGTAGTTATTGAACAATAGTGAACATTAATTTGTGATATAAAGCACTTCTGTTAAACTTTTTGGAATTTTTATTTTTCAAGAAAATTCAGGTAGCACCTGGAAAATTGCGCTAGGAGTGCCCATTGCAGTGGGGCTGATAGCAGGATTCTTCTAGATCAAGGTATGTACAGTGATTAGATTATTTGTTTTTTAAGGTACTATTGATACTGATCCCCTCAAGATTTGCATTGGGGTTTGGGTCAAACTTTGCAACTTTTTATAAAGTTGTTAATCGGTAGCTGTAGCAGACAGTTGTGATTAAGTAATTGCATTGTGAGCATCATGAGCTAGAATAATCTTTTGTTTTAAGAGACAGGGAAGGCAATCTCAGGGCTGATTGGGCTGGCGGTATAGGAGCCACCAGGAATTAAATCAGCAGAACTGAGCAGTAACTGGGGGAAAGGTTACCCCTTACAAATACTTGCCAGTAACTTGCTTTAAGAACAATCAAATTGGTGAATTTTCTCACTTGTGTTTAAAACCAAAGAAAACCCAAACCAAAACACAAAGTCCCTCAAACAATACATGTACTGAGTCTTCATTAGGGCCAGAATTACTTTCGATTGTATCTGATGTCAAAGCTTATCAAAGCTCAGTTTGAAAAGTTATACTACATTGCTTTGTTTAGGAGACTGTTATAACCTTATGGTCCCTAATCTCATCTCTTTGCACACCTCTCCTGTTTACTGGAGTACAGCATCTTCAAGTGGATGCATTTTATTCTGATGCATTTGTAATAGGCTGGCTCTGTCTTAGAATATTCTGTCTCTTCCCTCTGCATTTGTTGTGAGTACCCTTAAAAAAAACAGTACAGCCCTATCCATGGAGAGATATACCTTCAAACTCCCTTGGTTTTTGTCACAGTGTGAATTTGGTAAGCTTCAGGAGGCATTTGATGATGGTTACGATGAGGTTCAGCAAGAACACATGATTATGCCTCAGTCATTTTTCATGTTTCTCTCACAGATTCACCTACATGCATTTTAATAGTCAACTTTAATGCTAACATGCTTTAGAGATAATAAAGATGACTTCTGCAATGCAGGTCTTTAAAGGATTTAAGCAAGATTAATTTATCTTGGGACCTATTGAGACCTTGAACATATCATAATCAGAGTAAGTGGAACAGTTTACTGGGTAACTCAGCCCTGGTTCCATTGATAAAGGACTAGATGGAAGAAACAGGAATGTTTCTGCACTGTTATGTAGATGCTTATTTCACTCAGATAATGTTAACATGGAAAATGCTGACTTAACTTTACAGTGAGTGTGTCTTGTTCTGTTCCCACTAGGGCATTAATTTTACACTTCAGTGTAAAACTCCTTCCTTGGGGAGGCATCAGGACAATTCGCTCACATGGGCTGAAGATATTTATCTCTGCTGATGGCCATAATGGATCCACCTGTGCTGATGTAACAGGAAGCCTTAAAATCTTAGGTGTCAAAGGTTCTTGAAATATAATCCAGCATTAATCTTTCAGTGAAGAACTCCCTGTCTCAGGGGAGGTACCATGGATGTTCCCACCTACCCTGAGCCCAATGAAAGACTACACTTGGACTTCACCTAGCAGTTTGAGGCTCTCCCCTCACTCCATGGGGCTTCTACTGCCCAGGTCTCAACCACCATCTCAGTGGATCAGGACTACAACCACCATCAGTGTTGCAGTGACCAGGTCTCATCACCTGATGCAGTGGGTGCCTTGTGAGTCCTTCCACTCGTGGCCCTGCTCCAACTGCCTGTGCCAGCACTGCAGCCTCACTCCAGCACTGACCCTCCAAACCATTCCTGCCAGGTTTTAATGGGTGCGGGGAGGCTGACTGCCATCTCATTTTGGTACAGTGGGTGGGAGCTTTTGAATTTTCTGGTTAGCTTAACCCAGGTTTATCAGTACTGTTGTTTGTCATTCTTCTTGGTAAAGAGTTATTTTTTTCCATTTACATCCAAGTGTATTTGATCTCTCTCTGTCTCTCTGTATTGGAGAGAACCAGGGGTATTGAATCAGAGGAAGGAGACTTCTGTCTGAGGTCTCCTCCCCCCCCAAATTGTCTCAAACCAAGACAGTATTTTAATTTAATATTAGTATTCTTATTAATATTTAATATTTATTTAGTAGTATTTAATAAGCAAAGACAATCTCCCTGTTTAAAGACAGAAAATACCTAAGAGAACACCCTGTTTCTGAGCAACAGGCAGTCCTACTGGGAGGTGTCCCTTGACACCATCTGCTGTATCTGTCCTGCAGCTGGCAAACAGAAATCCTTTGGTGGTAGTGGAGGCTTCTAAACTGACTGTTCATATGAAAACTTTTACTTTCTCCTCTCCTACAAAACTCTTAGTATTCTACTGGCAGAACAAATGGAAGCTTTAAGGGCTGTCCCCGGTGATAGGTTTTATCTGTGCTTATCTTGGACAGCGTTAGTTTTTTTGCAGTAGTTGTGAGAGGGCATGGCCAGGACCCAAATATTATTCCAGACCACCTCACCTCATTTCCACAAGTGGGGAGAAGGGGTTCCGTGCAGCTGAGAAAACGCCTGGCATTGTTCATTGTCTCAGGGTCCACAGTGAGCATTTCTGCATGTGAATCAATCTTTGGTACATTTTTGTTATTAATATTGGTGCTGTTACTGTTCGTTTTCTTATCTCAATGCTGTTTCCAGCAAACTGTTCCTATCTCAACCTGGGATCCTCACCTTTTGTGCCTCCAATTCTCAACCCCATCCCTCCGCAGCGGTAAAGGGAGGGGGAAAAGGGAGTGAGTGCAATGTGTGGTTTGGAAGAGTCCTGGTGGGGGCACTGAATAGGGGGAGTACCATTCCTAAACCATGACAGCCTTACTTGGCACCCAGTGTGGGGCACAAAGGGTTGAGGTAACAACAGATCTGCCTCAAGCGGGTTCGAAACAATTTTTATCTAAGCATTTGCTGTATTAGCTATGGATCCAGTGGTCACAATGTTGCTTGGTCTGTTTACATGTGTATGGTACTAATCCTGTATATATTCCGTAAGTGCTCCTTGCAGCGATCTTTTTTGGAGTAGGGAGAGGGATCAGGATTGTTTTGTCGTTGTAATGTGTGATATTGGCTTCTGACATGATAACATCAGGGGCAATGAGGGTCATTTGGGATGTATATTAAGTGTTGCTCTCCTGCCCTGGCCTTGGGTGCTACTTCTGGGAATTCATTAGTGATCGTACCCAGACTGTGGAGGGGGACAAAGGAGGATAATTTTCCCAAGATTTTCACCCCAGAACACTTTTTTGGGCTTTGAAAATCAAATTCTGTGGGGGCATGGCACCCCAGAAACAACAGCTACTTTAACAATCTGCATATGACATACGTGAGGCTGTGAAGCATGACTGGATTTGCCCTTAGTTTTGATTTTGTCAGAGATCTGCCAATTAGGATTTGTTCCAATATAATGAAGTGAGCTGTTGGCAAGATGTAATCTTTTATTGATCCCTGAGGCTTGGCAAAATAGAAACACAAATAAATGAATGAAATATACTATAAAGTGTGTTTGGATTTTCACTTGATGTTTATTTCTATAAGTGCTTATTTTTTTTCTACATCTGCTTTCAGTTGTGCCTGATTATATCAAAGTATCTTCTCATATCTGTCAGCTTGGACTGAATTTTACTCCTCTTCATGAACCTGAAATGCAATTGAGATAGTATACAACTGTTAGAAAGAAAATGGAAGTGTTGAGGGGTTTTAGGGTAAATTCACAAGTAAGTGACAAAAGGTTCTATTTACTAATGGTTCTGCTCGCTGGTATTTTCTGTTTGTATCTGAAATAAATTAGCAGCAATCTAGCCCAACTTTGGCATTTCACTTCAGCTAACAATACAGCTGTCTTGTCCTCTTCCTAGATTTTTTATATCCCTTTGAGAGCAGAGGACTTCTATACAACCCTGTTTCAATAGGTGGTGTTTCCAGGAAAGTGGGTACAAGTAGCAGTAGACAAGGTATTTCTAATGCTACATGATCAGAGTAGTCTCTACAGTGCCTTTCTCTCCCCAAAGATATGTCATGACTTTTGGGACAACAGTCACTGCCTGAACATGTCTCCTGGCAGCTATTGCTGTTACTGCCACAAAACTCTTTTTGTGGAGCTGACACCTCTGTGTGCACCTTTGAGCTCTTTTGGCAGTGCAACATTCTGCTATAAACCAGAGCTGGAACTGGTGTTGGCAAATAGCATCTGACTAATAAAAATAGACATCCACTGTTCTATGACTTTAGCATATTTGAGCAGAAAGAGGGTACTACTAAGATACAGGGAATAAACAGCAATCTTAACAGTATTTACAAAAATAAGTTACTCTTGTGGCTTAGCTAAATAGGTATGGTGTTGGTATGATGCCACAGCTTTGTGAATCTGTGAGTTTTCATTTTTTTTGTAGGGCTGAAATAATTTAAAGAAAAATTTGTGGAAATTTTTTACTCTTAAAAGATGTAAATCTTCCTTTGAGCTTCAGTTACAGTACTGCTTCCTGCACATGTAAATGTGTGAGAGACCAGATATTCATGTAGTTTTATATAGCTGTGCCCTAAATGGTAAAGCAACAGTCATTTATATCAGTCAAAGGTGGGTTTTTTAGTCCAATATGACATCAGAAGTTAGTGTTCCCTGCCATAGAATGGTGGCTACAGAAGACAAAAGAGAAGTGTTTGAATCACATGTGATAAAAATACCAAAATTATAGAGAAGGGGTTTTTTTTCACCTCTTTCTTAACTCAGGAGTTGTTATCCCCATAAAACTTAAGTGATGTTAAGCATGGAAGTTTATGTTTCACTTGCAAATGACATAGATAAAGCAACGAGCCAGCTCCTCTTTCTGTCATTCCTAGAAGTAAGAACTCTCTTCTTATTTGCCAGAAGACAAGCATAGGTTTGCATTCAGTACCAGACCAAGTGGTTAAGGTACCTTTTAGTTTCATCAACATTGTTCTTCCAACATTCATAGCAACTGTGAAACATCACAAAGATATTTCTAATAACTAATAACTTCCCAGCACGTGGGTGACAAATAACTAATATTTTATTTTTGTCCAGCTCTTCAAATCAATACAAGTTCATTAAAAGAGCAATGTTAAAATATCTGGCAATCTGCTAATGTGGTAACCCCCAGGCTGTATTACATACATAGAAAGCTACATCAGCAGAAGGAGGAAAAGGTGGAGACTTAATATTCCTTGGGAAAAAAAAAACTCAAAAAACCCAACCATAATAAACCCACCAAAATCACCACTTCTGCTGCTGAGTGCAGAGGTTAAATAACAACATCAAGAGGACAGAGAATATATTTTGTCTAAGTGTCAGATTGCTGTCTTAAAGGGTTATCTTAATGTTAAAGGGTAGACTGAAACTAAAAAATGTAGTGAACAAGAATTTATTCCAGTCTATGCTATTTTTAGAGATGTAACAGATACATAGCATCCACTACGGTGTATTACCACACACAGTGTTACCATACCTTTTTCATGCCAATATCCCTTGACTTGCTCCTCAGCTTATTAACTTGAGATTCAGCTATTTCAGCCCTTTCTTCAGCATCATCCAGATCATGTTGCTGTTTTCTGTACTTCGAGAGGTACAGATTGGCTTGAGCTTCCTGGTGAGAGAAAACAGTGCAGCTGATTTCCTCCTGTCCACATGAAACAAAGCTTTTCATTTGAAGTGGGATGGAAAGTGCTCAGCATGACGAGCTAAAAGCCATATGGGGACCACTTGCCTCCTGGAGAACTGAGATTGTTGTTTTACAGAGCTAATGTTTCCAGTGGCATTCTCCATTTTAGGTGAACTGTGAGGCTCTCAATGTGCTTTCTGAGGGGCTAAGAGGAAAAAAGTCTTTCCTGTTCTTTCCCTTCCCCCCTTGCCTTGCAAATCATACTGCAATCTTAAGATAAAAAATTGAATATCTTAACTATAATCAACAAATATGCCAAATGTTTTAATTTTAAAAGAAATACACAGTTTTATATACAGGGTTTATACACAATAAAAATAACAATGCACAAAAAGCGTGTATTTGTACTAGAAGCTTCTATGGATAAAAGACTGAGTTTAGAACATTAAATCTCTCAAAGTTAAAAAGGCCCAAATAGTTACTTACAGCTTCCTCTGCTTGGTGCTTGTAACTCTTCACTTTTAATTGTAGCTTGTCAATCAGATCCTGCATCCTGGCAAGATTCTTCTTGTCTTCTTCTGACTGTATCAAAACACTGTTAGTTGGCTGCTGAAGTAAAAAGGCCTAGAGCTTCTTCCACAATGCATGAAGTATAGATGCCATGCATATTTTGGAAACTTATAGCTCAAAACACAAACTAGCCATGTTGTGATCCTCCTGTGTACAGATGAGGAAATCTTCTGTAGGTTCAGTGAAGATGTGTGGAAGTGTGGATGACTGAGAGAGACTACCCTCTCCATCTATATACATGTGAATATAGATACACATATAAACACAGATGTGCACACACTTTCAGAGTTGTACACATGCATACACCCAGAGTTCCTCCCTCAGGGAAGAGGAACACTCTTGTCGTTATAAAGAGTGTGATGATATAGTGAAACAGACTTATGGAAGAGTCTAAAACTGTAATTTGCATAATTTGAAGTCTGGTTTGGAGGCATTTCTGGCAAAAGGAGCCAGGTTTCAGCTGTCACACTCCGTAAGCAGAAGGACCAGATAATTCTGCTGGCTCACTGTATTCCAAGAAAACAACTGTCACTTTCTGCATACAAAAGTCAAAGTAAAACAACAGGTGAGAGGCTAAGTAATCTAAAGCAGATGGATGAGTTTATCTTCTTAAGAATGCTCTGTGCTGCAGGCCTTTTTTGAAACCACAGCTGTTGGCAAACCTGCAGGAGGCTCAAGACTAGACTTTGCTGCTCAGCAATAGGTGACGGGGCCCTGGGACTGAGCAACCCTACACTGAGTGGTGCATTAGAGTCAGCAGAGTCCCTCTGGCTCCTTTTGGCAACAGCAGCACAGCTGAGAGACAGCTGGGCTCTTTCTTCCCTTGCCTTGTGAATAGTCATCGAAGCCTGCTCCGTATTAATACTGTACTAACTCCACATTCCCAGGGACAGAGGCTTTCTAACACTAGTTACAACAAATCAGGCAAGAGGATGATGATCACTGGAACAAGATGCCTAGAGAAGCTGTGGATGCCCCATCCCTGGAAGCAGTGTTTAAGGCCAGGCTGGATGGAGCTCTGAGCAGCCTGGTTGTAATCTCTGTAAGCTCTGGGTAATGCCATCCTTCACTGGAACACTGAGGCAATTTAAGACAAGTTTCTTTCCAACATACCTGGTAAGTCAGCTCTTTTATGCGTCTCTCAAACTTGCGGGCTCCTTTTTGGGCATCTGAATTACGACGCAGTTCAGTCTCAAGTTCATTCTCCAGCTCACGAACCTGCAAAAAAGGGAAAACCCTTGCCATTATGCTACATATATTTAAAGCAGCAGATAATTTGGTTCAAAGTTCAAGAAATGCTTATTTTCTAGGCATCTCCATAGAGTCAAATTTCAAGAAGAGATCAAAATGTCACCTTTCTATTCTGCTTTTTCCTAAATGTATTTAAGTTGCGCCACCAGTCAGAGATGTAGACATGTGCAAAGGCCAGAAGAGTTTAACAAAGCAAGCATTGGAGAGGCTTTTGCTGATTTTAGATGCTGGGCCTATTAATTTTTTTTTTTTTAATCCAGGGCTTTGGTTATCTGCTGGTCAACAGCTCATTGTAGCTGGCTGATGAAGGGGAAGCATGCCTCCCAGAACTGCTCACCTCCATTTTGTGAAACAGAGGAAACTGTTCATACTACCCCTTCTTGGCCTCTATAAACTTACCAGGCCATCCCTAGGCTACCTACCTAAGTGCCAGTTCTGTAAGCAGAAGGCAATGGTCTGAAGCTGCGTCACAAACTTACCCTGGATTCCAGTTTCTGGATCTGCTTCTTGCCACCTTTCAGAGCTATTTGCTCTGCTTCATCCAGTCTCTTCTGGAGATCTTTAATGGTTTGCTCCATGTTCTTCTTCATTCTTTCTAAGTGAGCACTAGTATCCTGCTCCTTTTTAAGCTCCTCAGCCATCATTGCTGCCTGAAAAATAACCACATTTTACAGCAGCTCTCTTATGCTGTTGGACTGTGTTTCAGAATAGAGGGTGGAAGATCAACCTTGAATTGTCTCCTATTTGGATCATTCACTGTACCCAGAGCTCCAGACAATACCTTCTGTGTGTATATCTTGGGTGGACAGAGAAAACAGAAGAACAGAAAAACCTTGGAGGCCTTTTCTCCCTCCCTATTCTGATGCTTTGATTTAAGATTCCACCCCTCCCTATTTCTTTCTTTTTTTTTATTATCTGTGCTATATCATGTCTTCATTTATAATGCCTACAAGTAAGCGCGTGAAACTCATTAGAGACATTTTATACAGAAATTATTCAAAATCTAATCTAGGTGTTTGGAGCTCATGAAAGGTAGTAGCCTAAGACAACTGGCAGACAAATTTCCCTGCACAGCCACAGGTGAGAGCTGCCTGGGCAGTTGTAAGAGCAGAGCAACTGCTGCAGTCTGTGCTGGGGTAGAAACTCAGTATCATCATGTTACATAGTCCCTGGTCTTTCTGTAAGACAGGTAAAAAGGGTGCCAAATTAGCTCATTCCTGCTTTGATGTTTGTACCTGCCACCAAGAGCCATTTACAGATTTTGTACCCATCACTGAGCTGTCACCAAAAGACAGCAGTCATTGTAATCCAGGCTGGAGCTGCATCAAGGAGAATCAGCATCTTCTCTGTGGCAGGCAGCAATAGAGCTGTCAGCCAAGAATAGTAAAGACCACGCTACAGGAATAGCTGCATCCAGGCACTCCAGACACATAACTGACAGAAATGTCCAGTTTTAGCTTTCATTTTATTTGCTGGTATGATGTGAAACATCATCTGAACTATGAAGACGTGGATTTTTCCAGGTCTGTGGGAAATGAAACTATACCTGCCCAAACATGCGTCCTCCCTAGAAGAATGTACTCCATCTCTCTTCCTGGAGTCTTAGGCCTCATGTTTTTTCAATTCAGTAATTTTGTTTCTCACATCATATTCTATGTACACCAGGAAATCTGTTAGTGCTAGTTCAATCTGTACTGGTTTAATGTATCCAGGTGAATAACTTGCTTGATAAAAAGGTGACATGACCTAAAACTTTGAGGACCAGTGGAAATGCATTCTTGGGAAAACAAAACCCCAAGAAAACAACCAAACCCAAACCCTAAACATCAGGAAAAAAAAAATAAATCTGTCCTCTCATTTACTTCTAGCCTGCTTTATTTTGTAGTTTCATCAGTTATCTCCAGATAGCTGTGGAACACTTTGGATATATGAGCTCTGTAACAAGCACAGAAATGATGACCTGGAAATACTTTCTTGGCTGTCCTCGGACAATGCGGTATGAGAAGAAGTGAGCAAGGAACCAGCCTACTTACATCTGTGATTGCTTTCTTGGCTTTTTCTTCTGCATTCCGGCACTCTTGGACTGATTCTTCCACTTCATTCTGCATCTGGGAAATGTCACCCTCCAGCTTCTTCTTTTGATTGATCAGGCTCGTGTTCTTTTATTAAGTTTTCCCCAGAGGAACAGTGGAAAAGGAGGGAAACTGATGATTAGAGACAACTCCTCTAAATACCATAGCACACCAAGACTTACTGATTTTTGCAGCTCCTGGATTACACAGAGCAATATTTGGGAAGGGAGACCCAGGTACATGGTAAGGGATGGCTTGACTAGCAAATGTAGCTTCAGATGGAGCAAATATTAAAACTACTCTCTAAGCTGTAGATATTCAGATCTTGATTCAGATAAAGCAATAAGCAATAAGCTTAGAAGAATGAATAAGGCAGTTCATTTTAGTAAATTAATGATTGTTAATCAGCCAATAAGGTGATTAAAACAGAAGCTCAATGCCACTAGAGGGCTGGAGGAAACACTGCAGAACATCACCAGCCTGTAGCACGTTTTGATTTCTTTGTGACTATTATTTGTGAAGAGAGGCAAAAATGCTGTCAAGTCAGAACATGCCCCTCCATGGCACCTTAAAAACTGCAGTGTCCACCTCGACAAAGCCCAAAGTCTCTCTTAATGGAGACCTGCAAGGCACAGAGTGCACTTTACTGCAGGTGGTTTCCTGCCCTGCTTAATCCCCCTATTGTTAGAGCCCAGCCCCCGTGGTTACATCACAGGGTTACAACATCAGTGCCCTGCACAAACACAGCACCTGCTCGGCTTCTCCAAAGAAATGCCTCACCATCCCAGACATGGCTTAACTAAAGCAGGAAACTAGCTTTACAGCATGGAAAAATGAAAGAAATAAAATTCACTCTTGTTATTTTACATCATCACTTTTTCTGGAAGCTGTTTAAAGCAGTTGGATGAATCATCGATTCCAGCTAACTTGAAGGAAGTGAGGCGGCATATCTACACTGAACTGACTGAACTGTCCCTCGTTTTCTCTCTGTCCCTGACTTGTGATGGCCGTGGACAAACAGTGTCAGTGCTTAACAGAGAAGCCAGTGAGGGAGAAGGCACAGAAAAAGCCAACCTGACTATGAAGCAAGTTCACACGTTCAGTGGCTTCCAGCAGCTCGTGCTCTGCCAGCTTCCTTGCCCGTTCAGTCTGGTCCAGCAAAGCCCTCAGCTCATCCAGCTCTGACTGGAGAAGATTGTTCCTCCTGTCAGAGACTGCCAGCTGCTCCTTCAGATCTTCATTCACATGTCCTGAGTCATCCAGCTGCACCTGAAGCTCCTAAAACAAAGCAAGTGTTTGGTTTTTTACCAGTGCAACTCCATTTCAAACCACTGTGCTTACATAGGAGAATCCCAGATTGCAGAGGCAACATGGGGCTCACCTCAAGAATTTCAGTGCTTTTTAAAATGTATTATATGTATTTATTTTATGTATTTCCACACTGTAAGCTGAATAGCTTTTGTGGTACATGATGCAATGGGGGGGAAATCTGTGTGCTCAAATCTGTCATAGCTGGTGGTTCCGCCTGAGGCAGAAGTAGCTGCTTAGGCAAGGGAGAGGCATAACAGAAGAGGCACCTTAGCAAAGTGATTCTTTTTTTTTTCTTTTTCTCTTTTTTTTTTTTTTAAGCTATTACAAATATTTATGCAAACAACAAAGCTGAATATACACACACACTCCCTGTACTCCAGCCAACTCACTTGCTCTCCACTTTTAAAAGACTTGCAAGCTCACAAGAAAATCACAGGTTTTCAGTTTCTCTGCCCCTGCAGGAGGCTGCAGCCAGCAGGAGTTTTATGACTGGATCTCATCCAGCTTGTATGCAAGTCTGAGAAGAAATCTGTACTTCAGTATTCTCTGATGCCAGATGTGGTCACTAATTCCCTTTACATTGCTGGAAGTAGCTTCCCTCTTAATTACCATCACCACTGCTGTTTTGGTCTGTGCTGATGAAACCCAGCCCGTGACTACTGTTGGGTGCTTGGGACCGGCAGTTCCCCAAGTACCTTTATTTGTGTCTGCAAGCCACGTGCTGACTTGGTTGCCTCTGCAGCATGCCTGTTAGCATGGCTGAGCTGGATTTCCATCTCGTTGAGATCCCCCTCCATCTTCTTCTTGAGCCGGATGGCCTCATTTCTGCTGCGGGCTTCAGAATCCAGGGTGGACTGCAATGAATCTATGGCACGTTGCTGGTTCCTCCTTAAAAGGACATGAAGGATGAATGGAATCATTTTCCTCTCAGCACAGGAATGTAGAACTCCATTCAACAGTACGGCTCTCTCTGAAGGTGTCTCATTTCCAGAAACAGTGTATTTCTGAATGCCATACATAGCACACACATCCATAGCACACATAGTTTCTAGTTCCTCACTGCTGTCTAACTGGCTGGTGTGCTTCACACCTTCAGCTAACTCGTGATATGTAAGCACCAGTAGCATCCTTTTTCTGCATTTCCTTTGGCAATACTGGATCCACGAGTGCTCTCAGACTTCTGGTGAACACAAGCAAGTACGGATTTGAACCTAACAAGGAGCACTTCAAGCATAGCAGTCACTTCCTAAGATATTTACTGAACAATTTACTTGCATGTTTTACATCTCAGCCTTTTTATGAAGATGTTAGTGGAGGGTATTAATCAAACTGAAAGCAAGCTGCTATGTTCTAAGCTAATTACTCTAGGTGCTCTTTATAGTAAATGGCATGTATAAACTACAAGTCACTGGGTCTTACAATAGATGTTGGAAAAAGCTGTTCTTATGCTAATGGTAAGCGGAATAATTCAGGAATAGAAATCCTGTTATGGACATCTAAATTTAGAAGAGATTAAACCCACCCAATTAACAGCCTTGTCCCCCGTGAAAGGCAGTTTAGTGCCAATTTAAAGACAAAATGGATACAAACAGGGGCTCAATTTTCTTGACTCTGTAACAAGAGAAGTCCTACCATAAAAGTTTTGCCCTCTTACAACCACAAGGTAACTCAGAAGCACACAATACAACTCACACAGAAACATTTATCTCGCTGCTGGCCAAGTTTTGCTGAAAGCATAGGAGTTCTGGGAAATCATCGAGTCACCAAGGAAAACCTTGAGGGCCTTATTGCTTCAGCAAGATACTGAACTGTGCCCTAGACTCCCAGGAGACAACACAGCATATCTGCTGAGCACTCATAATGAAGCTGAAGCAGAAAGCTCTGGTTAGTTTATCCCATGGTCTCTGCAATCCATCTGCAGGATATCAGAAGATTAAGGGGCAAAAATATTCTTGGGTGTGAAACAACATTGGTGTGGGCGGGCCTTGGACTCTCCCTTCCCTACCCTTTAGAGTAGGAATAAACAATGACATGATTCTTGGGTAAATAACATTGCAACACTGACTAATTCAGGGCCAAGGTTTTCTGAATGACTGCACACACACACATTGCTGAAAATCTTGCCCAGGTGGCTTCCTTTTAAGAGTGTAACCCTTCAGACTTGAATTTGTGCTGGGTAGGAGGGAAGAGACAAAAAACATCATCCTCCTCTTATCTAATTGCTTTCCATTTTTCCTGTTAATCCCTCTCACCTACAAGCTCCTCTCCTGTTATATTCACACTTTCTGCACCTCTGCAATTCTCACTGCTTACCCAAATGGTGTACACATAACAGCAATCTCCTCACATCCTCCCACGATCAGTGTAGCTGTAATAGCATAAATTAACTAAATGCCTTTAGATAACATAGGTTTGAGCACCACTGAGGTAACTACTGCTGATTTTGCCTGGGGTTCCTCTTGGGAATCAGCCATCCTACAGGATTAGGAGATGTCAGCACTGTAGACCTACCTGTTTCCATGCTGTAAACATACAAACTTAGTGGCCCTTGGTCTGATGGGAATTTGGTTGTGCCAGTCAGTTTTGTTACAGCTGCCATGTGATACACTTGATGGGTTTAACTGTACACTGACAGAGACTGATCTGACAGGGATATTTGAACTAAGAAATGATATTGTGATAGGATTACTCTTTGGCAAATAGCCAGAGCTGTCTTGGTTTCTGGTACAGAGAGAATCTGCTTGTGCTGGCATAACTACCTGTGGTGCATTTGACTGGCTTGGGTCTTGAGCATTGTTCTGGTCTTTTGAGACTTTCCCATTAAAAAACCATGCTGCTTCCCACACAGTACCTTATGTTTTCCATTTCTTCCTCCTTTTCTGCCAGTTTCCTTTCAAACTCTGCTTTAAGCTGAGAGAGTTCAAGCTGAAAACGAAGGGTCTTGCTTTCTTCATGCTCCAAAGCTCCCTGAAATGGAAAGCACCAAAAACTTACAAGCCAGGAATTGCCCTTTTTTTTTTTTTTCAAATCACAACCAGCCGCACAAAGATGATCCCTTCACACATCTGTTCCTGTTTCCAACAGTACTACTTCCTTCTTTCCCCTCTCTCTCTGGGCAAGGACATGAGTAGCTTACATGGCAAAACAACACACTTAAATGCCTTCTAATGCACCGTGACAGATGGAAAATCGAGCAGCAAGCTCCTCAGAGGACAAATTGTCAAACAGTCTACAGCTCACAAGAAAACCCCCAAACAACAACACCTTTGGCCCTGCCTGCATGGCTTTGACATCAACAGCTGTTCCCTGCTCCTCACCTCTGTAAAGACACCCTCCAGAAATTCAAAGGCTTGTAAGGGATAAGAATAAGCTAAAACAAGGTTATTTTAAGGAAGGTGAAGGGGTGACACATCCATCCTCCAGCTCACAAAAATCTCTTCAAATCACAAAGTATAGAAAGCCTCCTAATTATATAATCTTATTAGGCAGCATGACTTCAAAGGAAGCAATAACAGGTATCGTCTCAGTATGACAAAATGCAAAAATACTCTGTCATTCTTTCCAGTTAAAATGAATTGTCTTTGAAATAGGGGAATTTCTTCCTGTGTCTTTATTGCTACATTTCCCTCATATATGGAAGTGAAGAACTAAGCAGACAACAGCGCATACAGAACTAGCAAGGCCTCTGACTTTCAGGTCTTGCATAAATCAGGCTCAGTGTCATTCTGTCTTATTGTTGATTGAACAGGGAACGAAAGCACAGAACAGAACATCATCTTTTTGGAAGTGCTCTCTGAGGGTGGAACTGCACAAGCTTAGCTATGCTTCCCTTGAGAGATGATGGAAACAGAATGGAGGTTCTGAAAACAGAGCTGTACAAAATCCCTGCTAATCTCTAGCCAACATGCAACAGCTATAAGTCAATCAAATGCATGCTTCATGCCAAGGAGCCACAACATATTAATGGGAGCAGTACATAGAAGTTTTATGTCACCAGCAGTGACTGCCAGAGACCCAAATTCACAAGGAAGGGAGAAAAACTGCATTAAACAATTTCTTCCACAATTAAAATAAGATACATCACCACTTTACTTTTGTTAGTTCCTAATATCACAGAGACTTAGGAAGCCATTCCACACAGTCCAGGAAAGTAAAGTGTGCCCCTTAGATTCCTCAAGAACTGATGTATCCTTTCTAGCGAGGGATGTTTTTTGACAGAGTACATAATCATTTTCCACATCTCAGAGCTGTGGAAGAAAGACATGCTCTTCCCTCTGCTCTGATAGTGACACCTGTTTGTTTGGCTGTGAAATCCCTGCAATGTATAAAGCATCCTGTAACAGACAAAAAAAGTTGCACAGCATTTAAGTTATTAATGTATCCCTGTCACTGGGTGATGTTCGTTTTAGCAGATATTATTTAGACGCAATTAAAAAAAATGCTGCCTTCACCAAAAATCCCTTGCTATGTGTTGTGTTGTTTCCAGCCAGCACCATCTACACCCCTTCTTAGCTTTGCAATGCACCTCACTTTTGAGAAAACCTGTCAGCTGAGCCCTTTAAGTGAATAACAAGTATTTCCACTTGGCTTGTTCCATATTGTTGCTTCTGGAAACTGGGATGAGGCAACCCTCTTGGGTGTGTGCATACTTGTCACTGTAGAAATTAATGCAGAGAGGCCAAATGTCTTTATCAAACTCTTGTTTCCATTTGCTTTCTGAGACTACTGCATTTTTTCAAGCAGGCTCCAACACAATATCCGAGACCTTATAAAATTGAAAGTCATCAGGAGGTTTGTTTTCTTATTCTCATAAATAGGAAATCGTGAATTTGCTGTTGGTAACTAGACAGTAAAGATATCTGATTAAAGAGTATACAACCATAATTTCCAGCAGTTTCTGGTTTTTTGAAGGACTGAAATATTCTACAGTAAAGTGAGCAAGGACTGAATTTTAAGGCAGTGGGCAGAAGATTTCTGAGCTTCCTGAAAGTGAAAAGAAAAACCAAAACACCAAATCAAACAACCAGAGAAGGGCAACAAGGCTAGTGAAGGGTCTAGAAAACGTCTTGTAAGGAACAGCAGAGTGAGCTGGGTTTGTTTATTCTCAGGAAGAGGAAGCTCAGGGGGTACCTCATCTCTCTCTACAACTACTTGAAATGAGGTCATAGTGAGGTAGTGGCCAGTCTCTTCTACTGTGCCTGCAGTGAGAGGACAAGAGGAAATGGCCTAAAGCTGAGACAGGGGAGATTCAGATTAGATTAAAAAAAAAAAAAAATCATTGTTGGGGTGGTCAGGCATTGGAATAGGTTGCTCAGGGAGGTGGAGGAGTCCCCATCCCTAGAGCTGTTCAAGAGGCATCTGGATCTGGCACTGGGTGATAGAGTTTAGCAGTCTAGAGGTTAGAGTGGTAGTGCTGGTGGGATGGTTGGCCTGGTCTATTCCAACCTTGATGATTCTATGATTCTAACAAAAAAATGAAAGCTACAAGGCACCTCCTTTGAAAGGGCCTCCATGGATAATCATAGAGCTCACATCTCCAAAAGTCACTAGTCATTCTTGAAGACACTGGCTAGCAAGGCTGAAGAGAGGTTACATGTGCTAAAAATCAACACATTGGCTGTGTTGCTGAGAGGATGAACAGGATGGAAAATCCTGATAAAGACACCTTTCTCTCTTCCCTTGAGCTTTCTTTCCTTACCTCTGCCTCTTCCAGAGCCAGCTGAACTTCTGACTTCTCTTGTTCAACTTGCTTCTTGATTTTTTCTATTTCATGGAGGCTCTTGTTTCCTTCACTAATCTGATTGGTCAGATCAGAAATCTCCTCTGTAACAAAAGATGGATTTAGCAAACATGCCATTCATGGAGTGTGAATACAGGAACCATGCCTCAACCTGCTACCTCAAGGGCTTGTCTATACACAAACCCTGCCTTACTTTTAGTTACAGCAACTTTTTTTCCCTGAACAACTTGAAGGCACAGCCTTTCTTGTGAATACTTTTTGAAGCAGTTATAATGATTTAGATTTTATCTGTGATCTGCAGGCTAGCAATAATATCTTCTGCTTTGAGAGCTGTCTAGGTTTCATCCACTGCACCTCTGTCATCTTTCTTGTTCCTCCCCTTAGAGTGACTCCTCTGCCAGTGACCTTCATTTGTAGAAGGGCAAAGGAAAACCTGCTCTTCTCTGGCCATGCTAGTTTCTATGTTCAAAACCTTCGTTGCCAGCATCAGTAAGTATCTTAAATGATATCAGAAAGCTCATCTCAGGACAAGATAACCACCTTTCCCCACAGCTGCTACAGGGCACCTGCATCCCTCCAGCTGTCCTCTGATGTGGCTCTTGCACTGGCTGCAGGACTTGAATGAAGCTTACCTTGGAGGTTCTTGTTTTCCCTCTTTAAGGTCTCCAGGTGATCAAGTGACTCCTCATAGGCATTCTTCAGCTTGAAGAGCTCAGTGCTGAGTCCACGGGCCTCCTTCTGGGAAGCCTCCAGCTCAGCCTGTGACTCTTCATACTTCTGCTTCCAGTCATTGATGATCTTGTCAAACCCGCGCTGCTTCTTGTCCAGGGAGGCAGCAGCCGAGTTGGCCTTCTCCAGGTCAATCATCATGTCTTCCAGCTCATTCTGCAGCCTGTGCTTTGTCTTTTCCAGGGAAGAGCACTTGGCATTGGCTGCCTCAATTGCTTCCTCAGCTTCTTGCAGTCGAGCAGCAAGCTTCTTCCTAACCAGGTGGGATGACACAGTGAAATGAACAAGTGTCACCACTGCTGTGTTATCCAGAAACGCTGGTACCAAAGCAATGTCTCAATAAATCAGTTTTGAAAGGGAAAATGGGGAGTGGGGTGAAGGTGAGGCAAGGGGAAGGGGAAGAGAGGGGGAAATCAAGACTTTATAGAGAAGGGACTATAATGGGAAAAACCCCCCAGCTTAAAGTATGAATGCTGACATGTGGCAGATAATTTTGTGCATGTGTGCCTGTGTATGAATATTTGAAATTGAACTTTTGAACTTACAGGCACCAGCTTGCTACTTACTTGCTGTAACCAGAATGGGCTTGCTGTAAATATTTTATAAGACCTGGTCTAAATGACAGTGTCATTTTCCTCCAATTAAGAGATATGAGACAACCACCAATTAGGAGGCTGGTCATGCCCTGGGCTTTTGTTCATAGACTATTTAGACTGGGAAAACAGGTGTCCGGCAAGAAGAGGTCATGGAAAGAAAGGATGACCCAGAAAGAAGATTGTGAAGATACTAGATGGAGAAAACATGCTGGAAGTGGGGGAATATCCTAAAGATAGAGATGTATGGAGGCAGATCGTGGAGATGTTTGGAGACCTTGCCCAGTAGTACCTGAGCCTGGTAAGTGGGAGCAGCTGCACAGTGTGAGCCAACATGATGTTCTGCCCCACCTTCCCAGTGCAGCCCATCATCAGCTGGGAAGGGCAGTCAAGACCAAGAAAACGGCTCTGGGCAGGGGCAAAGCAAGTGAGTGTGAAAGATAACCAAGTACAACTATCTAATTTTGTTAGTACTCAAATGAACTCCAGTATCCACAGCCACTACTTCACAGACAAGAACTCAGCAGAAACATTGACCTGCGCAGGCAATATGAAGAACAGAAGGATAGCCACAAATAACAGCAAAAAGTCAGAGGGACTTTTCCAAACAGGTTATCCAAACAGGTTGCCCCATTTCTTAGCATGTAACAAGTCCAAGGAAGCACAGTCCTGACAGAAAAGGGCACAGTGAAGCCCACATTACTCACTTGGCATCTTCCAGTTCCTCAGTTCTCTGAATGGCATCAGTCTCATACTTTGTTCTCCACTGTGCCACTTCAGCATTTCCCTTAGAGAGAGCCCGCTGCAACTCTGCCTTGGCTTCTTGTTCCTCCTCATACTGCTCCCTCAAGAGATCACAGTCATGCCTGGCAGCTTGCAGGGCATGAGCCAGGGCATTTTTGGACTGCAGGGATAGAAAAGTCACAGCATTGCAGGGTTACCTACAACAAAACCCAAACAAACAGCCCCTAGAAATTCCAGTGGAGGCTTAAGCCTTTTTTTGTCTTTTTGCCTCTGGCTTTGACAGTCCAGGTCAAGTGAGGTAAGAAGTGTTTGAATCATCCCTAACTAGTGACATGTGGAGGAAGCTACCAAGACTGAAGATAATTTAACAGCTTTGGAGAAACACCCAAAGATTTAAGATGCAAGATCTGAGACTTTGGCTATCTTACCGGGTTTTATGTAACGTTTATAGATGCTGGTGATTTTCCCAAACTCTTCTCTTGTCACTTGCCTCAGTCAAGGGCAGGAATGTATATCAGTACAATTGGCAGGAATCATTGTTGCTCTTATGCCTCATTTCAGCTTTTATCCAGGCCTCAACTGAACACAAACATTTTTCCCCATTCCATTCCAATGAAGGGACTCAGCCGAAGCATTACCTTTGTTTCCTCTTCTAGCTGTCTCTTAAGTTCTTCAATCTGTTGTGTAAATGATGTTTTCCCCCGGGACAGTTGACTTATCAGCGACTCCTTCTCTTCAAGTTGTCTAATAAACTCACCTGTCACAAGATTCAACAAACAAACAAATGAGTATGATGAAATGGCAAAGTCTCAGTCAAAAAATTGAAGTCCCTGTCCACTTCTGCTGAGGAAAAGAACTTACAGTGATTGTGACTGACCAATCTTCCAAATCCTCCAAATCCAAATCTTTCAAAGTTGTAACCATCAGACACTTCCCCAGAATAATTTTCCTTAGTTTGTTTTTTTTTTTTTTGAGGGGGGTTGTTTGTTTGTTCATGGGGGTTTTTTAATGGATTTTGTGGTCTGTGGTTTTTAATTTAATTTTTTTTAAACTTTTTTGATTCATTAATTTTACTTCAGTTCCAGGATTAGACTAGACTGATGCTTACCTTCACATACAGCTATAGCGTGTTTTGTTTATACTCTTTTTCACTACTTTATATTGTTTTTCCACAAACAAAGCACCCTGAGAACCTCACAACAACCAGCATACAGAGCAAAGGGATACATAAGAAAAACTTAATTTAGCACGAGAAGGGTGTCACTGCAGGGTGAAAACTGCAACCTTAAAGGAGTACATAGAACGAACAAGTTCTTTGAAAATACATGGAACAGTTATATCTGATGACGATGCAGAAATTAAATATTATTGCTCTGGCTAAAAAGGTAGCAAGAACTTAGAGGATATGTGGTATTTTTGGTCAGATATTAGCATCTTCTAGGGTGAAATGCCCAAGGTCAGGTTGAAGAAGACGGTGTTCAACACAGAGAGCCAGCTCCTTCTTTATCCCTCTAGCATTGAAGGATGGGTTCATTGAAACTGCGAACCTAGCTGGCTCAAGAGATGGCATCACAGTATGCTGGTAAATATGGATATAGGTTTGTTTCAAAAGCCAGTCCAAGGCAAGGTCTCACCACCAAGGTTATAAAAAAATTAAAGATAGGAATGTCAAAAGACACATTCCATTCAGCAATCCTCATGCAGCCACCTTCAGAGCAGATGCCATCGCACAGCACGTCTCACCGATGCGGTGCTGAGGCACCCCTGACAAATTCCTGGGAAACAGTCTATCTGGGCTGAATATGCACATACCATTCTCACTCTGGAGTTTTGTCTTCTGAGTAGTGAGGTCATTCATGAGGCGAGTCATTTCGTCCAGTTTTGTTTTTGTCTCGTTCAGATGGTCTTCATAAGTGCGGCAAAGCTTCTCTGCATTGGCCTATTGGGAATCAGGAGAAAAGACATAGAAAGCTGTAGCCTCCTGGCAGACATTTAGAAGCTGTAGCCTTCCAAATGTATCCTTTTTTTTCTGTCTGTGTGTTTGTCTTTCAGAGAAATGACAGATAGCAAAGGCACAAAATACCAGAGCAGTGGAGTGAGGAAGAATAGCCCCATGTCTACGGTTCCAGGTCAGGGGGCTCCCCATCAGACCACCTTCCCCGTTTGTTTTCCCTGAATTGCATTCCACCAGTGTGAAAAGACTCTGATAAAACTTCAAAAGCAGTCACATGCCTATGAAGTTCAGGCATAGCCTCCTCATAATTACTAGATGGGAAAATCACCTCCAATGAAAATTGCTCTACTGATTCTGCTTTAATTGCCATTTATCATAAATTGGGTTTGATGACAGCTTTCTAACTCTGAGAATACTGACATTTCTTTTCTTCACTTGCACTGAAGGAAATCTATTTAGAGTGCTCTGAAAGCTACCAAGATTATCTACTCAAAAAACAAAATCCACAGTTCATCTGTGAAAATATACAGAGTGATCATACAAGCCTTTGCCTTGCACTCTTTGCTACCATGAGTCAAAACTGTGAACCAAGGGCAGGATCTGAAAGGACTCTGCTTAGGGTGAGAGATTTCCTGCCTTGGATGGCATCACCCCAGTTGTCACTACTCTGGGGAAGCCTAATTTAAGTGACACATTTTTGAGCTCTGAGATTACGGATAAACAATATGCTGGGGACTGGAGATGCGCTATGTGTTTTAGACAAGCCAATGGCTGTCCCAACTCCTGGCAAGAAGGGTTTTTTACCACCAGCTGGGGAAGTGAGACACCGTACACCTAAGCACCCTCCAATTGCAAGACGCCACCTTCTAAACAACTCTGGCCGTATGGGGTGTCCTGGGAAACCTTAAGACAAGCTTAGCTACACACAGCTTTGGGGGGCTTTGGGAAGCCGCAGGACCCTTACTTTTCCCTTGACCATCTGCTCCATGTTGGATGACAGATCATCCACTTCCATCTTCAGCTCGCTTTTCTCCTTTTCCAGTTTCTGCTTGACCCTCTGCAGGTTGTCCAGCTGCTCCCCCATCTCGGCTACACTGTCCGCGTGCTTTTTCCTCAGGGTGGCGGCTGTGGCCTCGTAGTGCAGCGTGGCCTCCTCGAGGTCCCGCCGCAGCTTCAGGAACTCTGCCTCTCGTTTCTTGTTCATCTCCAGCTGGGCAGCTGTGGCTCCTCCAGCCTCCTCAAGTCGCTCACTTAATTCCTCCAGCTCTCGGGCCAGATCTGATCTCTGCTTTTCCACCTTGGCTCGAGCAGCTCTTTCTGCTTCCAACTCCTCTTCTAGTTCTTCTATACGAGCCTACCAGAGAGACATGAACACCATTTGGTCACCTGCATGAGGAATCCCTTCAGAATACCACAGAGCACCTTACAAATTGTTAAACCTTCTGCCACCCCATGTCTTACAACACTGGCAGCTCAGCAGCTAAAGGACTTGCCCATTTGGGCTGGTAAATCAGACCTTGAGCTACAGTAATGATGATGAGTCACATCTTTCTCACAGTACATTGCTCTACAAGTTCTAGTTCAAGACATTTAAGTCCAGTGCATTGACCTTATACCCCTGTATTTGACATTCAGCTGAAGTACACGTGAGGACTCACTCACTAGTAGGAGTAGCAGCAATAAATTGTCATTTTAAGAGCTCTGTGACTGAAGTAACTTCTCTTTAGGAGTGTTAAGACAAGATATCAAATACAGCAGTGTGAAGAACTGCGTGAATAGCGAATATTCATTGGGAGCAGTCTTTTTTATTATTTTTCTTATTATTTTGACCAATCTGCACTTTACATCCAGGTTATACAAATATTCTTTATTAACAAAAAAAGCAGAGCTGATATTTTCAGGTCCAGACATTTTGTTTGGACAGTGCTGACTTTCATTGGCCTTTTCATTTATGTTGAAAGTTTCCTGAGCATATAAACCCTTTCTCTAAGCTTCAAATCCATCCTTATCCCTGCTGAAGTCCTCCTCAGCAACTACCCTCAGCTCCATGGTCTGGAAAAAATTTTATTTAGTTAAAGCAAATCCTTTCTGCTTTGCTTGAAACTGCTAGCATCCTGTGGTCATATGTCCTGCTAGTGGGAAGGAACCACATCCTGAGGGAAAAGATGTACCACTTTCTGTCTCAAAGAGGAGCTGCAGCTAGCCATGAAAAGTTTCTGCAAGGCCTTTCAGTGAGGCACAAAGAGAAACTCATCCTATGATATATGAGAAAAAAAACCAAGCTGACCTGAAGCTCCTTGATCTTCTTCTGCAGCTGCATCACTATAGCTTGTTCATCTTCTATCTTGGAATTCAGCTGGCTCATTTCAAATTCTTTCCTGCCACAGAAAGGAAAATCCTACTGTGACAATTTGCCTTGTAGCTTCAAGTTAGGTTTTTGCAATTTTTAAACAGTTGTTCAATAAAACTTCTAACGTATCTAAAAATGAAAACAATGCTCATGTATTGCAATTTGCATGAAAACACATTTTCCTCTGAGCAGCAGTTTCCAAGCCAAGCCTCTGCATGCATTTGTGCAATTATATTTCTGGCTCTCTGTGTGATACAAAAGTAACACTATTTTCGGACTCAATGGAAAAATATTTTTAACAGTCAGGTCTTCCAGGTCTTCCAACAATACTGCAGATAGTTAGGATGAACAACTTTTTAGAGAGTTCCTTCAGCTTTCTTCTCTAAGCAATGCAAACATTAACAAGTTTTGTGGGTTTTTCTTTGTTTGGTTGGGGTTTTTGTTTTTTTTAATGCTATCAAGTTTAACAAATTCTAATGTTTCAGGTATACTGTGCAAAAGTAAGAGTGATTTTCCCTCCCTTCTTGGCTACACACTCTCATAATGGAATTTCCCTTTAGCCACCATCAGAGCAGGATGACACATCTGAAGGCTCTGAGATAAGAATGGCAACTGTGCTGCTTTATTTTGTACAGCAGCATCAGCTTCTTACTTTTTCAGCTTTTCTTCCATCTGCAGCTTATCGTTCTCCAAGTCCATGACACTCTCTTGGGTCAGCTTCAAATCCCCTTCCAGTTTGCGTTTTGCCCTTTCTAGATCCATCCTCACTTTCTTCTCTTGTTCAAGTGATCCCTCAAGCTTTAGGAACAAAGTCATGTAGTAAATATATTGAACACAGATGGTTTACAACACTCAGATGTATGCTGTGCCCAGTCCTGTGCTGAGCTCTAGCAAGCTGTGAAGCAGAAGTACTTTAATCACAAGCATCATTTCACATTTTTTGTATTTTAGAGGCCAATGGGCATGTGGGCTAAAGAAATAGAACAAAAGGGTTAGTCCATGTTTACAGTTGTGCAAGCAGTACAGTTCTCAATTAGTAGCAAAGTTCTGTTTGAGTTCATGCCAGTTACTCTGCAAATGCAAATTGGGTGGATTTTCCCATGTTATTGCAATCCTTTCAGAGGCTGAATTACACAGATAAGTTTTATAGTAATCCTGTAATTATACTTTTTACAGACAGTACAAGGGCCACATTTCTAAAATGACAGGAATACATTTCAAAGCTTTGTGACCTTTCATTCTCATGAAAACTGTTAAGTAAGTGGTGGACAAACAAGCCTGGTGAAACGTGAAGGCAGAGTCAGCTTACATCATCCACTTGCTGTTCCAATTTCACTTTAGCTTTGCTCAGTGTGTTGACTTTGTCCTCCTCTGCTTGTAGGTCATCTAGAACTTGCTGATGAGCTTCCTGCAAGGACTTTTTCTCCTTAGTAAGCTTGCTGATATTCTCATCGAGTGTTGCCATTTCTTCTGTCAGATTTTTGACCTGTGTGAGAAAGGAAGGTGTATTTGTAAGATTTTGAAGGAAGGGATTATCACAACATGGGTCAAATGACTGTCTGTTCCGAATTTGTAAGCAGGAAAACAAAGGGGAAAAAAGGATGTCTTTTCTCCGAGCACCTTGTGGCTTTTTGACTGAAATTGCCACCAAGGAAGTCAATGTGTGCCAGTCCTTGTTGTGAGTGTAGTACATTATTTAAATGTAATAAATTTTTTTCAGAGTCACTCTCATAGTGGTGAACTCCAGCTTCTGATTCTTTCTGGAAATGAGCTTTACATTTACAGGCTCTAAGAAGGAGAGATGGAAGAATTCATGTTTAGGTTACAGCAGTAAATTGTTTACTTGAAAATGCCCAAAAATACACGTAACTTTTTAGCTGAATTGCAGCAAAACTCACTTCAGAAAAAGGGAAACTTGGGCTCAGAGTTAACTATTTTTATCTTATAAGGTCAAATAACTGTGTATCCTGATTGTTCGGTGTTACAAACAGTGTAAAATAGTGTAGAACCATCAGAAGACCAGTAGCACTGGTCATAAAGGTAATCCATGCCCAACCTCTTCTGAATACATGGTAAAGTTCTAGGCATACCTTGTTTTCAGTTGCGTGCTTCTCTTTCTCTACTTTTGCAAGTGTTATTTCAAGATCATCAATATCCTTCTTGAGCTCAGAGCACTCATCTTCCAATTTTCTCTTCTTGGAAGTCAGCTCAGAATTCATCTCTTCCTCATCCTCAACCCGCTCTGTCAGTTCTTTGACTTTGGCCTCCAGTTGAATCTTGGATTTAATCAACAGGTCACATCGTTCCTCAGCATCTGCCAGAGTGTCTTGCTCCTGGTGTGGCACAAGAAAGAGGACAGCAATGACTGCCTGGCCTTTCTTCTTCCTCACTTTTTCCCTATCCTGTAAGTGGTCAGAGAGCCTGATCCAACGCTACAGAGAAGTGTAAGGAAAATTTCCTACTCTTGATTTCAGAAGACAAGTAATTAATGGAGCAGGATGAGACTGCGGTGACATGACTAGTTGCATATAGGACAATTTCCATTTCTTACTGCCATGGACAGTGCCTTGTACAGAACCTCTTACCATTTGTTATATGCTAAAACATGAGATTTTCTATCCACTCTAATTTTTGGCAAGACTCTGATAAGATCAACAGTTTATTTTAATTAAATTGTACTAATACTCTGGTCTGTAAACCCCTGAGTTTCAAAGAACATCTAATAAGTATATGAATTTATGTGTCTACTCACAGCTTGGAGCTGGAGAAGCAGATCATTTTTTTCCTGAACTAAAGAAACTTGCTTTTCTTCAAGTTCCTTTCTCCGGGCTTCAGATTTTTCCAGGGCCTCCTTCAGTTTCAAGAATTCTTCCTTCATATTGGCCATCTCCTTTTCAGTTTCTGCAGACTTCAGAAGAGGTTTGATCTTAAAGAAAAGCTTCATCCAGGGCCAGTTCTTGACAGCCATAAAAGCACGGATGTTCCACTGAATTACAAGAAGAGCATCCCTGGTTTAAGAGAAAACAAAAAAAATTCCCTAAAACTCAGCCTGAATTGAAAAAGTGAGATTTTTTTTTTCACTTTCAGTCAGTTTCATGGCTTTGTTCTAAGCAAGACTAGGAACTTGCACTATATTCCAAGACATACAAGAACCTTCCTCCAGATTTTCAGTGACACAACAAATTTCCAAATCTGATTTTTACCAGAGCTTCAGGTAACTAATATATAGTTTTATTTTATACAGTTATTTTCATCATATATCCACATTAAGCCTTTAATTTAGAGTTATCTATAGCCTTAGGGACTGTAATTAATGGCTCTATTCAACTTATAATTAAATGGTAATTACTATTGTCTGCTATGATTTAAGGGGGTGCCTTCATACCTGCGCTCCACTATCTTCTGAAACTCAATCCTCATCAGTCTGCCACGTGCTCTTGCCTGGATCATCGTCAAGATTTTTGCAAGTCTCTCATCCCTCATCTCTTCTAGGTGGCCCAGGAGACCAGCCTTGAAGAACACCTGGTACATGCACAGATGTCATTTCACCATAAGAAAGGATTTTATTTCAAAGTTACAGAGAGACCTTACTGAAATAGTTCAGAATGGTATTTTTGTTGACACATTATAAACTATGCAAGTATGGAGGGCCAAATATTACTTGCATCGGGGACTGCATTATACAGTTCCAGAGTTGTTTTAAAACTGGGTTTTATCTCCCCACTTTTGAATAGGCCAAACTATTTTATTGCCACAGTACCTTTCAGCTGTGGCAAGGTTCTAAGTAGGTCAGCTGAACCACAACTCCTGACTCCCAGAAATCCCCACTAATGGGATCATGTCAGAATTACACACAGCCTCATTTCAAAGGCTGCAGCTGATCTTGTAGTCCATCTACATTTGAATGTACATATATTATATTAAATAAGTTATTGTTTTACTGGGGGGCATAGAGCATCAGCTGCTGCTGTGTCCACTTGTGTTGCTGTAATAAAAGCTTTGTGGGAGCTTGAGCCAGAGAAATAACAGTCCTCTAAGAACAGCTTAAAACCTACCATCACTTTGCTGCTATTTATCTGGTTTCTTGTATTATTAAGTCTCCTTTAATCACCACCACCAGAAATTGCATAGTGTCCTGTTCTGAAATTTAAATATTAGATTTATCACTTTTCTCTTTATATAAGCAGTGATGATATTTTCTGGTTACCTTGGTGTGTCCAAAACGATATTGGTTATGGTCAACATCTAAAGATGCCATCAGTTTTTCAGCAGCTTTTCTGCTATCCACAAACTTATCCTCTGGGATTGCACCTGGATTCAGAATGCGGTACCTGTTAATAACAGATGAGCAATGAGTAAAATTGGCCTGATTCTGCTTTGGTTTTTCTTCCCTCTTTCCCCAAAACTTTAAAAAAAAAAAAAAAAATCACCCAGGGTAATTGCCTAATTTGCATCTACCCAGAGACAAGGAAGACCAGAATTCTGCCTTCCATGCTCAGGCAAACTAAATGGAAAATAAACTTGAATGGAATAAAATACCTCAAATAAAAATGAGGATACATGCTTTGCCTATTTTGACCGATGGATTAGGACAGGAGACAGCATAGCTCTGCATTACCTTTGTTTGAAGTCAGCATAAAGCACCCTGTTTGGGAAACCCTTACGGCAAATGCGGATGCCTTCCAGGACACCATTACAGCGCAGCTGATGCAAGACAAGGAATGCATCCATTTCACCTGCAGGGGAAAACCAAGGCTAAATTAAATTGAGTTTCTCTGTAGGGCTTCATCTTCATTTCCCTGAGGAAATAGGAAAATGTGAGACGTCATCTCCTGAAAGACCAACACCACTGAACAAGGTGAACAGCACAGACAGTATTTAAGTACTCTCTGGTGACTTAGAAGTAAGTAGTAGAATGACAGAGTTAAATATACTAAAATTATAAGACCGCTGTGCTTTCCATACCTGGAGTTTTTGATTCATTGGGGATAATGCATCGTACAAAGTGAGGGGCTGTAGATCTTAGGTTAGTCATCAGCTTATTTAAATTTTCCTGGAACAGAGACATTAAAAACACAATTAGCTTTAGCAGTTTAATGAAATTCCAATCACTTAATTCTCTGTTTCATTTGTTGCTCATTAAGTTTACTAAGGTCATATTTCTAAAAAATCTCCAACAAAGTTGTAAGCTTGCCAAAATTATTACAGAGAAATATGTTCAAATAAACTAAAGTAACTTTATAGGTTATAATCAGGCCAATTATAGGATTCTACTCAGTTGTGGTAAAGTCTTAAGAAGACATACGTTTTACTTGGAAGCCCAGAAATTTCAAAAGCAAGATGAACAGCAAGTAAGATGCAGTATCACCCTGTGGAGCATTTCTGTAAAGCCAGCTGCATTTTTGCCTCATCACTTCCCCACTTATGATCATGAGGAGTACCTCCAAACAAGATAAAGTGAGGCAACGAGTGGGAGGTAACTGCATCCTTCTATCTGAGGTTTACCTACATTACAGCTTCCTCAATGTTACCCATAAGAGATGGTAAAAATGACAAATCACAGGCCCCATTTTTCCCCACGCATGATCCTAGTGGTAGCTTCCACCAGGAACACATGCCAATCCCTGTAGAAGGGGATAACTGAATTAAAAAGAGACTATCTGCCGCTTCGTTCAACCACGACAGCTTTAACCATAGGATCCAGTTCCAAGCAGTAATAAGATAGGAACTAGCAAATTATTTGTAATCAGTTCCTGTTCCAAAAGCAGACATGAAGCTGTAATCTACAAAATAGATGATAAAGGATGTTGGCAACATTTTGTGATACTTTCTCAAACAAAATAAAAAATCCACTTTATCTCCTGATTGTTCAAAGACGATGAAATGGAGCAGCCCCTGACACATGAAATTTTAATAGCAGTGTATTCCCTTAGCCAAGGTCAATAACCCAGTCCCCAAATCAAATTCCAGCATTTGAATTTTTTCTTGCCCATTACAATTCTTAACATTCTTCTTCAAAGCATTGTCTTAACTGAAACCATCAGGTGAGGAGAGGTAAACAAACCTTGTGCAACGATGACACCGTTTGGAAAGAAGCACCTTTCTTGCGTTTCTTTTCTCCACCCTGGTCACCTAAGGGGAACAAAGAAACATGAAACAATCTGTGTCTCAGTCAGGGGTGCAGGCAGGATATGGGAAAACAGGCAGAGCATTTTAACAATGCTACTCCATTTGACTGAAAGGCATAGCTAATGACCTGATAGCTCTGACTGAGCACATCATGTGTGATACATCACAAATTTGCAGCTCTCTGTCCATATTTAGGATTTTTGTCAAAGACCACTGTAAGCTTTCTGGATTGCATTTGCATTTCAGATCTATGCCGCATTGGTGTTATGCAGAAAGTCCATAAATATGAATAAGGCAGAAAAATAACTTTTAACAAAAGTAATTTGTAGTTCTTGAAAGCCTCATAGGGTGAGATGATGTAGAAAAAGAAAAACTTAAAGAAAAATAATGGTCACATAAAATGTATACTGTACATTGTACTGTATAGGCATTGATTCTCACGTGTCTGCTATGCAGACACTGACCTTGTGCAAGTAACATTTGTCTAGAATAGAGGCAAAAAAATATTTGTAATTTTAGATATAGTAGCTTTTCATCTCATGAATTTTGCCTGGAAGTCAAAATCACTCAGATCCTCCCAAGGAATGCTGGATTCTGACAAGCCCTTTACAAAGTTTCACAAGTTTCAAACACGACCCAAAAATGTACAGCAGTCGCTGCAGCTTTCTAAACAGTGGACCATTAGATCATTCCCAGGAGGCCTGGCATTCCGTCACCTGTCAACAATAGTCAACATAAACAGAGAAGTGGAGAGTGCAATGTGCTTGATGCAATTATCCACAGCCTTTCCCCCTTCAGAAAGTGACATTGCTGAGACTGGAAAAGGCTAATCTGGACAGGCTGTTCCTTTCTCCTGACACCTAAGAAAAGCAAGGTAGTGTTCTGACAGACAGGAATATCCACAGGCAAATAGGCAGTTAGTAATTTGCAAGGATTTGCTGGTGGCAGGATTTTTGTTATTTATGTTCAGCTCCATCTCATTCCATTATGAAGTCTTCAGCCTGCTTGCTTCCTCAGGAAGTGTCTTATGATTCATGACAACAACATCTACTGAAATGAGGTGAGTAAAAAACAGGCTATAAAGTGATTGCAACTTCAGGACATAAGAGCTACATCTCTGTAATGAATTTACTTAAGAGCAATTTTCTGGATGTTTACTACTTGTCTTCTCACAAATACAATAGTTCTGTGTAAAGGATAGGGATTCAATACATCCTTGGATGTACATTAGTCTTGTCAAACAAAAAATCAACAGCAAACAAAAGAGAAGACATATTGGTAAAGTCTTCTACTTTGGCCAATGTGGAATGGTGTTCATGTACCTTCAGTGTCTACTTGCCACTAATCCAACAAAATATTCCAAAAACCTTTCTTAAACTTGGTATTTCTTATTTATTTCAGGGTGGGCAGCAAGGATTGAAGCACAGGAAAGAAGAGCTGTTCTTGTTCAGAAGCATTTTATGTACACAATTTTTTGTGTGACACTTGGCTGCATATCTGAACACTTGCATGCCTAAACTCCCACTGGAGTGTTCACAACACACAGATTTCCTTGCCAAAATTGCTCAGAGATATTACGCATTCGAACTATCTGACTTAATGGTCTCCTTGCTATTACTGGCAAACTCCCACAGATGCTGTGCGCATCTAATTAGTCACTGCCTCATCTAACATCGAGGCAATTGCATTTGAGAGAATTCCTTTGTTTCTGAAATTCATTCCCGAGCACACATCCCAAAAACTAAAAACCCACGTGAGCTGTTTCTGCTTACCGCTGTCAGCGCCAACGTAGCTTTCAAACAGGCTCGCCAGGAGTTTGTTGGATGACTTTTGGAAAATACCTACTACAGTTTCGTTAAGCGGGTCTTTGTTCTTCTCAAGCCATCCAATGATGTTGTAGGGAACCTACAGCAAGGCATCGAAAACAAACCAGAGGTTGCAAACGTTCCTCGCCTGAACAGCCAGGAGGTCTTTATGGTTTGGCTTGAAGCCAACGACTCCTTGTGAAGTGCCCTGCTTAGTGCAGTACCAGCTGCCTGGTTTTTTCATCAACCCCCCCCCAGTTCTCTGCTTCCTAATACCCAAACCTCTCTTCCTAATAATTACTATCTGAATCCCATGCACCCCTTCCAAACTATCTGGTCCCTACATTTCCCATGGGCTCCATGTGGTGGTAGAGATACCATGTCATTGGTGGCCCAGAAACCTACTAATAAGTGCTGAAGTATAAATCACACAAGTAATTATTTAACTTCAAAATAGCATGCTACACTGGAATAATTAGATTTTTCTGACAGAAACATAATGATTAAAAATCTAACTCCAGGACTTTACCACAACTCTGGTGGTAGTGGGAAAACATGTTCCATTATGAGTAGCATAAGGGAATAGAAGTTCTAATATTCTTTGCTGAATACATTAACAACTACAACAAAAATTAAGATGGGCATTATATCTTTTAACAAATAAAAAATGAGCTTAATGCTCAAATATAATTCGAAATTAACAGCATCAGGTAAATTCCAGCTCTGCTGTGCTGGGGCTTCATATCTTCTGTAAAAAATGTCCTGTGCCCCTCTTGAATTCTTCCTGCCTATCTTGTCTGAAACTGGGCAAGTTTAACTCAGGTATCACAGCACTGAATTATATTCTTGTTCACCCCAACATCAGCAGACCTGTGAAGTCCCCCACAGCAGAGTTAACCACTCTTCTTTTTGCTACTTTGACACAGTGGTCCTAACATGAGTAAAAGCTGATGTCAAATCTTTTGGGTTTTTTTTTCTTTTTTTAAACTTCCCTGAAGTTAGGCAGAAATTTATCAGTTCATTTGTCCAGGAAACCAAGGTGAAGAGCTAGATGCTGTTGCTTCTGTTTAATCACTAATCTTACCCTGACTACAGGAGAAATGAAAAGGGCAAGGCATATTTTCAGCAGAAGCACTGTTAGCCTTCCTCAATTTTTTTCATTCTATTTGTGCATTCAAGGACCAGATGTCCTGGAGTCTGGTGGCATCTAACTGTGCTGCAACACTTGTGCAGAGAGAGTAGATCCTTGCTTTTACTCCTCACTGTTCCTTTCTTCCCCTCTTCATCCTTCCCACCCTCTCTTGTTATGTGCCATGGCCAAACCCCACCTGGAAGGCCTCTTAATACAAGCCAGCAAAGGAACTTACTGCACCAGCGTAATGCAGAAGTTCAAAGTGAGCTTCGTACTTCCTCTTCTTGTCTGGTCTCGGCTTCTGTAAATTAGGTGACTTGCCAAGATGGTTGTCATAGAGTTTGGATTTGAATGTCATGTCCGTAGCTTTTGGGAACATGCATTCCTCTTCAAGGATAGACAGGATTCCCAATGGCTGTGGATTGAGGAATATCTTTGTTGGAAAATGTTTACGCTGCCTGCTTTCAGTAGCTGTGCAGCCTGTTAGTTTTATCTGACAGAATTTTAAGCCTGCAAAGTTTTTTCTCATCCTGAGGAGGAAGCCTTTGACTATTCAGTAGGTCAATTGTGCCTTAGGAGGGTTTATGATGGCTTCCAGAAAGGGTTTTATTTACCTTTCAGGGGAATTGGAACAACTGACATTTCATCATTCTTTTTTCAGGAAAATATGAACTAACTTCCTAGCAGTGGACAGATTTTTTATGAGGGTCTAGAATCATGCACAGATATCCTGGCACTGGAGCAGAAAATGATTAAGTAGAACAGTTAATAATCAGCCTTTCTAATCCAGCTCTTCCAAACATCCTGCTAGTGCAAAATGCAGAATTTCACGTTTCCTTTCAGATCAGCAGGGATAGATGCTGTGCCACAAAACATGGCAGAGAGATACAAAGCAAGATACAGCAAGGGACAGCTGTCCCCACCAGGACCACATTATACTCACAAAGGAGGGAAAAGGAAAGGCATATCCCATGCTGAGGAAGTGAAGAGGGGTTTCTACCCTTTCCAGGGCAGAAAGAACACAAAGCATTTCGTACATCAACATGTAATGTGAGAAACAGGAGCCTCACAGGGAGAGGTACAGGGCATGAGACTGAAGCACAGCATTTGCCCTGAAAAGCTGACAGGTTTGATGTTAAGTATATGTGGAACAAACTAAATGGAAGAACAGCAGGGACAAAGACAAAAGTGCAAATCAAGGAAGGTTATACAGCTGTACAAATTACCAGTTAGGGCTTGTGGTTACTGTTTGCTCTGTAAGGCAGACTTACAGAGGTAAAACCAAGTAGCCCCAAATACTGATTTTCCTTTGATTCTGTACTGTGTGTAGCAAGGCAAGAAAATTGTCCTGCTGTTTATCCTACTCTGTTCACTGGGCCGTGAGGACACATCCAAGGGAGCATCATGAATAAAACCAATTCAGTAAGTACTCCTCAGCACTGTACATACCTTCTCAATTAGATCTATGCAGGCCTGCAGGTCCATGCCAAAATCAATGAATACCCACTCAATGCCTTCCTTCTTATATTCTTCTTGCTCCAGGACAAACATGTGATGATTGAAAAACTGCTGCAGTTTCTCATTAGTGTAATTGATGCACAATTGCTCAAAGCTGTTAAACTGCAGAAAGAGATAAAAAAAGGAAGCATTTGCATTGCAGTTAACTGTGGTAAGAGCTTGGTGGAGGAGCATCTAAAAACTTCTAAACAGTAACTGGTTGAGAAACTACTGAGCATAAGACCGAAGGCAGAGGAGGGAGCTCAATAGCAGCCCACATTTGTTCAGGTCTCTCAGGATTCCAGCTCTTCCTCCTTCCTCAGAAGGAAAGGCACGTGCCTTGCCTCACACCAGCCTGGTAAAGCAGAGCCAACGCGTTTTTTGCTCTGCATGTACGGAGAGCAACGTGTAGCAGCAACAGCATTAAGCACTTATCTTCAGGAATGGATTGTGAGAAGCAGGAGCTGTGACATGCCTTTCTCACATATGCAACAGTGATACAACAGAACAACCCAGATTGGAAGGAAACCCTGTGCTGTGGCCTGTTGAAAACATCCAGTGATGGGGGCTCTATCAAACCCTGGGGAGGCTGTTTCAGTGCATGATTGTTCCCAGTGTAAAAACTTTCTTTCTTACATGGAGATACAAAGAGGAAGGAATATCATACCCTATAAAAAATGCTTTCTCTAAAAAAGAAAGAATGGGAACAATACCTTCTCCTAAAAACAGCCCAAAGTATGCAAGATGTTGTCCCTAGGAACTATTGGCTAGTCCAGCGGTGCTAAATGCTGAGCGGTTTTTACATTTGTTCGTGGAAAAAAACCCTCAACGTTTTAAATCATATACACTATTTGCTTTATGGCTTTCTCAGCACTTTGCCTCCTGTCCATTTAAAAAAAGAAATACCCACCCAAGAGCTATTGTTTGACATCTTTTATGTCCTTCCACCAAGTCCTCACACAATACTCACATCAAAGATTTCAAACCCAGCAATATCCAGGACTCCAATAAAGAACTGTCTTGGCAGCTTAGTGTCCAAGGTCTTGTTGATACGGACCACCAGCCATTTGAACATTCTGTCGTACACTGCCTTAGATAAGGCGCCAACAGCATACAAAACCTAAAATACATGTTTCAAAATACCACTGTGTGAGACAAAATCCACTGTGGAACACAAGGATTTCAGTGCAGTAGCCTGTTTCAGTGTCTGCTTACAGTTTAAATGAAATTTCATAGTGGTTCTTATAATCACCAGGGCATACTTAATACAACACACAGCTTCTCATACTATCTCTGCTGAATTTTTTTCAAATTATTGCTATACGTATGTGTGTATACTAACATGCACATAAAGTGCTCCTAAAGGACCTCTTCCTAATCAGCTGGACAACAAGTTGCAAATGTTTTAATCCCTTACATACTTGTGGAAGTTAGGTATCAGAAAGCTCACATGCCAGATGCCAGCCACAATGTCCAGAGCTACTGCCAGAATAGGGGTGAGGTCTGTGCTCAAGTTTCTTATTGCCATTTGCTTCAAATTTTTGAGGGATGCAAGAGCATGTCTAGAGTCTCTTCTTTAGGCTATGTATAACTACACCATTAGGACAGAGCTCTTTGCAGCAGTTTTATAGTTTCTCAGCCTGTACCACAGCCTGTCTTCAAACAACAACTTTCACTGTAACCAAAATGCTGCAGTGTCTTCTACAGCTGCAGCAGTGCTAACCCAAGGACTTTTTTCCCCCTCTAAATTAAGAGATACCTTTAAGTGGATATTGCCTTTAGCTGATTGAGGTCACACAGAGCTTAAAATTACATTAATAATGAATGAGTGATGAGTGAATAAATAATCCATGGCTCAACTCTTCCAGGTAACTATTCTCATCCAAAATTAGATATAAATACCCATGTGGTTTTACTGCACCTGGTTTCCTAGAGTGGCTGCTACTTACACATCAGAAAAACAATCTGATGGCCACTGATGGCAGTGCTGGCCACTATTCCTTTGTCAGTGTCTTTACCAGTTTCCCTCACTTTCACTGTCTGTTCCACCAAGTTTGGTTATATGAAATGAGAAAAGGTAGTAGGGGCTCATGTTAATATTTCTAGCAGTTGTCTGTCTCTGTAAGATCTAACAGACCAATTCTCAAGCCTTGCAGGACAGGTTTCCAAATGTCCTGAAAGCTTCTCCTTACCTGTTCAACACTTTGACCTTTGGTCACATACTCATTGCCAACTTTCACTCTAGGGTGCAACAAACCCTTAATCAAATCTGAGGAGTTGATTCCCATCAGGTAGGCAGCTTTGTCAGCACCTGGTCAAGAGAAACAAGGTTTCAACTGGCTTTAAACTTCTACATGGAAACATGCCTAGCCAAAAAAAAAATAAAAAAAAAGAAACTCTTCAGATTTAGGGAAAAGACCATATCTCCACACTGATTATAGATAGTTTCAGGTGCAGGAGAAAAAAAAAAAAAAAAAAAAAGAAACTCTTCAGATTTAGGGAAAAGACCATATCTCCACACTCATTATAGATAGTTTCAGGTGCAAGAGAAAGTAAAGAAGCAAGACCTACACACATGAAAGAGACAGTTAAGGCAGCAACATTTCACAGCCATTTTGTTTGAATGGTCTCAAAAAGGGAATTTGATCCTGCTAGTCTGACTGTGTTCACCTTTTGCTGAATAAGGTTAGCCACCACTCCCCAAGCCTGCTACAAATAAAGCACAGCACTCTCGGTTGAGCAGGAGCTACAATGTGCAAGAACAAAGTAAACAGGCTGCCGCCTCCTCAGCACCCTGCCTGATACGTGCCAGAGTGTAGAAGGTGAGGAGTAGTTTTGGGTGTTATTCTTACTTTCAGTGCCATCAGCCTCTGCCTGTTCTTCTCTGGGTCTTTGTTTGAATTTCATATTCCCAAAGTGCATGATGGCACCTGTGAGCTTGTAGGAACCAGACTTCTCATCGGGCACAAATCCCAAGATGTCCATGGCTTGCTGTGAAAAGGAAACACAGGTATTTTTTCACTTCTCTACTCAAAAGCAATGGTGTTTTGCAGCCCCACAACCTACCTTTGCTGGCAGATGTTACTATCTTGCCAAAGAATGTTATCACCCAAAGCAGCCCCTGGACTACCCTGAAGACCAGCAGTGGCTGGGGAGCAGGGGAACAGTTCCCTTTATGCAGCACTTTATAAATCAAAATTATATAAGAACATTGATGCCCATGAGCATTGCATGGAGTAAGGCCAGATTCAAAAGCATAATACTCTTCCGGGTCTCATGTTCTCATAGTTTGAATAAAATTAAGACCCATTTCTGCTTTCTCTTTAGTACTTCCACTGACAGAAGTCAGGCTCCTCCCAGCGATTTTCTTCCCCATATGCACCCGATCTACAGAACCCAAAGCCAAATCCAGGCAGGCTTACATCTGTTGCCAACAATTCTTCTCCATCATCCAAGTTGTCCACTGTAACTACTCCTTGGGAGCAAAAGTGGTAGTCGTATGGGTTGGTAGATATCAGTAGCATATCTGTAAAAGAACCACCAAAGTCAAAACTGCCATCTATTCAGGTTAACTTCAAAGACAGAGATCAAAAATCAACGGTAATATACATTTTGCTCTGCACAGTTGGGCTGTTTTGTTGTGGGTTTTTTTTTTTAACAACTGCAGAGCAGCAACCAAGTCTCTTATTCTATTGTTCCAGTCTGAAGATGATGATTTAGAGAAAGTGTGAATAAAAAGAATATGGGAAAACTACATACACATCTATTAAGCATGTATTGCAGCATGTTGAGTTCATGATTTCCTTTATAGCTCTACTTTCTGCCTTGTGTGCCTGTAGGGGTAAAAATACCATCTAAGTAGAGAGAAGTATGATGCAAGACAAGAATGATGTGTACAGTTTCCCCTTTTTTATAACAGACTCACAAAATAGTGACTTTCGTCACTCTTTGCAGATGACACTCGCCTTTTGATAAACAAAAGTCTGAATATGGCTTGCTCTCTCCTGTTTCCTTTGCCTTCACATCAAAACCCAAAACGCAGAGTTATTTTCTAGAAAGCTAGCTGGCTCCAAAACTACAGGCAGAGATCTGCTTCCTTAAATCAACAGAAAGTTTCTCCCACATTCAGCAGACCAATGTTTGGTCTAGATTTCAATCTTTTGTATACATGCACACGTTCCTACATGTCCAAATATGCATGTATGCATGTAAATATGTCTATCAATGTATGTTTATATAAAATCTTATTGTCTATAAACAAATAGTAATATGTAGTCACTAAGTTATATATTCATTTATCTACTGTTATACTTGTCTATTCTTATTTATATTTATACTTATCCATATGTAGATGTGTGTATATGTTTATATACAAGCACATACATTTCTTGTCTATAAAACAGAAGTTCCTGTTGGTTTCAGCCTCTTCAAGAGCCTGCAGACTTGCTCTTGCAGAAAGGTGTGTGCTGTTGTAGACTATACAGAGAGTGTATGAGAAAGAGCATATTTTCCCAGCACAGGGATTCTCACAGGAACCTCAGTGCAAAGCTTCCTTGAAATCTTTCCCGTAATGTAATTGTCATTAATTAGGCCAAGTAAAGCTAAGAATGTTAGGGACTTGACCATGCACTGTCAGGATAATAAGACTTCAAAAGAGATCATGATAGCTATGGTGTAGTGGGAGTTTAGAGGAGCAGCAAAATGACTCCACAATGTATTTCGGAAAATGTGTCCCTTCAGAGCACAAATTGAACTCAGCAAACCAATTGCTTAAATAAGTAGAGAAGGTTTCATTCAAAGCATTAGGAGATGGCAGCAGAGACCTCAGCTGCTCTCTTCCCTTCTGCAGTGGGTCTGTGGGACCACATTTAGCCAGGGGAATCTTGAAAGGGGTAATCACCACATAATCAGCATCAGACAGCTTTGAATATTGTCTCCTGCTACACAACATGCTGGGATGCCAGTTTTGTCGCTTGGGGCAGAAAGAGGAAACTAACTTTTCTTCGTGGACCTATAAGCAGATTTTCTCATATGATAATCAAAGTTTTTTCACCGCAAATGCTTTTGGAGACATAGCATTTTCCAGATGTTTTGAGACCTTGGACTACAGAAATCCAGTGTAACACTTTTTGCCTATGTAATGCTATGTTTTAAAACTCTTAGACTAATCTGCAATTTCAGAAAAACGGTCTCTGCTGCTGCCACTGGAACAGCATCTCTAAAATATTGCATTTGACAGTGGAAGCTCAGTTTCATCAAGTAGAAGTGTAAGGGCCTTTCTGCACACAGGTTTGCCCCCAGATCCTCCTTGGCCACTGTCCATTCAGTTGAAGGTTGGTTCTTAAAGGCCTTGGATCCACATGATGCTTACCTAGTAGCTCCGGTTTCTTTCCTGACAGGATTTGGTAGAAGATGTGATAGTCTCTTTCGCCGGGTTGCTGGAAAATCACTCGGGATTTCTCCAATAAATCTAGTCGCACAAAGGAAAATTCAGTGAGAAAGGCTCTCAGAGCTTTCAGATGAGCAATTGTGTTTTTAAAAAGGAGAGAGTTTTCTGCTTACAAATCTCAATATCAGCAGATGACAGCTTGCCTGTAGTTCCAAAATGGATTCGGATAAATTTACCCTAATTCACAAGAAGAATATTCTAATTAGTGCATATAGTATACACAAAGGGAAACAAAGGATGCTGCTTGACAGCAATCATTTGGCCCAAAGAATCAGTTTATGCCAACTCCTTGGATTTGCACAGGCAGATTTTCAGTGAGAAGTATCCAACAATGATACCGTTCTTCTCCAAGTCTGAATCTGTACATACAGTGATGTAATCTGCTTCTGGAGAAAGGATAACAGTATACTTATCTGCCAGGCTAAGATACAGGAAAGTACACTGCTTCCTGCTGAGAAAACTATGATGCAGGTTTACTGTAATGCAGGACTCAGAGCAATAAGCCTGGACTTAAGGGGCACAAGCTCCTTTTTTGGCTTCTCCTTATCTGCAGTCCTAACTTACATGCAGCTACTTATGTCAGAAGTGTTGTGATTTTTCATGACTTTGCCCATTAAATTCTCATATTCATCCATCCCAATTTGTAAAAATTTAGTAGTTTTAATTTAGTTTCTCATGTTCAAACACATAAACTTTTTACAATAATTAATTTCTGTTCCAGCTGACAAGCTCCTTGTACAATTGTGTAGTTTAATTCCTGTTCCAGCTGACAAGCTCCTTATACAATTGTGTAGCTTTCCACAGATACTTACAATCTCTGACCCTCTCCACACCTTCCAATGTAATTTTTAGCTAGGTTTGTTAGAGAAGCATGGACTCCAAATTCTGGCTGTTGTCCTCATGCCACTCTTTTTGGACTTCTGAGCCAATGTCAACCAAATGTGGCAGAGGCAGAGTCCTAAACAATTGCTCTCCTGAGAGGCCCAAGGTCATGTCAGCAGGGAGGGACAAGCAGGGGCAGCTTACTGAGCCAAAAAGGGAGATGTTATGGATCAAAAGCAGGAGTACTGCTGCATGTGTGGGTCTGCAGAGAGGGAGGATGTCAAAGGGAGCAGGGACTGTGGTGTATTTTTGATAGTTGGTGATGAAGTAAGAGTTATTATAGGCTAGCAGAAAACATGGTAGGAAAATAAGGCTAGGTAGCAGAGGCAGTTCTAGGGAATATATGCCACTGCTGTTCAGAGGGCTTCCTAAAACTGGGCTTTGCTTGTCTCCTGTTCATTTTAAACATTTTAAATGTTTTAAACAATTATTCAGGGTGGATCTTTCTTTGTTCCTTTTTATTTTATTTTAATCCTTTCAGTGGGTTTGTGTTTAGGTGTTGGGTTTTTTTGTGTTTGGTTTTCTGTTTGGTTTTTTGTTGTTGTTTGTCTTTGTTAGATTCTACTTCATTATTCTATGTGTGGAAATCTTAGCATTTTAGTGGGTAAAATGGGAAGCAACTTATGAAGGGCTTATGACAGATCTTATTAACTGGCCATTGTTGAATTAGACGTCACTATGGACATTATGTTACAGACTTACAAAACGTGAGGAATTGTCGTTTCTCAGGGTTTTGGCATTTCCAAAAGCTTCTAGGGCTGGGTTTGCTTGAATGATTTGATCCTCCAAGGTTCCCTGGGAATCAAGATTGAAATACTGTTGAGAAACCTACAGGCCACAGACTCAGCTGTCAACTATAACTCAGCCATGCATTCACTTACAGAGTGGAGCCTCTACACCAAAGTGATTTATTTAGCTTCACCCCAGGGGTGGTACAGTGTGAATGGCATAACAGCAAGGTCGTCAGGCAATTATGAGTGCTTAAAAGGCCTCAGACATTCTGCTGCTCCCTACAGTTGTTTCACGTCTTGTGCCATCTGCATGTGAAAGAAGTCACTGTACCTTCCCATGTACTGTGGAGCATGTGGGGACATCGGAGTCAATGTGTGTAGGAGAGGGGCTATTGGAGACAGTGACAATCGCTAGAATGCCTTAGGTTTGAAAGCACTCAGAGCTTGTAGCATTTGGGATTTTTGGGGATGAGAAAAGCTTTAACTCTCACTCGCACAGGCTTCAGTTTGCTGAAGCGAATGACTTTATCTGCCTGGGCTCCAGGGATGCTTCAAGGGGGGAACCACACAAAGTGAAATGCTGGGGTTTGTGACATATCTGACAGATATTCCACTTTGGCGTGGAAAAGGTAAAATAGCAAAGCTGATGACTTACCCCGGTTTTGGTAGCTGGCTGCAGAACAAATAGGAACACAATGGAGAGGGAAAAAAAAGAGAAAATGTAAATATTAACATCGAGAACAATACAAAAGATAAAAATTAGCAAGGTAAGCTGTCTAGTGAGTGCCAACACACCAGCAGTACTTTTTAAAGCCTTCAAAAAGCATGTGTGGCTGTTACTTTGTATTAACCATACATCACAGTGGTGTTAATAACAGATATTGCAGCTGGAAGATGTTCCATGTAGTTTATCAGCCCAGATTGCATTGTATTTTCATTATCATCACCCTTTTTTCCCCAAAATAATAGATTTTAAGTGCAGCATGATCTCATTGCCTAAAACCTGTCCGTTTGCATTTACACCCTTTTATTTTTGCCATCTGGCAGCAGCTTCCTTTCCTTGTCCAGTTAGTTGGTGTTTTGCTTCATTGGTTCCTTCATCTTCAGAGCGAAACCACCATGAGCACCAACCATGTTTGCATGCAGAAAGCTGGCTCTGGACCACTCAGTCATTTGTTAAGAAAGCCTTGCAGGCCTCAGATGAATGTGGATTAGATTTTGATGGCGTGAGTTATGTGTATAGACTCAAAGTCTGGCCGAGATTTTGGTCTTACAAATACAGTTCATAGGAATCAGTTAATTCACCATGCAAGAGCACTGAGCCTTCAAGTGCAATGAAGCTCATAGAAACACAAGATAAAAAGCAACATGAATACAGTATTCACTGTAACCTTAGAGAGCACTTATAAGAAAAACAGCACTTATCCAAATAGAGATACAGAAAAGCTGATTTAAAAAAAAATCTTTTGTCAAAACATTCCTTTTTTTCTGGTGAATAAAGAAAAGCTTTCAACAAAACAGACATTTCGTTGAGAAGTTATAATTCTAGTCTTTTTGAGACTATTTTCCTTGTGAAAAAAAAAAAAATCACAATCTTTACAGTCTCCCCATCTTCTTACCAGGTTTAACACAATCAGAAGCAAATTTAGCACACACAAAACCCAAAACTCCTGGAAAAAAAGAGCAGCAACAAGCAACTGTCCAGAACCAGGAGTGTGTTTTCTGCTCTGTCCGGAGTGTGGCAAGTTCAGCTGTGGATTGCCTCTCTACCTTCAGAACAGCATGCTGTCAGTACTGCAACTTGTGAGGTTAGTTGCACACAACAAGGAGCCTGAAATAAGATAGCCACTGGCAGACTTACGTTCTTTTTACCAGTTTCACCCAGGGCTGCCACTGTGGCAAAGTACTGGATGACACGTTTCGTGTTGACAGTCTTGCCAGCACCGGATTCTCCACTAGAGGAAGGAGGAAGATAACATAGGCCTTGCTCAAACAGCTGTAACTCATCCTTTCAACCCCTTTCCAGCCAGCTCCTCCCCTCAAGGCTGTTCTCAGAATCACTGACTGATGTCTGCAGCCTGTTATTTGGCCATTTCCATGGAAATCACGTCAAATGACGAGGTGACCTCCTATGATAGAAGTGACTCACTCTTCATCTGACTGGGCTCAGAAGTCCAGTCCAAACCTCCATGACACTGAGATTTCTTTAAGCCTGTGAAGTTTTATTGCAAACTTCCAGACTGAGTATCTGAGGTAGGCCTATATACAGCTAATGAGTGAGAAAAAGTACAGCAAAGCTGCAATAATTTGCCAGCATTACCCAGGAACACATATGAACTGTGTAGAGACACCCTCAAGTCTCCATCTTTCTTGCTTGCCAGTAAATGACACACCTCTTCTTCTCTACCTTGGCCATTTCCCTCTTTTCCGATGCATCTACACAACATTCTTATATATAATTTGCAGAAAGAACAGTCACACTAAAAAGGAGTCCTCTGCATTCTGAAGAGGGCAGCTGCAGCAGAGCTAATCCTGAAAGAAGCTTCTCTAACTGCCTACCGAGTTGTCATGCCTACTTGGAATGAACACCAGATGGGGATCAGAAATGGGCCAACCTCCATCAAACCCTTAGTTTCTCACGGAGCTCAAGTTAACCATCAGATGGCCAAATTGCCAGTTACTTGGCTTGAATCAAGTTCCAGGTGATTTAGCTGAGATTTCAGGAGTCAATTTGTATTTCATTTCAGGTTTCTTTTTCTTCAGTGTTTCTCACAGCAACAGTCTCAAATCAGTCAAAAAAGAAACACTTACGTGATCAGCATAGATTGATTCTCCCGATCTGTGGAGGGGGGAAAAAAGGAGACAAATTTAATAGTGTGTGTAAATTACTTATCATAATTGCAAATGAGTATTAACTACTCCAGAATCAGCCCTTCAAGGGCAGGAGAGAATCACATGAAGCAGAGATGGAAAGATAAAAACTAGTATCACCTCAAATGACCTCCCGCAGTGAAAGCCCTGCCCTGAATCCTTCTCTTGGGTTTTTTTCAAATCGGTATTAAAGACCTATGAGTCATACACATCCCTCTGTGTCTGGGAAACCATAATAAAGGAAGTAATTTCCTGTTACCAAAACGTTTCTTCTCTTACTCCTGGATATGTCTTTGCTCACACCTGACCCTTCTGCTCCTTCAATACCAGACCATCAAAGTAATTTTGCTGGTTTTTTTCACAGGCCATTCCTTACGATGCTGGAATGAAGCAAGCTATTGTCCAGACCTAATGGCCTGATCAGAAACAAGCATTTATTAGAACACTCTGCAACCTTAATACAACTAATAATCAAGTTCAGCAAATGCTAAATCATGGCAGTTTCCCAAGTCACTGCACTTCAATTCCTCTTTTCTTTTTAAAACCGCAGTCATCATGACAGGCTACGTATTGGATAGTCTTATCTGATAAAAGAGCACTTCTTTGCAGCCACACACATATCCCCTCTGCCCAGCACTTTCTGTCCCCTCACAGCTGAGGCACTTTCCATTTTATAAAAACCAAGTAACAGCAGAATGTGTTCCAGTCAAGCCTCTTTGGGATTTACCCTGCCGCCTCGCAGGACCTGGTGTGAACACGCTGCTGCTGCCCCCTGCTGATTAATTCCTTTTTTTCCCCAGTAACTTGGAGGGTCAGGGTGAGAAAATTCCACAGGGAAATCTGGAGTTCAGTGCCACAGAGTTGGTGCTCAGAGCCACAGCAGGTGGTGTGACAACCAGCCGTGCCAAGTTCCTGCAAGCGAGGTGCCCACAGCACCCTCGTTTGCTGGCCTTGGAATGCATACATTCTAAGGGAGACAATGCATCTTATCAGTGTTAGAATACAGAGACTAAACTGACAGTAAGTGTATTTTTGAAGTTGGGAAAACACAGATGTTTGGGACATGGGCCCATTTCTGTTACAAACTGATGGATTCACCCAGATCAGACAGCTAAATTTGTACACCTTACAGATAATCCATGTACGGAGCTTATGGTTACCAGAAGTACCACAAGAACAGGAAGCGGGGTAAAAATCAGCAGACTGCCAAGCACTGTTGCTTGTGGAGTATTTGCACATTTGTTACATGCTGCAAAAGCTCTCACAAACTTCCATCCAGTACAACTCCATCAGCTAATTAAAGCAAAACCCAGTGTGAAAGCAGACAGTGCCACTTACTCCGCAGCATGTCGTGGTACGCGTTATCAGCGATGGAGAAGATGTGGGGAGGAGCCTCTGAGCGCCTCTTCCCTTTGTATGCAGCAACAACCTCCGACTTGTAGACAGGCAACCACTTATAGGGATTTATAGTAACGCAGAATAAACCAGAATAGGTCTAGAGAGGAACACAAAACAAAAGTAGGAAAAAAAACCCCTTTCAGCAAATAAAGGAAAAGTCATAGTTAACCAAGCAGGACCAGGTGTTGCCAGCTTCTGATTTGGGTTTGGATTTCAACCTTTGATTTGAATTTCTGAAGATACTGGTCTGCTAACTGACATCCTAATGGCAGCTGATACCAAAACTACAGATAAAAGGGGATAAGTGTTTTTGGGATGCCAATCAGAAGCAGAAACATCCCCGTCAGTAAAACAAAGGAGCAGCAAATAGACCTACATCTGATTTTCTGCCTTGCTACCCTACAAGAGTTGGTTCCTCTTGAAAACAGGCATTGTGATGGAAAGTTACAGTTTTCCCATTTGAAATCCATTCTTAGGAGGATAAATAACCTCCCATTATTAATTTCATGCACCTTGGGACAATTTCTGGTGGACATTCAAAGAAAAAACAACTTCATAGGGTTATACTCCAAAGATCTGAAGTTTTTTCAGCTTTTGCAGAAACACAGTTGGTAAAAATATATCTTTATAGTTTTTCTTTGGACTATCTACAGTCCAGGCTCACTGGGGCCTGGATGTTCTGAGGAAAAATGAGCTTTCAGTTGCAACCTCAGGGAACTGGTGTCAGCAGGTACTTAGTCCAGCTTAAGGCAAAAATCTTCAAAGAAACCCAGTTGTTATATGGGTACAATCACTATGTGCACATAGATTAATTAGCTCAGTCAAATTCTAAAAGTTTCAGGTGAAATCTAGGTCTCTTCCCCTAAAAATAGCATTAAGCCTTGGCATGAGTCCTCAGTCATGTTTTCTACAAGAAAACAATAAACCCCAACCAGAAAATGGAATAAGGCAAGATGCCAAATTTAACTTTCTACCTATACTGATTTGGAAATAAAGCTGTGCTTTAGGCCATACATGTCCATAAAGGGATTATTAGAGAAATGCAGGAAGTGTTTGACAATCAGAATTGGAAAATGGGAAAAAGTTGGATTTGCTCTTCTGATGAGCACCAAAAATCAGAGCAGAGATCGGCTGGAAAATCAATAGATTCCTCTGACTGATTTAAAACACAACTGAATGCAGCAAGCTGAGAGCAAAATTCCGGCCCTCTAAAATTAGATGATACTGAAGCTTGTTCTGGTGCTGATAGAAATTATGTTAATCATGTCACAGGAAAGATACAGAACAAAGGGAAAGAGTAGAACGAAACAAGACAGATGTTAGCACTGAAGATGAAGGGTGTACAACTACCAAACTAAGATAGAAAGGCTCATACTTTAAAGAAGTTGTATTTGTAAAGAACTCTGAGCTTCAGGCAGTTTCTTGGCAAAAAAAATCCCCATGGCTGGTGTTGACATAGATCAGTATGAGAAGATGAAAAATAAACTGCCTTGATAGAAGAAAATGTGTCCCACACCACACCTCTCCTAAGAAAGCAAGCAAGCAAAAACGAGGAGCTATGCACTATCTTAATAANGTCCCACACCACACCTCTCCTAAGCAAGCAAGCAAAAGCATTTTTTTTGCATGCACTATCTTAATATTTTCATTTTGTCTGTCTGTATTCAGACACATGCCAGCTCTGAGCAACCTCCTTCTTGAAAAGATCAGCAAGACCCTCAGTTTTGTGACTTCTCAAAGTTGTAAAATGAATATGAAGAACATGACATGTTCAAACATGAAGTCTGGACTTGAAATGCAGGTGGCTAAATATACCCTGTGTTGGCCCTTACATAGATCATCCAGTTGCTGTAGCGCTTTCTCAGGTTGTACAGCACAGACGCCTCGTTCAGATGGGTCAGCATAGACATGTCCTCAATCATGTCGAATTTGGGAGGGTTCATTGTCTGCACATCATCTTCTTTTATAGTCATGGTCTGCAAAGACAGACAAGTACAGAAGCACTGGAAAACACTGGGATTTTCTGTTGTTTCACACACCTTATAGGAGAAAATATTTTTTTCCCCCTGTAGAGGGAAGTTATTCAGCTCAGTCCCTACATAAGTATCATTTGTTTACACAGATATCAGAAGAATGAGGGAAGGCTGAGATGACAAAAGTACGAAGCATGATGGTATGGTTGCAAAAGGAACCATGAAATTTGGCTACAGCCTGGGTTTTTCCTCTGGAGATCAAACCCTAACTGGCTGGTTGCCAACCTCCAGGCACACACTGCCCATGGCCATGTGGTGGCTGATGATCGACCTGCCCACCACTGCATCTTTGTTTTTCCCTTGGTGGTTTTCTGAGTGTTATCTTATCCTGATGTGGTACCAGTTACTCGGTTTCCCTTTCACAGCCCGTTTCATGAAACAGGCAACTGAGCTTAAACCAGGACAGGGAAATTCTGGAGCTTGCAGCTCTGGCCTTGTTAGTCACGGATCAGACAAAAGCAGTTTTGTACCTTTCCATCCGTGGTCTGCACAGTCACTTTGCCTTCACTGGTTTCTGTAATTTCAGCTTCAACGTAAGCTTTCTTTTCATCAGGAACCCAACATTTCTTCTTCCCTGTGAAATCATGGAGATTGAGAGTTCACAGCCTTGCATCAAACAGTAACACTATGCCTAGCTAAGTGAGATTTCTGGGTTACTTTTTCTGCACAAGTGACACAAAACCTCTGGGATTGCAGCAGATTGGCAGTGCTGGGAAGCTGCCTGATGAAGCAGAAGGAGTAGGGCTCCCAAATGTTGTCTCCCTTTGAAACTAAGGCTCAGCTTCCTCTAGATCCTTCCAACATAAGGTGTCAAAATATTTCACTAATGCTGGCTAAGCCTCAGCCTCCACGGGAAATCCATAATCATTATCACCAGTGTGCAGATGGAGAAACTGAGATCTAAGCCCAAATTAAGGCGTAAGCTAAAAAGTCACACAGAGAATTTCAAACTGCGCAAGAAATTCAACCCACATTATTTGCCTGCCAGCTATCAGATTTAACCTTATTCCTTCATATTTTTCTGAGGTTGGTGTTGAAAAACAGAAATATTAATAACTTACATTGAGTTATGTATGTGCCTTTTAGAGTTTGGAGTAGCTGCACTAGACTTTAGGTCTTTAGTCAGAGCAGCTGTTGGGAATAGGGAAAGGCTGAAGTTATTGGCATATTTACACTTACTACTAAACTTCAGGGCTCATATAAACCCATTTCATGAAAATTAAATCATGAGAAACTAAAAGCTATCATCACATCGTCACACAGCCTGCAAATCAAACGAGACATCTAGTCAGGCCACAGAATCTCTCCTTACTGAAACATCAATGTCTGTTGTTTTTCTCTCAAACTGACAAAGAGGTGGTTCCCCTTTTAGCAGAGCAGTACCAATACATCTTGCCTCTCAATCTAGATTATTACTTATTTACCATAGATTATTTTTATTTTGTAAAAAAAACCTACCCAGTTTTTACTACCCCCCCCCCATTTTTATTAAAAACTAACTAGTTTTCTAATAACTTTACCAAATTAAGGAACAAGAACTTGGTTGAACCAGCTACCTCCAACAGCAGCAGCACAGCAGAGACAACGGAGGCTTTGCATCCTGCTTTGCTCTGCACTTCCTTGACTGTGCTTGGGTGTAACTCTCAGACCTCTTAACGAGCCACTGGCAGAACAAAGGGTATTGCAACTCACCATCGAAGGCTACGGTCTGAGCTTTCATCAGCTCCTTCTCGCTCTTTCGGAGGTAGGGAGCAGCCTCCCCAAACTCTGACATATCGACCATCATCTTGGCAAGGATTCAAGGTGGCACAGCTCACAGAGGAAAAAGAAAGGCACCTGATCTACCAAAGAAAGAGAGGGGAAAAAACCCCAAACAGGTGTCTATTTTATGAACAATCTGAGGCAATATAAAATGCTCAGCACAACATGGCAGGTCAAAGTGATGATTAATTTGAATCACAAATACCTGACACAGATTTGGAGCAATACTGCAGCTTTAGTTAAACTCTTCCTTGGCTCAGCTTATTTAAAGTCACTCAGATCATGCAGGGTTCAAAAGCCTCAACAGTTATCTCCACAGGAGAATTTTATCTCTTCTTCATGGCACATATGGTGCTTAGGAGCAGGAGGGACCACTTGAAGCTGTGACCACTTCAAGCTGTCATTTTAAAAACTGCTTAGCAGGGGCATCTTCTGGCCCCTTTCAAAGGGGCAGCAGAGGTACGCTCTCCAGCTGGTCTCCCTGGGGCTGCGCCACTCAACCTCAAGCACCGTCTCAGGCAGGCATTTTCTGGGAAAAACGGAGCAAGACTTCACTGCTGCAAACTGAGAACTGCTGCAAGGGTATGCGCTATGTCCTTGGTGTGGCTCCAGGGACATATGCCCGTGCTCTCACTGCAGAAAGTCAGCACTGGAGCTGGAAACAGCTCTGCTCCCTGCAGGACACTCCTCTCACTGAAGGAATAGGCATGTTAATAAAAACAGGACCAACACAGCTTGGGGAGTTGCTTTGCTGGGGCAGCTTCCCAGGTTTCTGTTACCTCCGAATTCACCAGGTCCCCCCCTGCAGCAGTGCATGATGTAGGGCAAGTGTATCTGCAGTATTGGTGCCAGGGCTTTGTTTTTAGACTGATTTGAGCATATTAGTCCAGCTTAATACCTAGGCACGTTTTCTCAAATGACAAGTCCATGGTGTTTAGGAGCCTTTTACTTTTATCATGAAAGAGAGGGCAGGGGATATGGGTATCAGCAAAAACAATTTGCTGGGTTTGTACTGCTACGTAATTAATTTGATTGATTTGTACTCTCTAAAGTGATCAAACAGATATGTTGGTTGTTTTGTTTGTTTGTTTTACACAGACATAAGTACTTACACACACACACACACTCTCTGACATAAACAACTCAAAGTGTTGTCCAGACAATGTCTAAAAGAAGTTCCACTGGTATAAGGTGCACACATACAATTTTAGAATTCCAGGTATTTTTTTCTTTAAAGTCAATACACCATTTGATTACTATTCAAAACTATGTAACCCACCCTCAGATATAATCTTTTCCCTTATTTGATTTCTTGTGCAATATCCAGAGCAGCTGGACAATTTTTTGAGACCCCTATCAAGACAGACACTGTAGTCTTCCAAAATTTAATGCAATGGATTTCTAAGAAAATCCTGGTAAGAATAAAAACTACCCGCTAACCAAGGCAGCTTTTTTCCAACACATTCCTCCTGGGGAACGTAAAGCCCTAAGACAGCAGAGCTGCCAAAGTGTTACATCCAGCAGTACAAGCTCGATACCTTCTGTCTTTTTGCTGTAGAGCAAAATTTTTCTTCTTCAGAATTAACCTTTATTTTTTGTAGACTTTAAAATAATCTTTTAAACCTTAATCTTTTTAAAGATTAAGGGCCTGCATAAGCACAAGTATCGCCAATTATTTTAACGTGATCTGAGCTGACCAAAGTTCCCAGCTGGAGACACAACTCAATACCAGCCTGGCAGAGTCTCTCTCCCTCTTTAAGTGTGTCTCAGCTGTAGTGGAGCAATGAAATTACATCAGTTCATACATTTAAACAGAACAGGGTTAGTGCACATAAGTGTCATTTCACATTAAATGTGCAAATGCCAGAGGGGCCACTCCAGTGTTAATCTCTAGGATTCAGGGCAGATTCTCACAAGTCATAATATACAATAAAGTGCTCTGAACCACTTCTGTGCAGCGTAGCTCCATTTGCAGATCTCCTAGGGACAGTTACTCAGCTATCACCTTCTTGTCTCTTCCCCATCCCCCCCATATTCAGGATGAACCACTACGGCAAGTATATTGTGGTGTAAAACAGCACTTATGACAGCTGGGAGAGAACCCCTTTTTCTTCAGCAGCCTGTGTGCTTGGAGATACGGCAGAGATTGGAGCCCAGGCAGCACATGCCTTGTGGGTGCAGAGAACTCAGTGAGGCAAATCTGTCACCAGATACAAGAAATTGGAAATTTTATTTTGTTATGGACATAGGATTATTTTTTTAAATGCAGACTATTCAGGAAAGACAAGGCTAAAGCTAAAGATGTTCTAGCTAAAAACAAAAAGAGCCAGTCCTTGTATATCCGTTTTGGAAGAGTCTTGAAAACACCTACTCCCTGTAGAAAGCCAATAATGTTGCACAAAATTAAGTGGCATGGTGAGGACCACCAACAATTTGATGGTGCATTCAGATTTGGAAAGGAGGGACTATTGGAAGAGAGACTGTAGTACTAATGACAGATAATAACACAATGGCAACAATGTCAGGAACCGCCCGGCTCTGAAGGGAGCCCAGTAATTTTCCAAGCATTGTAACTCAGGTTGGATTAATGAATGCCTTGGACCAGCAACCTGCTTAAAATTGCAAATTACATAAGCCATCATCTCTTGCAGCTGATATAGAAGTCAGGAAAGACGACTTGCAGGTAGTGGCTAATCATTCCACCCTGATGCATAATTACAAGGGACCTGACACTTCCCTAAGCAGTTACTAAATGAAGCATTCCATTTAGCAGTCGGCTAAATGAACATGCTGGTGTTAGAGAAGAAACATGTACTTGCCATTCTAGCATTCAAGCAGCATCCTAGGATGACTAACATGGGCTAGATGTTTACTGACACTACTAGTAGGCCACATGAAAACCTTAGTCACATCAAAACCACAGTAGAGTGTTAGAGCACAGCACCCGCACTTAAAAGTGAGAGAGGTTGGTACTCACCCTGGAGAGCACACAGAAAGTGTCACGACTCCGCCTCGTCCAGACTTTATATGCCCCTGTCTCAAGGTCACTCGTGATAACTGTTTAAAGGCATCAGCAGTTTTCCTCCATGCCTATATTTGTCCACCGGGTCCCAGCTGAGGAAACAATGCCCAAGGAGGGGACACATGCGGCTGTGCCCTGATGAAGGGGGGCAGGAATGTCAGCAGGGAGAAACACCCTCCTCGTTGCTGGCTGCCCCTCACCACACCATTCTTGCTCCATGACTTCATGGAAGAAGCTTTTCCTGCTCCTATGTTTTCACTGGGGCAAATACTGCTTTTCCAAGTGCCTCAGAACTTAATTAACATGGGCTTGTGTGTGTGTGTGTGTAAATTAAGACTATTCAGACATAACTCCCCTGAAATATGAAAATCAAAGCTTCTTGAACAAGGGCTAAGTGATAAGGGAATTTGGTTACATGAGCCAAACTGCCTTCAAGCAACAAAGCTAGGATATGGGTTCTCATATCCCAGTCCAGGGCTTTAAATCTCCTTCTTGGGCCCCAAGAGTTTAAAAGCCAAGACTATAGGCTTGGCATATACAGGTTTTAAAAGCCAAGACTATAGGCTTGGCATATACAGGTATTCCCCAGAATTAAGAATATATTGATTCTGCCTGTAAAGTAAATCACAGATAATGAACAAAGTAGGCATCAATTTTAGAGAGTGTTTTGCTTCAGGAAACTGATTTATGAGACCAAGTTTAGGCAATGTCTGACCTTCTTATCGTAAACTCATTTTTCCTGTAAAATAAGCACCGTAAGTAACTCAGGTCTCATTTCACTGCAACCTATAAATAGCAAAACAACTGACACAGCCAGATTGATTTGCTTTTACCAGCAAATGTAGATATATATGTTGCCTTTGGCTCTAGCATAAACTGAATATAAAAGCACAAAGGAAAATAAATATTGTGGGAAATGCTTATTGGACACAAGGGAAGACAATATATTAGGGCTTTATAAAACTCAATTACAAGGAAGTGAGAAGGGAGCTTATCCACAGCTTCATTGAATTCCTAGATACCCACAGGAACAAGTGGTTTGGTTTTTGACCAGGCAAGAAGGAAAATGTCTGCATACTGAGTCTGCTATTTTTAAAGCTGTTGCCCTGATGACTAGACAGGGACAGGTTGCACAGACAAAGTAGGTTTGTAAGAAACAGGAATTTATTGGAAGTGATAGGCTCAAAGACAGAAGACTGATGTGGCAGGTCTGAGGATCTGAGTGCTTTAGCAACTTGGTATTTTTAGCATTTGGGGAATGCAACCAAGAGACAGAGAATCGCTACTGCTTTGCTGGAGACATGTGCACCCCCAGAAGAGAGCCCGCTGCTACAGCTAGGGCTGAAACTTTCTGTCCTGGCCTGGGTACACCTGTGAAAGGAACCTCTGCTCAAGCTGAACGGAATCAGCTTGTGTCACGTTCCAGAGCTTGACTGACTGTCACACTTAAACCAGAATTGCTTCCTGGACAGCTGCTCTAGAGGCGCTTGGTGCCCTCAGCATGGACCTATGTCCATGGCAGATCTCTAACTCATCGTCTTTTTGCTTTGTAGCTGGCAAAATAGAAAATAGAGCTGGCGATTCTGGCTGCTTATGTGAACCATGAGTGATTGTGTAAACTCAGGCAGACGCTCCCGATCACACAGTTTGAGACCAGGTAGATTGCAAGCATCGCCAACATCTATGGACACCATTAATCGGCTGTGAAAACTGAGAATATGATTATTTCAAATAATGAGGATGTAACACACTGATACTCTCTCCCTCTTGCTCCTCTCTCACACTGCCAGTAGCTTTGCTTCTAAACACAATATTCCCATTACCACCTACATTGCTTAGAAGAAGCCATCTTCTTACAAATATGCTGTTATCACTTACATTTTTTCTGTTCTGCAAATATTCAGCTTTCATCAGTCCTGCATGAACACCACAATCTCTCTCCCACGCCTCCTTTTTCTTTTTTTGGGGCTGCAAACAACTGTTTCCATAGCTGACTCTAATGTAATTTCAATGCTTGTGTCACTTAGAAAGGGACGCAGCTAGCACTGGTTTAAATGTGATCAATTTATTTTCCTCGCTAGCCTGATTGATACTGCACAATATTCCTGTATTTTTGGAGTTTATTTGCTTTCTTTTAATAAGAAAGAGAAATTGAAGCACATTTTCCCTAGATTAAATTTGTAACAGTGACAACCAAAGACATTTGTCTCCTGCAGGGGCTACTTTTAGAAAGGTTAATGCTGGTCACTGTTTCTAGGGAAACAAGGGACTTTGATAAGGAACTCTTGTGACTAACCTATTTTTAATAACATTACGTATTGGAAAGGAATGCAATAATGTTTATCAGCTCTAGACACAGATAGTGTCAATATTGTGGTCTTATATGGAAACGTTGACATCTGGGATCTGTTAAAATCCCAGTTATGAACCCTCTCTATTTTCTTAGACAAAAAGATCAGCCAGCCAGCTAGGTTTTGACAAAAGCTGACCTTTAGACTACTCTTAATAAAATGTGGACTGTAATAACCTGGCACTCCTGAAAAGCAAGATCAGTGAGACAGAAGGACACCAGTTCAAGATGCAGATGCTTGGAGAAAGCATCGTCTGAATCAGGATCCTCTGGGCTGTTCCATAAGTAAGCAGAAAGGCTATCCCTCCATAAGATGCATCTAAAAAGACTGAGAACCTATTAATTACCTTGGGGGCTTTTTTTTTTTCGTCACTGGTCCCTGCTGGTGTCGTAGTCTCTGTTTAAAAGACAAATGGGAAAGAGCCGAAATGATATAATTGGATGCTCTTTGAAAGAGAAAGTTCATCCATGCGGGAATAGTTTCGGCAGAAGAAACGTGTTAACATCACACCCAGCACAAAAACCAGGCCTCTTTTGTACAAGTGAAAGTATTTTCTCGTGTGAAGAATTATGGTTTAATTCTTCAAGACATTGAGGGCCTGAACAGAAACTGGAGGGGGAGAGAAGCTTGGCTTTAAAAATAGTTGCACTCTGCTACATCTCTAAAGGATGAGAAAATTGGCACTAAACAGTACATTGAAAGTGTGTTTATGACAGCTAGATTCCCATTATTAGAACCTGAGATTTTCAGGTTTCTGCAAGCCTTTGTGCTCCCTCTGCTGCAGTGCCTGTGCTCTGCCCTGGACACAAGCATCTGCAACCCAAAGAGATATCAGGACACCTCTTCATGTTCTTTTCAGAATCATAATTTTAAATAGTTTCCCCCAATTTATTCTTTGCTGATAGCTATTGCGTGGTCTGATAGTAGAAAAAGGAAATTTAAATTTCTCTATGCAAAGCATCTGCTTTCAAATATGCTTGGGGGAAATAATTCCTAAGCCACCAAAAGTGTTTTAAGTGCCTTTTAAACCACTGTAATCCATGATCTATTGCTATCAAATGCAGACCTCTGAAACCTCTTCCTGTTTTGAGCAGTGTGATATCACTAGTGACTGCAGAGCATTAACCCACGAAACCACAAGAGGAGTGTGGCTGATCTCCCTGGCTTGGTAGCATGGCAGCATCTGTCCCTCAGCCTCTCATCCAGTGCCAAGTGCCCAGCTCCAGGCTGCATTGGCACGCTCCCCTCCTAACCCGGGCTAGGATAATAAACATTTCAGAGCTGTCATTGCTGCCTCTCCTCTGCTGACATTCAATCATTACGGTATCTTAAGAATGTTTAAACAGGTCAGGGTTTTAATGGGAGAGCTTGGCTTCTGGGAGTGAGACTGACAGCGCTTTGAGAGCAGATTAACAGCACTGATAAATCCATCTCATACTGACTCACAGCCATAGGAAAAATAGGAAGGTGAAAAGGGAGCCTAGTTAAATAAATGGTCTCATCTCTTTGGTTCTGGATTTTACCAGGGAAGGAAAAAAAGGCTTTTGTCATGGGCCTTCTCACTCTTTGTTCTCCAAAAGCTGATACCCCACCACCTCTCCATGAAAAGTTCTCAGTATCCAACAACCTCAAGCATCCCACCCTGCCCATCAGGTCGAAGAGTAATGCTATGTTCTCAGAACTGTAGTGCAACATTTTCCCAACTATCACAGATCCTAATTACCATTACCGAGTTTTGGGGTTCCCACACACCCCCCTACCCAGTTGAAACTGTTCTGCATTATCCATAACCACTGGAGGAAGGCAGGGAGTTAAAAACAACAACAATGCATGTAGGTAGTTCAGGTTAATCTTTTCAGCACTCATTAACGAAGCATTTGTTTGCACAGCACCCCAACAGAGTTACTGTAGCCCAGTCACCAATTCTATTAAGCCCTTCTGAAGCTAATAGCAGAAGTATTTTAGCCTTGATCAATGCTAGGGAAAAAAAATACATAAGTGTCTCTCTAGGGTTTGTATTACACAATCTGACTTCAAAGACAGGGTACTTCATTAGCTTACTTCAGGCTCTGACTATGATGCACTCTCTCTGCTCCAGCAGCCTGAAAACCACATTTCCATTTCAATAGGCAGCACTGTCCTAAAATACTCCTAGGCCTTCAGACACAACACATTCTAGCTCCCGGTGCCAAACTCCTGCAAGACAACTTGCCTTTCAACTTCAAGTATTCAGAGACTGCCCTTAAGTTATGGGCAGAGGTGGGTGTAGCCCTTGCTGGTCGCCTGGCTTTGCTACTATTGAAGCTTATTTTTTAGAGGAGCTGGAGGGGAAAGAAGTAAAATATTTATGCTCTTTTAGATATAGGAGATTTTGTGATTTTTCAATTTTTTCGCTGCTGTAATTCTATGAGTCATAACTCGACTTTCAGTCAAGGATTGTTTGCTATCTTGTGTTTACCTTCTGCCAACTGCAAACTACACTAAGAAAATGCCGTGACAGTTTAATTGGTGAAGCAATTGTCACGGGGGATACTTTATTAACATTTCAAGTGCTGACAGAAGAAACTTGATGTGATTGGCACAGCGCTAAATAGCGGGGAAACACTGCAGGAAGGAGATTGTATGAGTTTTTCAGCGTTCTGTAAGCAAAGAAGATGTTGCTTCTTTCACAGCACAGGTACACTGATATAGAGATACACTGAGCTGGTCACCTCCACCAAAAATTCAGTCAAAGCTCCTTGAAAAATCGGGGCCAGTTTTTAAAGAAAATCTATCTCCAGAGGTATTTCTTTCTGCCTGAAAAAGCACAAGTCTGTGCTTCACACGTAGTCTAATGACTTGATGTTTTTTGTCAGTTGAATTTAAACACCTCCAAAAATGGACATGACATCCTTCTCTCCAGCAGCAATGTTCTGGAGTGACTGGCTGGTGTGTGCATATAACTGTATATATATAGAGACACACATATACATATTTATGCCTCTGTGTGTATATCTAAACATATCTATATGTATATAGAGATTTATAAATATGAAAACAAGTTTATTTTCTAACCTCTCCCCTCCCAGCTGTGATGCTCCACGCTTACAGCTTAATACTAGTTAAAACAGACGTTTCCCTTGAAGATCTGCTGAACTGACCCTGTGAATTGCTGCTGTACCAATGCCAAGCTGTGGTAAACTTCACTAGTGCTGTGCTCCCTCCTTTCACTATGCCAGGCTCCTGCTACCCTGGCTCAGCACCAGCAAGACACAGAGGCTGATGCTACAGCAGAAATCCTGCCACCAGCAAAACCCCCAATGTGCTTCAGGCTCAGCCTCTTTTCCATACAGGGAATTTCTATTTTGCTGGATAAGCACTTGATGCCTAACCCCAGACTACTTTCTGATAAGGCACAGCAGGGCAAGAGGGGGAAGGGGTGAGCTGCAGCAACCTCCCACTGCTTCAGTGCTGTTTGGGAAGGCAGAGATGGGAGTGCTGACATGACAGGGGTTACAGCAGAGAGGGTTGGGGAGGCCATGGTGAGAAGAGGCTGTGCTGGACCACACAGGGAAACCCATTAAGCCCGTTGGAAAAAGTTTGCACCACATGCCTAGACCAAAATCCACTGGGAGACCATCAGTGAGATCGGCCAGGCCTTTGAGGAGGATGACTGACTTTACCAAACAGCAGCTGATATTTCCAGGGAGTTTACAGGCATAAGTCCCTTCAGAGTCACACCAGCTCCCCAGCAGCTGCTAATCCTGTTGAAACAGAATTTGTTTATTTATTTATTTATTTATTTTTAGTTGAAATACATATTTTTGTCTTTACAGGACAAAGTAGTGAAGGAGATGGAATAGAAGAAAAGGCAGATTATATGCTTGAGTCTTATTGCACAGAGCCCAAGTAATGGCTCCAAATGCTGTTTTAGGCACTTAAGTCTCACAAAATGGTCTAGAAATGAACAGGGAAAGAAGAAAAGAAACCATGTATCTGGTATGACAATGCAAAGCTAGACTGCTGTAAAACCACTAAGCAAGAATGGGATATATGCCCTGCCTCAGTAGATGCTTCTGAAACTCCAGTTTAAATACCAGTAGCTCAGCAGCATGAAAACACCAAACAGCTCACTTGACAGGACCAGCAACCCGGCTGAGTAACTCACTCACGCAACAGAAAACCTCCAAATTTGATCTATCCAGCCTGTCCCACAGTAACTGCTCACCAGCAGGTCATCTATTCAAACCTATTCACCAGAACAATAGACTTCACTGAAGATCTGTTTACCACCCTGTGAATACAAATAGTTATTCATCTCACCTTTTCAGATGCTGCTCTGCAGGTCTGGTGCCTGAGTCTTGTCTCTGCTAGAGGAGAGAATGAGATCTCGACAATAACTCCTGCAGGGCAACAAAATGACATTTTTATTTATATAGTTACAGAAAAATTTATATAATCTGTTAAAAATCATCCCTGATGTTTTTCTGAGAATCCAAATTTACAGCAGAAGACTAACTGCAAAATTTAACATAGAACTTTGACAAAAAATGCGAGCTATCTTGGGGTATAAAAATATACTATAGAAAAAAAATGGAAAAGGAAGCTTTTCTGCCACTTTCCTGTCCTCTATATAGGTCTGGTCCTGGTAGAAGCTCTGGTCCTTCTTGTACTGCAACTGGTGAACAGGGATTTCCCAGAGCAGAAAAATCTCCCCTCTTGTCCTTACCCAGATATGCACCAGAACCACAGAGAGGGAATTGCTGAGCTAAAGTGCAGATGATTTCCACGGCATTGCCAACATGGTAGGGATACCTACATTCATCCATTACTGATACACCCTCATACTTCAAGATCTGAGAAGTATCCATGCTCAGGAGAAAAAAAAAAATATTAAAAAGACTGTGATACAGAAATTACTGACACCTTTCTAGGAGAAGGAACCCAACCAAAGCAAAGGTAGGGGCTACATCCATATAAACAACGAGGCACTTAGTTCCCACTGCTTTCTCTGTGTGGAGTTACAAAGCTGATTACCTTCATGATCATGACCATACTGCTTAGTTCTTCTTTGCTGTTGGACCAGAAAAAAAACCACCAGGAAAGTGGGCTGTAAGAATTTTGACAGTGCCCTCGGGGCAAGTCCCACTTTTCTCCACAGGGAGACTGTTCTCACCAGATGGATTGTCTCATCCATGCTTACTTGGTTTCAAAAGTAGGCATTTTACTTGTGTGAAAACCAATGGCAAGTCATTTCTTGCTTAACCAGTTTATTCTGAATTGAGAACAAGAGGGACAGATTTTAGATAATGTAAGCATAAGGAGCAATGCAATAATACTGCTTAGTGTTCAAACAGAATAGGCAGATACATTCAAAGACAACAGCCCATTATGCTCATGTTACATTGCATGTAAGATGGGAAATCTGTCTCACTCTCCATTGGACACACAGACATGACTTTTAGCTACTTGCAGCAATCAGAAAGCTATCCTGAATACACCTGAACTACTTCTAGTTTTCTATTGCCACCCAAGGAGTATGTGCCTTGTCAGGTAAAAAGCATGCAAACTGGAGTTTGAGACCAATGAGTAGAATTTACCTCAATGAGAGAAAGAATCAGAGAGCAGATTTAGAGTTCCATTTCCCTGCAATAGTAAACCAAATGACATTTAAGACCAAGTCCAACAGTAGGCAGCAATTCTATCCCATATTCATGCAGTGCAGACAGGTCTGACTGATTTGTTCACAGAGTACACATAACATTCAACGAAAAACCATCCGAATATTTCCACAACCAGAAAGGACAGAGTCTTTGAGACTACAGCTTCAACGTGTGTTTTAATGAGCGTTAAAAGAGTATGAATGTGTGCCTTTGCACAGCTTACGGTAGGAGGTTCCACAATGAAACAGAACCTTCCACACCCTTCCTATTCCCCATACTGGAGCCTGTTTGTTAGCAGTAACAATGTGTGACATGTCACACAGGGGGCTGCTGAGCTGAGCTCCAGAGCTCTGACCCTGAATCACTGATAAAGTCTTGACATGGAAAAAAAGGGCAGCCCAAGTGCCTTCATAAGAGCCAAGCTCTGGGACTCGGCAACGCCTGCCTTAATCCAGCTATCTCCTTTGAGTGTCTCCTACCACCCTTATCAGAACCAGAAGTGAAGAGGTATCAGCAATGGAAAGATATTTTTGCACTGAGCTCTTTCACAGGAGATGGTTCCCGTCTGACTCCCAGTGTCCAGCCCAGCAGCCAGGGCCCAGCAGTGGGATCACGTGTGTGCATGGACATGTGTGAGGGCCCCACCTGCCACGAGGGCTGCTGGGCACGGGGTGCATTCAAAGAGCAAGTCAAATGACAACCAGTCAGCCATGCCTTGACATATTCATAGCATTTAATTTTCCTCCTTTCTGTCCCTACCCTCCCCTAAGGACAAGATGGTCTAGGGGTGGGTCCATAATCTCCCTTCACACCTGTCTCTTCCTGGACTTGGAGAAAGCACATGGCAGAAGGAGAACACCAGCAGTCCTCATTGCTTGTGGCTCCATATTTACAGACTAAAAGACAACCATATATGGGCAAGAAAGTATAATTAGCAGATAATGTTTCAGTCTTACTCCTTCTTTATCCATTAATGTCTTCAAAGACACCCCCTTCCTCCCCAAAATAAACCTGTCATCGAAACAACAGGATGGACATTTCACCTTGGTTGTTAGTACAACATAACAAAACACACTAAGCACTGACATATAATTCATCATTCTCAGGATTCAGCACTTGTCGTGTCTATCAGAATTTCTTTAGAGATCTCAAATACCAAAAAAGGAATCCTGTACTTGCTAAGAGAGTATCTTCCTAGCAATGATGGATTAGGGTCCTTAAATAAAAGCTGAAAATTCTGTATGAACTGATGAAAAGAACAAATCATTAGTATTAAAAATGCAAATACACAGGGGATATATCAACCTCCTACACCAGCAGTATTTCTGATCAGCCAGCCTAAGTAAATCCAACGCAGTATTTATGTACTCAAATTGAAGAAAAATACTTATTAAGGACAGAATTACAGCTAGGAATATGACAATGGTGCTGCCATTAACCTCCAACCAAGCATCACTGATCCAGGAGATTAAGAGATTAGATAAAAAGAAACCAAACTGAATTGAAATAAGAAACATATATTTAGGGTGTTCAAAAAGTCTTAGTGTTGCGGTACAGTGAGGACAGACCGTGACTAAAGCATCTGTTTGTATTCCTACGAGCCTTTTTAAAGCCAATTCCACCTTCCTGGATTCATTGAATGAGTAATCACTAGCATTCATTCATTTTATCAAGCCCTTTTTTTTTTTCTTTTGCTTTTCTCCCCTTCAGGAAGTTCCTGTTTCCAAATGTCTATGTGGAGACTGAAAGAGGAGCACCAGCTGTGGCTCCTGCACAAGATTTCTGGCCTTCTGGAAGAGCAGAGTACTGAAGAGAAGAGAGCTATTTTAAAGGCAGAGCTACTGGAGACTACTAAGACAACCAGCAGTCATCAGCCCCCTAACAAGGCCCCACCTAGTTTTCATGACTGAAGCCTCACGCAGAGCAGCTCATTCCACTCAGGTTTGGCTTTTAATATGGAGTAGAAATGGGTTAGGGCTTTTTTTCTAGAGGGAGAACACAAAAAAAAATGGTGCAGAGATCCTATTTTCCGAGTCCTGCCAGCACCAAGTGTTGTCTGTGGTTCTCCCTCATTCCCAGCAGCAGGCAAGGTTTCAGTGGTGTGGGGGACATTTCAAGCAGAAACATGCAGGCCACTCAACCATTAAACCATTTAACCTTTAAAGACTAAAGCTAAGTGACACAGATAATCCACCAGTGAAAGTCTGTGTGTGCCCTGTTTCCCTCGTAAGACTGGCATTAAAGCCGCTGCAGAAGACTGATAACAGGTTGCATTATCTCCAATATCATGCTGGACCCATTTAAAATGTCTTAGGCTCTTCTTTATATGTAACATTAAATACAGCCATTGCTAATAACTTGGCTTAATTATTAGCTGATTTCTTCATATTCATGCAGGCAGAAGATTTCAATTATTTTTAATTATATGGAAAGTTCCAAATGTCTGTTTTAGTCCACTAAAACCATTCAAAACTGTAGAAAACCTGCAAGCGCTTAATTCTTTAAATGACAGTTTTTAATTAATTTGGACTCAGGCTAATTAAAAGATTTGCAGACTACAGCAATCCAGTTCATTTTGGAAAGGCACGCTTTTGCAGCAAATACGCTCTATTTTCCGTTGAGATTAAAGATTCAGCCCCTATTTTGAGTGCAAAAATCTCTTCAGCCTTAACAGCGGAATTATAAATGACAAAAGGTAGTAGAAGTGCTCCATTGGTTTGGGCTCTAAGCTACGAAAAACACCTCTTGAGCATACCCAAATCCACTGCTCCCACTTGCATGAAAATCAAGGCAGTGGAGACAGGAACAAGAGCTTTAGCCAGAGCCTGTGGTGGTAACAGCCTTGCCTTAACCCTCTCACCTATCAAATACTTTGTGCAGCGCCGTATAAAGGGGGGAACCAATGGCCAGCTTTGACAGCCTGCAACAAAATAAGGGAATTGTGTTTGCTAGGTACTCCATGGAAACACTTGCTTCCATGGGTAAATTCCAAAGGAAGGACAAAATATTTTACTTCAAATTTGTAACCAACAAAAATAAAGCTGCAGTTATGCTACAAATTTCTCCCCCCCCCCGGTTATTTTGTCCTCACCGATCAATTCCAATGTCATTGGACAATGGGAAAGTGGCTCTGGTGACAGCCCTACAAATCAGTAGCTGGCTAGAAGCTGGACTCTGAAGCCAGCAGAGTTAAGAGTTGTTTTTCTCAAATTCAGTGGCCCAGAGCACAGGTGAGCCAGCACCTCCATAAGTTCCAAGCCAGCATCATGATATGCCATTTCCATCCTATGCAACAACCTCCCCAGGGACAGAGAAGAGACCTCATTGCTGGAGGGTGTTAGGATGCAATAGGACAAGGTGCTACACAATCTCATCCAGGCTCCCTTTCCCAACAAAGGATGGACCAGATGATTTCCCTTCCTACCTGGGCTGTTCTGTGATCACTAGGGGAACAGAGACGAGGAAACTTTTGTGTAGAGCAAAACAAGGACTTAAGGAGGACAAAGGACGTGATTCCACCGTGCATAAGTTTTGCTGCCTTCAGTCTGCACTTCTTTAAATGTATGAAAGTCACCAAGTCCTTGACTGGCATGAACAAAGTTGGATTTTCATCATGACACCTTCACACAGCTGCTGGCAATGAGCTTCCTTCATACACAAATATAGTTAATGTATACAGCGATTGTTGGCTTGATTTCTCCATTTAGAGTGAGTGATGCATATAGCCATAGTAACCAGCTCCTGCCAGAGTCCTCCTTCTCTTCTGAAGTCAATCCACTTATGCATGGCTCTGTGAAGAGGAGTTTACATTTCTCCTGGTTGGAAGAGCAGGTGAGGGAGATCTGGCTCTGCAGTTCTGCCACATGCTGCAGATATGACATGGAATGACCTTGGCTATTGTTCTGTGAGTGGTTTTCCAGCATGTCACATGCATCTGTTACCCACTTATCGACCCACTTGAGTCTATATAAACCAGCCAATATTCTCTTTGCTGAGCAGGGTTATTAAAAATGCAGCATCAATGTGCAGTAATATCTCCAAACAAATTTTCCAGTCAAGGTATTAATAGTTTTAAGGTGTTGGAAAACCATTTTCAATGAGTTTATGGAGTTTTACAGCAAAATAGGCCTGTAGCTAGCATTCACATTACCATTTTTCCTGCCTAAAGCATATTGAATCTGAGGACATTTAGCTTTTAATGCTTTAAAGATATGAGCATGCCAGAGCCTCTAACACAAGATAACAAAATCCAATTTCACTTGTGTAGATCAGCTTTTGTAAGTGTTGCTACCCAAGTGCTGAAGTCCCAGATCTGATCTAAGCTTTATCCCTTCCTAAATGGGTAAAAATAAACACATCCTTTCTTGCCCTTTATGGAGACAAAAACATTGCAAAGAAGGAAGAACATGTGTATTGTGAAGAACTGAGCCAAGCAGCAAAGATCACCTCAAAAGGGCATGCAGAAAGTACTACTTTAGTTGTTGAGCCCTTTTTTAGTAAATAGTGTTTAGATACAAAATAAATGGTTCAGGTGATAGCTTAGACTGCAGACCTGTTCCTGGAAGAAGAGAAAAGCCTATCTCCTTACCCAGAAAGCCCTAAAGAGATTACAGAGACCTTTGCACAGAGGAATAATGTGCAGAGATTAAGAAAAAGCTCAAAGCTATTGTGGTAATTTCATTGCTACACAATACCTTTCTGAATGAGAGGGAAGGTGGCCACATGCATGAACTGTGGAAAGCAACTATTTTAGACAGGACTAAACCAGGTTTGCCCTAAATTGCTGAGCTGAACTTTACCTTGGGCTATGCACAAGTACAGAAGTTACCAAAGCCCTGCTGGCATCAGTAGCCCACTGGATCCCTGAGCTGTGAGGCATGAGTGTAACTATTCAACAAAAAAATTACTGGTTTGTATCAGTGGCACGAACTGTCATTGTCTAATATTTCAGTCCAGCTGAGTTCTCATCCAGGCACATGTCCTTGTTAGATTTTCCTGGGACTGACAATGTTTAATGAGTCTGGGAGAAATCCAGGAAAATGTTATCACTGAACAACAGACAGAGACTAATGCCAGACTTCAGATACCTGATCTAAAATTTTTATCATAACTCAATGAATGGAAAATACTTCCCAAAGATTACGACCATTCCTTCTATCTCTCCTCTAATTATTTTCTACCTTAAGTTCTGAAGAATAGAAGAACTTTGGGGAGGTGATGGTGTAGAGGACACTGTTTTCTGTAATACAAGCCTCATGCTGCTTAGCTTGTGAGGCAAAATCCCACTCTTACATCCTTGCTATCCATGGCTGTAGTGCAATAGCTTTTTAGATTATATACATCCCACATGATGGTAAAATTCTTACACATTTAACACACTGATAATTTAAACCCTTTTCCTCTGAGACTCGCTGACATAAGACATCAGCTTTATCTCAGCAGAATATTAAGGAAAAATAGAGGAAACTTAACAAGTATCACCCTCCAACAAACAGCAAAGTTATCACCTGGAGAACTGTACCTCAGGACTTGCACTTTCTTGGGCTCAGCCAAATGGCATTTCACCTCCAGCAACTGTCATTTGCAATCCCCCTTCTGAGCAGACTTGGTAAGCTACTACATCTTAGGTCTAGCTTCTATCTTTTCTTCTCACCAACTTATGAATAAACATGGCAGTATCATCAGGCCTTGAGTAGCTGGATTTATAATAAACAAGGCTTGGGAGCAGGAGGGAAAGAGGGAAAGAAAAATGTCATTTGAGTACTCCAGGCTTCAGAAATAGAACAAAAATTGGAGGCTGTGTGACCTCGCTTCAGCACCTGCGTGCGTAAGCGCTGTGCTTCCAGCACTGTGATTAGATGCTATTTTTCCCCTGGGGGCTCTGCCTCATTCTGCATATGAGATAGGTCTGCGTGGGGAGGAAGGCAGAGTCAGGTGGTGAAGGAGACACTGCTGTCTGCATGTCCCATTCCACTCTGTTTCAGAAGCTGCCTTCTGTATGAGTCAGAAGGGGGAAAAGAAAGAGGATTTTAAGATTCAAGTGATTGCTTGCTGTATTAGTATGCCAGGAGCCTTCACTACAGTGGCTAGCAAGCCATTTACACAACTTTTAGACAGGCAACCACCATAACTGGTTTTATTTCCTATGTAACTAAAGGTTGAAACCCCTGATTTGCACAGAAATCCTGAGTGGAAGAACACAGAAGTACTGCAGGTCAGGGCTGCAGGCAAAGCCACCAAGAACCAGCCTCTGGAGCTGTAGAAACCATACCTGTGCATACATGTGTGAAGTGCTGTGCACTAGCAGATGGCGGTTCCCAACTTTTGACACAAGGAGTCCCACATTAGCAGTTTACCCTCATGCATCCTGAGTCCCTGTTGATAACACAAAGATAATGGTATGCACATACTGTAATTATAGACACCATACAGAAATGAATGAGTGAGAGAGGCTGCCCAGCAGATATTCCATCTTGCTGTTCAATAGGTACATATGGTTCTTTGCACACACACTGGTGTTTGAGCACCATCTAAGCAGCAGCAGCCTCTGAGCAGTCTTGGGACAACAGTCACCTGGAGGGTAGCATGCATCAGCCAGCCTAAAGACGGGGCAATCCAAGCATACCTTGCCTAAAAATATACAGCACATCAGCCACAGACACCAAACAGACATGGTGCTGTTTCCCAGCATGTTCACACACACACACCTTACCAACATAACTTTTGTCCTTGCTAGTGAAAGGCACGAAGGCATTTACCTGGCCTTTATAGAACACAAGTAAAGCAAACAGCACAATACCTCAAAGCATGTTCTGCGGAGCTTTCTGGAGTTGGAGCTTTTCAGTGTTGAAGCAAACCCCTAAAGTGATGCTGGAATGAACATAATAGCTCTCCAAGGCTCCCCACTGCCTCAGAAAGCCACAACAAAGAACTTGTATTGATTCACCTCATCTAGAATATAAGCAAGAAAATTAAAAGCTTCTTTTAAAACTAGATTCACTTCCAATTGCTAGATGCATGATAAAAATAAACCAAAGATATTTTTCTAAGCTTTAGGCTCAAAAGATAAAAAGAGAAACAATTAAGGCACTCAATATGACACATAAGCAAGAAGAAATCCTTCAAATAAGATTAAACAAAATATACTGTAACTGAGCAGCACTGGATTTTGTTTCCCCTGGGGGTTATCAGTAGCCTCTGTGGCTTTTTAAATTACAATAGCTCTGTATTTCCTTCAAAGGTTATAGGGCATCTTGGCTGTGCTGTAAAACAACTGAAATTCAACACCTGAGTATCAATGTAAGAAAATAATATACCCAGATAGATTATTCTGAAGAATAACTGAGTCAAAACAACAGCTGCTTACTTACAAAATTAGTTTTTAATAACTTAATACAGTGTAAAATCCTGAAACAGATTGTTAGCTCAGTTACTCTGAAGAAAAATTTAACCAGTACAGTATTTGTTCTCTCGTGTAAAGGCTTAGCTACATATGGGTAAGTCAAGGACTAGCCATCCCTGCTATGTAGGAGATCCCAGCAGTATGAGATGCTTGTTCTCCAGGCAGAGATAAACTTTTCAAAGATGTACTTTGGCCCAAAGGAACAGGATCCTATGGAATTTAATTAAATGACAACTCACAAGCCAGACTTAGAACAGAGACCCTGTGTAACATGAGCCAACCACATTCAAAGAAAACTGCAGTCCACTATAATACTACAGTACCTTAGCCAAGGAAATCTGGAATCTTTCCACTCTGATCTTGGGATCTGGTGACACAATCTCACTGTTTCCTGCACTTTCTCCTTTCCTTATTCCAGAGCATAAGCAGTGCAGGAAATGTGTTAGAAAAACAAACAAACAAAACTGTCTCCCTAAGCTTCCCACATTGCAAAAAGGAATGTGCAAGCCACCTTCATCACATTTCTCCAGCACTGAAGAATTCATTGCTGATGCAGAGCTTTTGGAGGAAAAGATGTTTTCAAGCCCCTGCAAACAAGCAGTGCTTTCAAAGTCCAGCTAAGCAACGAGAGTACAGTGCCCACTCCCAAGTAACATATCTTGTCCCTGGCTTGTTCTTTCCTTCTTAAGGAAAAAGCACAGAGGTTTGTATCACAAACAGTACATATATCCCAGTATACTGTGTTCAGGACTGGGGTTGTGTACTGGCTGAAAAGATACTTCAGATCATTCCCAAATATGCTTCAAGCTCCTCTGTACCTTCTTTCCTTCTGCACCCGTACACCAAATAAAGGGTTTCATTACCTTCTTTCCTCAAGCTTGTGCAAAGCTCAGCTATTAGCCCAACAGCTTTGGATTCAATTTTGCAACTGTGCACATTTGATATGAGGTTGAACACTTCCTATTGTCATTAGGACTTCTTGCCCAGACTGTGGCCAGTTTTGTCCACACAGTCCATTTTCCAGGCTAGGCCAGATGCACTGCAAGACTCAAGCGACTTGAATCCAGATACCTTTCCTCACAGACAGGTGCCTTACTCACAGGACCATCTTTTTTGTTTCTCTCTTTCCCCAGTCAGCATCAAAAATACATAAGGCTAAAGGAGAAAATGTCTGCCCCAATACTTTGGTTACACTGATTTCCCTTTTTGGTGGTTTCTCCACAAAAAGGGAAGACGCTGGCAGACGAAGCAGCACGCAGTGGTGCTCTTACACATAACTCCTGTGAAGATGGGGTAGTGGAGCAACCATCACAACAGTTCTGACAGCAATACACCAGGATTTTGTGTATTTCCATTCCCAAAGACATCCTCAGTAACAAACCAAACAAAATCTGTTATTATGAGCAAAGTGGCTGCAATGTTTGCTCAAAACCTAACACAGCTCATAAATATTGGGTCAGGAAGACAGACTTCACATAAGGGATCCCATAACTCTTGTCTGGTTTTGGACGAAAGCTAATGGCCACAAAAAAAACCCAACCCAACCCCCACCTTCAGGACTCAAACTTTAGAGCCCAGTTAGAAAGCCATGGGGGCACATAAGAGGAGACATGGAGAGTTTCAACTCTAATGCTGAGCATGAAACACACACACAGATCCAGCTGGCTCTTCTTACTAATTCCCCTGTACAGGAATCACTCACAGTAAGACAAGATCTCCCAGCTGACCATGAGCTGCCAAGACTACCATGTAATCCCAGGTCAAAGGGCAACGTGTCTAAAGGCACACAAAGTTGTTCCTTAGGAAGAATTTAACATATTGCAACTATGAGAACTCAGGCACAGCAGATTCAAACAGAAGCTGGACATAAAAATGAGTCATACTACCTTGTTATTTCTGTTCTGAAATGGACACTTTCTTGGAAACTGTTGCTTAATTTTTCCAACAGTGACCAGAACAATCCAGACTGCCATTCAGGAGGTGGGGAAAAACCTTGCCCTGGTTGTCAGGCATGGTCCAGGGCCACCAGGATATTTACATTAACAACTGTACAGCTTTCAATGTGGCATAATTCAGCCTAACTAGTTACCCCTTATTTCTACACACTCCTAGGAAAGGAGCCAATTTAGATTGGACTGTGGTAGAGAGAGATGGATGTGTCACTGGGGATATAAAGCTGCAGACTGTTCCAAACCTCATCAGGCTGCAGCAGGGAAATTGGTGAGATGGAAAGGAAGCACGCTTCAGTGAGCAAATCTGAAGATTTCCAAAGTAACCAGATGGGAACGCATGGAGGAGTTTATTTATATATAAACCAACTTTGCAAGGTTGAAAGCATTTTTTTGAAATAAGTACTTTCCTAAAAATACTTGATCTTTGGCTGCTAACAATAAACTCTAAGAAAAAGGAGCAGAGAACCTCTTCTTACATCTTCACACGAACTCTTAAACCCAACATATAAAGCCGGGTGCCACAATTTCAGTGGAGCTTGTCCCGTTTTTGCACTTATTGCAGAAAAGTGCACTACTAGAGAATTCCTGGAGGACTAGACATATACCTCTAAATCAAAACTGTAAGCCTAAACAAGACATAAGCCCTGACTAGCAGTCAACACTTCTGGCACTGCTGAACCTGTGGTGTAAGTGGTATTTACATTTCCTCACTCAGATTTTTATGTTTTGTTTACACCGTCACTAAATAAATCCTACTGCTCACTGTGAGCACCAAGTACTTCCTGAAAAACCTATCCAAGATCATACCAGCTGTTCATTATATTGCTTGTTTTAAACAGGCCTACTTACCAGCATGTATGTTTAGGATCATTTAACGACAGCNCTCTTCTTACTAATTCCCCTGTACAGGAATCACTCACGGTAAGACAAGATCTCCCAGCTGACCATGAGCTGCCAAGACTACCATGTAATCCCAGGTCAAAGGGCAACGTGTCTAAAGGCACACAAAGTTGTTCCTTAGGAAGAATTTAACATATTGCAACTATGAGAACTCAGGCACAGCAGATTCAAACAGAAGCTGGACATAAAAATGAGTCATACTACCTTGTTATTTCTGTTCTGAAATGGACACTTTCTTGGAAACTGTTGCTTAATTTTTCCAACAGTGACCAGAACAATCCAGACTGCCATTCAGGAGGTGGGGAAAAACCTTGCCCTGGTTGTCAGGCATGGTCCAGGGCCACCAGGATATTTACATTAACAACTGTACAGCTTTCAATGTGGCATAATTCAGCCTAACTAGTTACCCCTTATTTCTACACACTCCTAGGAAAGGAGCCAATTTAGATTGGACTGTGGTAGAGAGAGATGGATGTGTCACTGGGGATATAAAGCTGCAGACTGTTCCAAACCTCATCAGGCTGCAGCAGGGAAATTGGTGAGATGGAAAGGAAGCACGCTTCAGTGAGCAAATCTGAAGATTTCCAAAGTAACCAGATGGGAACGCATGGAGGAGTTTATTTATATATAAACCAACTTTGCAAGGTTGAAAGCATTTTTTTGAAATAAGTACTTTCCTAAAAATACTTGATCTTTGGCTGCTAACAATAAACTCTAAGAAAAAGGAGCAGAGAACCTCTTCTTACATCTTCACACGAACTCTTAAACCCAACATATAAAGCCGGGTGTCACAATTTCAGTGGAGCTTGTCCCATTTTTGGCCTGCACTTATTGCAGAAAAGTGGACTGCTAGAGAATTCCTGGAGGACTAGACATATACCTCTAAATCAAAACTGTAAGCCTAAACAAGACATAAGCCCTGACTAGCAGTCAACACTTCTGGCACTGCTGAACCTGTGGCATAAGTGATATTTACATTTCCTCACTCAGATTTTTATGTTTTGTTTACACCGTCACTAAATAAATCCTACTGCTCACTGTGAGCACCAAGTACTTCCTGAAAAACCTATCCAAGATCATACCAGCTGTTCATTATATTGCTTGTTTTAAACAGGCCTACTTACCAGCATGTATGTTTAGGATCATTTAACGACAGCAAGGCTACGCTTTCAGTTTGTAAAGCTCAGAAATTGTAACATTTGTGCAGGATATTAACTTGATCCTGAAGCTAAGAACATTCCACGTTTCACAAGGCTGGGAGGAAAAGGTTTTTTGCCTACGTTAAGCTGCATGCACTAACACAAATACCACAGCACAGGTATTTTGACCACACCAAGAATAATAAGCAATAGCTCTGTGTTGTTTATAATAGAGATAAGTGTAGGAGGAGGACAAAGATAGCACGGGAATCGGTTCAGGAAAAGCTTCACATCCCATCTTCTGTGTAGGCAAGGATGATCATTTGGACTTAATTCAAAAGTCAGAGTACCATTCCACAGCCCGATTTATTAAACAGGTGGGAAAGGCTCGACTCACTAATAGATTCAAACAGCCCAAAATAAAACCTTACTAATTTCAATAAAAGACAGACACTTCACCAGGGAAAAGCAAGTGGTAGGCACTGCCACTTGGAATCAGTGGTGAGAGAGAGGTGGACAGATGGAGAAACAGGGGATAAGTGAAAGCCTAAAATAAACCACTAGCAGGGAAGTAGAAAAAAAATCAAAGAATGCAGAATTGAGACTAAAGAGAAGGGGAGTGCTAAGATCAAGACAACATACAACAGGATGATGACCTGAAGAGCATTGACTCCAAACTCTTTACTATGTCATCATTCCCAATACCTACACAAAAGCGAACCAGAGAGCACAGAAAACGCACACTACAGAAAAATAAATACTGATTTTACAGTGTGATTGAAACAACGTACACAGCCATATAGAACCATGTGCTGAATGGAAAATATTCTCCAGCTTATGTAGAATAAAAAGCAGCTTCTTTCAGATAAGAAACACTAGAGTGCTCGATATTGAGATGTAAGGATGCTCTGAAGTAAGACATCTCAAAGTCTCTGCTTGTAAAACAGGCAAATTGACAACCTGATGCAACACAGATAATTAAAAATCGACTCTATTGAGTCTTATTTGTTGTGCTGGTGCCAGTTACTCCCTGCACTGAATGAGAGAGCCTATGGGGAAAGAAAAAAAAAGACCAATAACACAGAATACAGCACATTACAGGAATGTTAAAACTGCACAGGGAACCTTATTAGAGAACTGTTTTGAACACTGATAATATCAAGATGCCTAAAAGCAAACCACATAACACAGGTATTTTTCTGCATGAATTAAGTGCAAAAATCTCCAGGCTTTTCTGTAGTGAAGAGAGCCATTTGTTTTGAACAAAACTTTAAAACAGGCATCAATTTATTTGCTAGTTCCATTAGCCACTATTCATTACCATTTGCAAAAATGCTGCCAGGGAAGAACACAGAAATGCTGTCAAAATACCTTGATGTGCCCATGCGTTTATTTGCTATGCAACCCCGAGTTCAGCACCACTTGGCTTAGAACAGCATATTGAAACAGCACATTTTTCTGGGGGAGGGGGAATAAAACCACTATTTATATACTCTGGATTCTGTCATGAAAATGCCAAAGATTCATTTACTGTTTTCTGTGGACATGTACCTTATTGCTGCCTCACTCTGGGGAGCAGCTTGATATAAGTAGTCTCCCATTCCACCACCTGACAGCAAAGTCAAACCAGCATTTATCAGTGTAGTTCTTAACATGCTTGACATTTTCTACTAGAATTTGTTTACTACTTACCTGGTAGAAAAGGAGAAAACCCCTCCCAAACACCCGTCCCCTCAACATTTACTTACCCTTTCATGATCAAGAGACTTAAAGAGAAATGAGCCCATGGCTGCCAATTTATTTTGACACTGAAAATTTCTTAACCCTTTAGACTGAAGCAAAGACATATAGTTAATGAAGATTCCTTTCCTAAAAGAGTTTGCAAAATTCCAACAAACCCTTTTATCTCGGAAATTCTGATTATTCCTTTTTTTTTGTTGTTTTGCTGACCATGCTAAGCAGTAACTGCATTATGCAGAAAGGCAACCAAACTGCATCAGCTGTGTACAAAGCTGGCAGTCATCCCTATGATTTACCTCACTTAACAGAATATGTAGAACACAGAAAACACAGCAACTATTTTATTTTTTTATTCCCCTGGTCTTCCCAGAGACCAGAACAACATCTATAAAACTTCCCTGTGGTTGAGTTATAAAACCTTTATTTCAGTAACAGATAATAATAGATATAATTCATCTGATGTTGTGTAGTTGCAACAGAATGTACAAGGCTGTACTTAGACATAAGCTGAACAGCTTCAGTAAGGCACATCTACTACACAACTGAAAACCAGAGAGTTTCAGGTGTTTTAAAAGCTAGCCATTACAAATTAGGTAAAAATAAAGGCAGTAATGCTACAGAGGGATC
>VYXB01009368.1:501447-548272 GCA_013397135.1 Pachyramphus minor | reverse complement strand
CCCCCCCCCGCTAATTCTACCAAAATACAAATACTAATGAAATACTTCTGTCAACTGCTAAAATAAATGTTTTTCATGTCACATTTAAATTAAGGACAGGAAAGTGTTCTGCCACTCAAAAACATGCATCAAATCCTACTACTAGTCTTTCATAGGAAAGTACATTTTTAAAAAGAAAACGAAGTTACTTGAATAGTTACACTATGAACAATATATGAAATCCTGTTGATGTTCAGCAAAACTGACAATGCTGATAATAGCTAGCACATTGGAGGATTGCCAAAAAAGTGCAAATCTTTTTAAAAAACAAAGTGTTGTAGGATTAGTAAAGTATTATCTAGTATTTAAGAAATATTTGTACCTTCATGTAATGCATTTTCTCATGCTTTCCCTAATTGGTGCTGCTTGCTAAAAGGTCCTATAGATCTGGTGTTCTACTTGCTCAAATTCATGTCTCCTCCTAATTAGAAACACCTCTACATTTTTACTACGTGAAGCACTTGGACCAATAGGCTGATAAATAGAGCTTTCAGTGTAACATGTTCTAATTGATAGAATTCATTTTATTTTCATAAATTAGAAATCAAAAAGCAAGACTGCACAAATAATAATAATGATATTCAGAAGAATCAGAGTCAACAAGATTAAAGTCTAAAAGTGCTCAACTTATGAAGCACACTGCTTGCCAGACAGTCAAAAGAATATGCAGACAAAAAAAAAAAAAATTCAGTGACTCCTATGTGCTTTATGTTTCCCTACATATATATTTAGTCACCTGCTGAAGTTGCATTTAGCTCCCAAAACAGACCATAACAGTTCTACCAAGACCTATTTGCTACACAGTAGCTCATTTTTTCAGACCAAAGTTTCCACAATGACTACATTTTCTTCTCAATTGATAGTTAGGCTACTTTAATTTTGCATGTTTTAAAAGTCAGATCTAAAAATCTTTACATACATTCATACATATGTATAAAACACTAAAATCTTAAAAACAGAGCCCTACAAACTGAGGTTCACTGCTTCTGCACTCAACTTGCCACCACTTAGACTATGAATCATTGCAATCATATTGGCGTGTTTGTTCAGTTCTTCCTTCTGTAGTTTTACAAGTGCCTCTTTTTCTTCCAAGCGTCCTTCCAACTGGGATTTTTGAACTTCCAGAGAAGATGCCTGAAGAAACAAACAAAGTGTTATTGTTTCCTTAATTATCAACTGAAAAACATGCACAACACAGTGAAAGCTTGAGTGGCCTGGTGGTGAATTTAAGCAAGTAATTAAAAAGCAATTTTAAAATTACAAGCTTATTTCAGACATCTCTCTCAGCTGTATGTTTGGTGCACATGAATGATTACAGCTACTGCCACACTGCAAAATGGGAAAGCACCAACCCCCACGTCCTATTAAAGCAGCAGAAGTGTTCACAGTTAAGCTGCCTACATTCCATTTCAATACCCAGACCAGTAAATATTTACTGACAACAAGGGAAATATTTGGTATATACTGGATAATTTTGCCTGGAAAGATTAGGTTTTTGCTTCCAGGAAATGGAAATACAACAAATGTGTTTGTCAAACTGCCCCCTTTGCATTTGCTGCTCAGTTTGCATGTGAAATGAATCTCTGCCTTGTAGGTTTACATGGAGCCTTACCTACAGACAAGGACACGTAGGCTGCACTGAAGTTTGAGGGATTTAGTTTTTGGGGTCTTATTTTTTTTGTGTATTTTTTAAAAAAAAAAATAATCCAAAATTGTTAACTTGGCACAGCCAAACTGGTTTCTGTTTTAAAAAAAGACTATTTGTTAGAGATAAAAATGTTTTTTTAATTAGAATTTCAAAGACCAAGAAAAAAAATCAGGTTCATTTTGGTGCATGGATATGTACTTTAATTCAGGATGTGAGAAAGGGGGGAAAGTAAGCTGATCTACATTTTACATAATTCAAAACTACTGAAGAGGAATGTGCTACATTCTCTTATTTAACATTATGCTACAGGTTTGGTGATTTTTTTTCCCCTTCCAAACATTATGTACTCACACATTATGCCTCATACAGCCTCACTAGAACTAGATCCTGACTTAAAACTCAATAGAGATACAATTAAAATTGAGAGAATTTGCTCTTGTCCACTACTAGACAAATATCTTTAGCTACTCTACCACCAAAATATCCATTTACCAACTCATGAGTTAAATAGGTATCCAAAATTCCAGTCTCTAGAATGCAAGTGCAAATAAGCCCTTACCTTGATACTCAGTTCTTTCCTTGCTTGCTCTGTTTTATTTAATTCCTTTCTAAGAATATCGATAGTTTGTTCCATATCTGTTTTTTCTTTCTGTTGAGTTTTCAGTTTCTCTTCCAGAACTTTTATATTCTGTTGCAAGGCTTAAGAAAATGAACACATAAAAAGTTTGGTTGCCAAACTTAGAAAACAGGTACTGCATTGCCCTGGGAAAAAAGGTGGGTTTTTACTTCATTTTTTTTTTAGACTCAACATGGTTGCTAATTGAATTACTGAGTAGTGCCACCTACTGCTATATTTTAGTGGTTACTTTCAGTCATTTGCAGAAGAGTTAAATTAAGCTCTTCTAATTTGCAGTTCCTACAGAAAACAGTTCTAAAGACACACTATAAGAAGATCTTGAAGGGACATATGATGCTGTGCAGATTCAGTGAAGTTTGGGAAATCAGCTGCATGTATCCTTTGGAAAAAATTAAAATCTGTATTTGTTTCATTCAACTATTAAATTACATGTCAGTGGCTAACGAAGATTTACAAGTTGCTTAGTGACATACAGCTGCTTATCTAGAGCCCATAAGAACAACATCTAGTTAATGTGGATGGTTCTCCAGCTTCAGTGACCTTTGGGTAAATGACTTACTTGCTATTTTGCCATTTCTCTCCTGTAGCTGCTGCTGTAATTCTTTTCTGTGATCTTCACTTTCTACCAACTGTGCAGCAGTCCTAAAAGTGCAGAGAAATAAATTTTAATGATCAATGAGAGACATGCCATCATTTCCATCTCCTAAGAAGCTGGAATGATTTTCATATTATTTCCAATTGTTATTGAGAGTTTCAAATCATAAAACCTATGAGTGTGCAGGGTGAGAGCACAGATAGACCTTATTTCCTTCTCCCCACTCTCCATGGAACAGTCACTGCCCTTCTCTGATTGTGGTAGAAACTATTGAAAATGTTCATACCTGGAGCTGTAAAACCAGAAACTATTGCCTTTGATTACAGCCACAAAGCATTCAAAGCACTGAGAGAACTGAAATGGTCATTCAACAAGAGCCAAAATTCACTGCCATTAGTGATTAGGAATGCTGGGGTTTAGCTCTTACTAACCTCTTGAACAGGCAATACCATTAGTAAAACTTGTTTCAGGTATTATTCAGGACATTATGCATAAAAAACTACCATTCTGAACATCATCTCAATTGTCACACAACACTCAAACCTGACCATTCCATAAGATATTGCCATAGCCCATACATAGGTTTGCCTCAGACTTCCCTACTTAGGGTAATATTTAGTTTCCACACCCATTTAATATACAAGCACGGTTATCTACCAGCAGCATAGCTGTAACCTGAGCACTTTATGCTCTGTGAAGCTAATCTACTTCTTCAGTGGTCAGCTAGCCTAATTTCTAAGGCATATTCTATTTGTCACTTGCCTTGCCTACATGGCATTTGCTGTCACTCTTGTTTACTTGTTCATCCACTTCTTATCTACCAGTTTCTAAGCTGCAGCCTCTAGCAAGCGGGAGGGCAGTGTATTTCCGTGGTCTCCATTTTATCTGTGGCAGTTCAAGAATACCTCTATAACAACTGCACCTCTGACCTGCCTTTAACGAGGGTCAGCTTTCATCAGAACAGCCCCCCAATTACAATGATCTGCGTGTTCAATCGAAGCGTCCAAATTTACTCAGTAGCAAACTAATGTATCAGTAGAAAAATCTCCCATTTGAATCAGAACTCAAGGCAGTGATTTGGGCTGCTCTGATTACTGACAAGGCAAGCGCCTGGAAGGATGAAGTGAACTTTGCAAGCAAAACCGAGAATAGCATTTATATTTCTAAACTGAACACAAGGCCTGCCTATGAGCATGTTTTAAAGGTATCTTCTGAAAATTAATGTATTAAAATCTGTCAAAGAGGAGCTCGATATTCCCTTAGTTACATTAGTGAAAAGTATATCAGACCTCTACTTTAAGCCATCAAAAAAGAAAAATTATAATTAATCCTCAAGAAGAAATAAGTAATGCTAGTTTTACGGTTGAAGAATGGTGTTTTATACCACAGACAGAACACCAACCTTCAGTATTTCTAATCTCAAATGTGTTAGTTTAGTAGGGTTGGTTGTTTCTTTTTCCAATCTGACAACATTAAGAGAAAACTTTCATGAAAATCTTTGGGTGATAAAAGCATTTAAAAATTCCACTACCAAAATGACACCTCCTCACTCCCTCAAATGCACCCAAGAACTGGGTCATCATCTTTCTCTTCCTACTATCACTGAAGTCTGTGGGTATTCCCTCACCACCTTCAACTAATAAAGGATCAAGCAAAATAAACCACCACAGTCTCTCACTACTACTACCTCTAACTTTGCTTCTCAGATGCTACCTAAAGCACAGTTGAAAAATTGAGACTAAAGTGCTATTTAGTTTTACTGTTCGATTTGCTTTAAAAAGACTAGACTGAACTCACCTGTCATTCTGCTGCTCAAGTGATTCATTTAGTTTCTTCATTGCTTCCATTTGTTTATTTAGTGAATTGCATGTATTCTGTAGATCTTTGTATTGTCTTTCAGTTGTTTCATACCTACACATGAAGTAGAATTGCTTTTGAAGAGTTTTACTTTAATAGTTTGCAACAAAAAAAAATTAATACTTGACATCATCTGTGCAATCATCCCACTCAAGGTAAAAGCCAGGTTTTGGGAAAGGGGGCTGTTCATTTCATGATTTTTTGGGTGGCAGTTAGCTGTGTGTTAATTTTCTTTTTTATGAACATACTTAGAATCATATAATCATTTAGGATGGAAAAGTTCATTGAGTCAAACCATTAACCCAGCATCGCCAAGACCACCACTAAACCATGTCCCTAAATGCCACACTTGCACATCTTTTAGATACCTCCAGGGATGGTGACTCAGCCACTTCCCTGGGCAGCCTGTTCCAGTGCTTGACTTGGAAGAAGAAAACAAACAAACAGACAAGCCAAGCTTCAGTGGATCCCTTAGATATCCTTAATTATTAATGATCAGAAAGCAACCTTCTTCCAGCAGAAAACTTAGGAACTGTCAAAACATATAAATGCCTTTAGAAATTTGCAATTTGAAATTTGTTAACTCTGTAACAGTTTGGGTATGTCAGTCATCTTTTAAGGGACCCTGGGAGTCAGTTCATGACTTTGGTTGTCTCATGACCCTAAAAACTGAACGTACTGAAAACAATGCAGTGTCCATTTAATGCAGGGTTATGAAGCGTCATCCTCTAAGCAAATATTCTCCTCTTTTCCTACCAAAAGAAAAATTCTCTTCCCTAATGTCGGTTATCTGTTTTTAAGGAACAGTATATTTGGAGTATGCAGATTGTTTAGAAACCAAGTTTTTGCTTTGTAAACACGTTGTGAGGATCAGGAAGCTTTTACTCCTACTTAGGAGATTTAAAGCCTCAGACTGAGGCTGATTTATTTCATAGGACTTACTCAAATACATGTTCACAAAGTGTATGGCTGCATATAATTCAAGCAAAAATGGAGGCACTTCCACAATGATCATATTAGACATTTACTAAAGAAATTTCATAATGGACAGAAGTTTTATACATTTCCTCCCTCAATGACTCCTTTATTGGCAGCAATAAGCCTTCAAAACTGTCTAATGGAATGCCTGCTCCCATTATTAAGCAAGAAATTTGCTCTCAGTTTTATCAGCTTCTTTGCCTTGCTGACACCTAGTGACAAGACCAGCTCATGAGAGCTGAAAAGTTTATGCCTTTTATTCTTCCAAAGCACATTCTAGTTTCTATCTTTATGTACTTCTGTGTCTCATGTGTACCTTTTTAGCTTAAGATCCTAAAGAAAATAACACTTAAAAATAATTCAGGACACACAAGGTGCCAGCTCCCTCCCTAACTCACTTTTACCTAATTCCAGTGAAATTTGCTACCAAATTGATCAAAGATCTGAAGTCCATTACAAGTAAATACCATTATTGTCTGCTTCTCCAGAATATTTGCAGCATATAATGAAGACAACACATAAAGTCAAAGACAGACACCGAGAGCATGGTATAATGCTAACAGAAACTAAGCACTATTAATTCTGTTTCTTAAAGAACAGTGCTCTCCTTTATACAAAGTTCATGCTATTTCCTTAACTGGACCTTCAACATCTATGACTTCAGTTCTCATTCCACTGAGAGCTGAATGTTAAACTATGTTAGATTTAACATAAGTTCTTGAAGGACTTCAACTCACCTCACTGACAAGCATATAGAAAAAAATAAAAACAGTGAACTTTTCACTTAAAAACATGACTTAGCACGTTATGTTGCTCTTCTAATGTGTTTAAAGAGTGATGACGTTCTTTATTGGGTTAAACACAAAGTCTTTGTTCAGACATCTTCCACGCCTTACCTCTGAAGAAGATCAACAGAGGATTTTTTCAGTATTTCGTGTTCTTCAGCAACTGTCTGCAACTTCCTGTTGTGTTGAAAGAGCTGCTCAATATCAGTCTGTGCTCGTTCAGATTCTACCTGCTGAGCTTTCAGCAAATCATTAAGTTCCTCATTTTTTCGTTCTGCATCCTTCAGCATTGCAGCCAGAGTTCTTGCCTTTGAATGGAAAGACACACCCCCCACAAATAAAAAAAACCCAAAAGGAACAAAACACCACATATACCATTACCAGGAATTCTTTTTCAGAAGTTACTTTGCAATAGGCATGTTTGAGGCCATAGATCTAACACTAAAATGTCATCATCTACATTAAGAGAACAAATTCTCTCACCCAATGTTCACTACAAATTAATTTGTTCACTAAATTCCTTTAGCTCCCATTATAGACAATGTGAAGGATGAGGGAAGAACAAAGAAAATGATGACACATTTTAACTATGAATTTAGTAATCTGAAGCCCAATATTTACTGTAACCTGTAAAAGAGTAGAAATTATTCTGAGTTTTCAATGCACAGCTCAAATACATACCCCACAGAAGGAAGCTTTATTTGAAAGTTCCTCTCTAACCAGTGATTAAAAGGCACAGACAGGAAACAGTTCTCCATAGACCAGCAAATTCTATAGTAAGTGATTATATTAATTCTCAAGATTACTGCCACTAAATTAACACTAATGATTAACAAACAATAATCAGTAAAGTAGGTCAGTTTGTTGACTTCCTTAAGGGAGAGGACATTAAAGAAAACTGTGCCAAAGAACAATTCAGAGGAAAACAGGATGTTTATGATGAAAATTAAGACTACCCTAACTTGCAAGCACAGTTTACAGATAAGCAGCATAGTTTCCACATGCAATCACAGTCAAAACTACCAAGGAAATTATTAGTCTCACCTCTGAGTCCCAGAGGGAAGCTCCTGCTACTTACCTCAGACTCAGCCTGGGCTCTCTGACATCGGTACTGAGCCATCAGCCTATCAGCCTGAGCCAGAGCTACTGCCTTGGCTTCCAAAAGGTCTTGCAGCCTGGTTTCTTTGGACTGTATGTAGGAAAAGCATTTTTCATTAACATTTTCTGAATGTACAGACTGCAAGGTACCCCCACGTGCCAAGTTGTACTCACTGCTAATGCCGACAGCTTGTGCTCGTAGACATCCATTATGTCAGAGATCCTCATGTCAGCCAACGGCTCCTTCATCTGTGGAAATGTTTTCCAGTTACTGCTACTGTAAAGCTGCATGTACTTAAGACAGGTAATGCATGCTGAAAGAGCTCAGCAGCTTTGTGAGCTCCACCTGTCCATTAGCTTTCTGAATTCCTATTTTCACATCTGCGACTGTCTGCTCCAATACATCCACCTGACTCTTGGGGAAAGTTTATGACTACTGGAACTAGTTAGGCTTAATAGGAGACATTTGCACTAGACTGTCAGTCCAGCACTATAAAAAGGTAAAATCATCACTCAAATAGTTCCCTTTGGTCTAATCTTTGCTGGAGGGGACTTAGCAGTCCCCTCACAGGATGCCTAAAGTAATTTGCCCTAATATTCACAGCACAAATGCTTATGGCTAAGACTCCTTGTTCATACTCCATGGCTTTCTTAACGTACAGATTAACAGAAAAGGCCCAGGAAAGTTGTTCTGGCAAGATACTATCCAGAACAGAACTTGCTATGTTAACCCATTGACTTACTAGACAAAATTCAGCATATACAGCACAAGTACTGAGTGTTTATTAAAATAGATGTCTGAGTCAAGTGAGAACGCTACTGTGTGATTTTGGGATATTTTATCTCAAGAAGTGCTACTATAACACCACTTTTGAGCAGCTGTTCATATGTGCTGATGTATGACCAAGTGCAAACCATGCCAGCTGTTCATACATTAAACACCTACTTAAAAGTTACCATTTCTACAACACTTTGAACCATTATGTAAGAACTTTTTTGCATATTAACAGGAGCCTTTGTGTAGCTCCAGTTGTCAGCTCATTTTTCTGTCCCTAAAGTACAAAACAAGTAGTTTATTTTCCTACTTGCAAAGATAAAATATCCAAAAGGACATAGAGATGACTACTATAGGAAAAGCTTCTTTAAGTTCCTTTCATTCTTTCTGTACAGTAACACAATGGAAAGTGGTTTCCCAATTATGTTTTGACACACATTTGAGCTTCACACACACAGAAATGAAGTACTGGATATTTAAAGTGAATGTGTATATTGATTTTTAATAGAAAGTTCTATTAATTAGAAGGCCTAAGAAAAGTGTCACTCAATTCATCAACAACTTTCTCCCCTAAAAAAATGGAAGCAGCTTTACAATCTGTCACAATATTGGAAGCTGCTGTACTAGTGCTATTCAGACACCTGTGGCTGCTTTGATTAACACTAATATAAACACAGCAATGCACCCACAGATTGTCACCGGCAGTCCTGGACAGGACAATCAATGGGAGCATCCAGTGGAAGAGTAAAAAAATAAGTCAATGAAGACTCATTTGACCTTTTTCATTATTATTCTGGCAGCTGACAGAAACTGGTAGCTCACTGAGTTCCAGTTTTACCAGTTACAACAAAGAGATGAGAGTTGCAAAGCTAAGGCTGGAGGCAATCCCACTAATACAGATATCAAGCTGTTATCAAGAAACTTTCTATGCATTTTCCAAATTTGCATACTGTTCTTTGAAGCCAAAGGAAAACAGAATCAACAATCCATCACTCAGTCTGAAGCAGCTACAAAGCAGCTAACTTGCTTTGAACAGAAAATACAAAGAGGAGATACATTCAGTGTCTGACAGCATGGCCCACAAAGCCACACATGGTATGTGGTGCTCGTTTGTGTGTCTCACTTGCGATGCATGTTGCTGCAGAGGGAGGTAAAAGTTGCCCTCTGAAATAGTAACAGTGCCTTTCCAAGAAGGCCACAAAAACTGAACTGCAAATGCTAGAGTCAGCTACAGCCAACAAAAGGAAAATGTTGGTAGGTGTGTTTAAGAGCACAAGAGATGCACCACACAGCATAGCATCTCTTCTTGATTACAGGTTATTTCTCAGGAAGCAGGGGAGGAGGCTCTTTGTATGTGTCCCAGTGAGTCCAGGCAGCTGGACCTATATCTGACTCCTGCCTTCACATTCTGACCGCTAAGAAGAGCATAGGCAACCCCACTGGAGAAAGGGACCTCAGTAAAGAGTCCAAGCTTCTAATGTAGCTCAACATAACATCACTGAATTCTGCTCAGGAATTCGGTAAAAGGAGCACATTCTAAACCAAACTCAACTGATACACACATGGCAGACTGACACTTGGATTTCAATTTCCATCCCTCCCAGAAAAAGTGTCAAATATTTAACAAGGGTATATAAANACAGGTTATTTCTCAGGAAGCAGGGGAGGAGGCTCTTTGTATGTGTCCCAGTGAGTCCAGGCAGCTGGACCTATATCTGACTCCTGCCTTCACATTCTGACAGCTAAGAAGAGCGTAGGCAACCCCACTGGAGAAAGGGACCTCAGTAAAGAGTCCAAGCTTCTAATGTAGCTCAACATAACATCACTGAATTCTGCTCAGGAGTTCAGTAAAAGGAGCACGTTCTAAACCAAACTCAACTGATATACGCATGGCAGACTGACACTTGGATTTCAATTTCCATCCCTCCCAGAAAAAAAAGTGTCAAATATTTACCAAGGGTATATAAATTCTACCAACCTCTAGTCCAGAGTGAAGTTTTTGTATTAATTCCTGAATATTTGAAGCTGTGGATTCATCACTTGAAGGACAGGATGAGGAACACCTCACTGAAGTAATGTTGGTCACCGGTGCCTGCATTTGGATTCTCTTTGCTGCATGTTCTGTTTCTTGTTGTCTGTAGGCATTATTTGCTGCAATGCTTTCACCAAGCCTGTATCAACATAAAGGCTGTTAATGACACAATCTGCATGGCAAGGACTAAAGAGGAGAACAATTTCATAATAAAATGAACTTCTCTTTCACGGAAAAGAGATTAGAGTCAGATTTGCATTATCACAGAACATTTAGATGTGTATCAGACATGTGCCTAAACTGCCCAAAGATACAGAGTAGAAAAAAAGAAAAGAGTATTATGGCTAACCTCTAGAGATAAATGCAGAATCTCATCAGGAAGGGCATCATGCTCTTTTTGAGTAGAACAGATCATGCCTCTTATGAGCCTGTGAAACAGGTTATTTTCACCTTATATTATTCAACTTAACTGGGTCACTGTTTGTCTCAATGAAGATTGAGAAGGTATTTGGTAAGAGTGGAAGAGTAGTATAAAAAACAAGAAGACTGAACCACGAAAAAGCAGAATGCTGCCAATAAACCTTAGTTTTCCCTTGTCTGTGATTCTATTTTACAATGCTATATTGCACACAGCACGTTTAACTTTCTAAGTTTTAACCCAAATTTAAGTATGCAGATAAAAGTGCAATCTGTTAAAATTTGTATAGGGAAGAGAACTCAAAAGCTTAGAAAAAAGTAATTACAGTACCTATATTCCAGTGTCTGTATGCAATTGGTATTTTCAAGGCAGCTATTAATGACATGTTTGAAATAAGAAAGAATGATAAATAAAAAGAGCTGATTTTAGAGGCACCAGTTAAAACTTTTTTCCTCTTGATAAATTCCTTAATTACTAAGCTATCCCAGCCACTTCACTGAAGTGCTGTCTCAATTGCTTCCTAAGCGAACCCAAGGCCTATTTTTAACTTGCATTTATAGACATGTTATTTGGCTATTCCATTGTACAACTCCAGACATATTTGATTGCACAGATCCTTTATTCTTCCAGCCAGACTATTTGTTACTGGTCATTATGAAGATGTTTCCTATATCCACAAAATCCTGTAATTACAGAATAACTAAGGTTGAAAGGAGTCCATCTACAGACCACCTAGTTCAACTCTCTTGCTCTAAGCAGGTTGCACAGGACTGTAGTATTCACAAAAACAGCACTGATGTTTTCAGGGTGAACACCATTTTAGACTCTTATTACTGTGTTCTTATCACTAGCCTATTTCTGGGTTATGATGGAAATAGCAGGATTTCCTAGGGTGTGTGGGGATTTTCATTTGTTTTCTGAACGAAAAAACCACAGAAAGGCAAATTGCCATGATTTGGTTGGGTCATCTTCCTTTACTTTTCCCCCCCATATAAGTAATAATTCAACCACTGTTCCAAGATAAGCTGGTTATGTTACAAATCTTTCACTTCAGAAAAGCAGCTCAAATGCCAAAGAAGCATCTGATTTAGAAGTTCCTTCAAACAATTTCTGTTTTTGTTTTTAAAAAACTCAACAAACCAAAAAGGAAGAAATTTCAGATTAGTTTCCTAGGTTGCAAAGACTGTGATACAATTTAAAACCTTTTTTTTTTTTTGTATTTTATTACATCTACAGAAATAAGGACTATCAAACAGAGTTTATCACTATTTTTCCCTTATTTAGGCCACCTTAAATATTTAACCTGAACCATATCCCTACCATCTGCCTGCGTCTTATCCTAATCTGCTCTGTCATGGAACCTACTGCAAAAGGGGGAGCAAAACCACCGGAAATGAAGAATGACATGTCTGACAAAGTTCAGTAGAGAGAGAAATCCAACAGTCAGAATATTAGATGTACCCTAAGTAAAAAGTTCCAAGCACAGACTTCAGGCAAATGAATGCTGAGGGACAGGAGTCAGTCACTACTATGCTCCCTAGGATCTGATGCAAAATGAATGCCATCAGCATTTGGACTCTTCCTCTGGCTTCCAAGATCACTACTGTCTCATAACTGCACAAAAGGAAAAGATAGTTTTTCTGAAGTTTCTGTCTCTGATGAGCTGAAAATAGTACTCCAAAAAACATGAATATCACTAAGCTCATAAAAATATGAAATCTAACCAGACTCTCCAGAAACAGACTTACACTATGGCAGGAAAATCTGGTAAGGGTGCAGCCTCAAACAGTATTCCAAGTCCCACTTGGACTTGCTCTCTATGGTTTGATGTTAAAGCAAATGTCAAAGGCGTAATCAAGCGTTGATCCTAAAAAAGACAGTTTGATCAAAACAAAATATAGCAGTCAACAACAACAAAACCTCCCCCACCAAACACAAACCACCAAAACATCACAATATCAAGGTCTATGAGCCCAGAAGTGTTTTATTCAAAACTTAAGCTACCTCCTTAAAGTTTGCCCTTCTAAGTTTCTGAGCCTGAAGTCAATGGAAGATGAGTGATTTTAAAAACAGTTTACACTTCTGAGTATTTAAAAACAAGTTTTCTCATTAAAGCCAACAAAACAGGTAAAGAGACTACTTAATTCCCTCGAGTTTTCAAGTGCTTGATTTTCTACATAAAGTGCCACAAGCTAAAGTTTTATAAATATTTATTGAGGACTGTGAAACTCATTGTTACCCATTAAATTACACAATTCCCATTCCTGAAAGAAAAATCTTCAAAGCAGCAAGAAGTGTTTGGTTGTCTGGATTGCTTTTCCATCATTTTTAAGGCTTCATCTGATCAACAGGTACCAGAAACTGATTTGACCACACAAAGTCCCAAATTTAATAGTAACCAACTCCATTAATAATTACATTGTTGTGATAGTCTTTTTTCTACTTTGCTACCTTTAAACTGCAGTCCTAATGCAGTCTTAAAAGGATAATTCTTACCAGGCAGCTAAAGTATGATTTCACATGCATACTGAAATAAATGATTGAAGGAGAAGCAAACTGCTCTTATTTTAGAAGATATAACAGTGAAACAACCTTTAAGAATTGTGCACAGGGGATTATATTTTTCTACAAGCTTCAACACTTTGGAGATCAGCATGCAAAACATTCAGCACTAAAACTATTGTAGTGCAGTGACGCTTTCCTTCACGGATACATTTCATGAGACATTTTAAAATCATACCTGTAAAATTTTGTAGAAGCTGACCTCCATACCAGGTACCTCCTGCTTCAATCTGCTCATGAGATCAAGCGTTTTCAAAATAATATCAGCAGCAAGTTTGCTTTTAAGACATCCAAGCAGAAAAGCAAATTCAGTGGAAAACAAAGAGTGAGATTTGTCAAATCAGCACTGACAAATAAATTCAGTCAATTAAAAAAAAATTAATAAATACCTTCACAAAGAAATTAAGTATGTCTAGCAAGGCAACAATGCCAAAACCAAAGAGACCACATTGAGTTCCCTGGACATGCTCCTAAGCTTCTCCAGCGCGCCAAGGATGGCAACATTGAAGACCAAAAAAAAAAAAATCACTTCCAAGTTGAAAGTGAGGAGGGTTTAACTGCAGGTCCAGTTATATTTCACTGGGCTTTGGCTGTGTAATTCTTAGTTATATCAATATTCAGGTTCATGACACTGAGCTGAAGGAATGTGAAAATTTCATTTTCAGTGCAATAATTCCCTCCAATAGCAATGTGTGATATTTTTGAACTCTGCATAAAATCAAAATGAGAAATTAGGTGCCATGAGCCAGTTCTAGTAAGCCTCTACTTGGATAAGCTTGAACTACTGCATGAGGTTTAAGGTCACTGTTCCACATAAGTGGATCTCCAGCTTATGCCAACTGAATGTTTAAGCTAGGTTTTACTAACTGAACTGACCAGGAACATTACCTTCTATTCCCACAAAACCACTACGTTTGATTTAATAATATCAGGATTGATTTATATTGTATTTAAGTGCCACTTTCAACTATCATATACTTCCCACTGGTATCACAACTCTCATACGAGTCATGCTAAATTAGATTTTAGATAGAGGTGTGTGCTTACCACATTTTAGAGTCCACTGCTTTTGTCCCAAAGCCAGCATCAATCCCACTGTAAGTAAACTGGTGTTCTATTAGGCACGTGCATTGGCTGGCAGTCAGTACCTTCGAGACATGCATTTTCAGTATGTCATCTCTACAGAGCAGTAGACAGAGTTAAGAATAAGTTCAATATACCTATGCTTAGGTCTTGGCACCAAAAGGCAACATTTTCTGATAATAAAGGACACAAAAGCTAGTGCATCAAAGCACAAGAGCCTCCAAAAATTCTTTTAAAACCCAACTTAACATAAGCCACTTAAATCATGCTTAACTCACAGCCCAAGTAACCTTCACTTTTCAATTAACACACACATTTACTTGGAAACAGACTGCTAAGGGAAACTACAATAAAATGGGTGGCATAAAGAAACATAGTGAAACAAGAGGCAGTGACCAGGCAGTCTCTAGATGGGAGTTAGCAAAGGGACTTCTTCACACAACTCAAGCTTAGATGCAGGACTGCAGTCACGTCCTCTTTACTAAACTTAGTGTGAACACTAACGACTCAATGAGGAGCGTAAAACTATCATTCCACACTATTTTTATTGTTTCACTGATCTAAACTTATGCCATATTTGGCTGGGAGCTGCACTTGACTTAGCCAGGCAACAGTACTATACTGATCAAGATGGCCACCCAAACTCCCCTTGCAATTTCAGCAGAATACACTCATCTTTGGTTTTGATCTGCAAAGTGCTTCTGCGCTGTTGAATAGCCACAACANGCTGCACTTGACTTAGCCAGGCAATAGTACATACTGATCAAAAAGTGCTTCTGCGGTGTTGAATAGTCACAACGTTTTATCCTGCACCGCTGTATTGCAAAATAATTTCACAGCAATTAGAAAGCTACTTAAGACCTACCAAGATGACAGTCCTAAGTAAAATTAGGGCAGTTATTGTCATTGGAAGTTATTAAAGTGACCAAAGATGGACATATCTTGTAACATCTTAGAGCAGATCATGGTGGAGGAATAATAAATTAGCTGCCAACGGACACATAAAAAGGATATTTGTCAGGACATTAATAGCCTTGACCATTCTTTCACACTTTTTCTTCACTAATAGCTCATCCACAATCTGTTCTGGCATCTGAAGATGATCAAGAAGAACAGGCAGCAAAAGATCTACAAAGTGTTCAGCTGAGACGCTGTTCCCATTGTTAATAACATCCTGTAATAAAGACATTTTATTTTGTGTCAATATTTAAAAATACAGCACAAGGAAGCCAAGTTTACTCTTCCATTTCCTAGAAAGCAATTATGACAGTTTTCTATCTACCTCATGACTTCATGAACTGCCATAATTTTCCACTGACAACACTGACATATTTCTAAAATACAGCATGTCTTTAAAAGAAAAATTTTTTTACAAAGTGTGCTTATTTCAACACAACTTCTTTACAAAGAAGTCTCCTTTGTTTTTTTTTTTTTTTTAAACGTGCTATTCTTCAAGTCAAATTCCAATAGTTGTTTAAAAACAATTTATAAATAGAGCCCTATGAAGCTCTTTAAACTCAATTATCAGTTTTGGTACCTCAAAAATCTCTCTGAATAGTTGCAGCGCTAGAACTGAACAGTCTTCAGAGCCTTCCAATGGCTGGTTTGACAAGTGCACCAATGCAACAGATGGTTCAAAAGTCTTTGAGTGAGTCACAAATCTGGTGCTTCCAGAGACTGGGAAGCCAGATGGTTCCAGTATTGCCTGCCGCAGGGTATGACGCAGTTCTGCCACGGAACAGAAGGCAAGCAGCAGCTCCAAGATCTGTGTGGAGTGAATAAGAGTTCAAATGCTGTTAAGTCAAGAACTTACACAGAAATTACGACTCCCATAACACAAGTCTAAAGAGATGTGTAAGTTCTATGCAACTCCTTTTAGCATTTTGAAGTTTTCTGAAGAATAGTTTTCCTTCCCTAAAGCCAAGTCAGCAGCAGAAACACAGTTCATTATATTGGGGAAGGCTTGTACAGTATTCAGTGTATTGCTTTCCCTTCTTTTTTAAAGAGTATGACTGTTGGCTAGTGATTTGGTAAGCAGGCGAAATGCATCTAGATCCAGAATGAAGAAACCTATGGAAATTAAAACATTCTGGGACATGAACAGATGCACCTGTCTCTGAGCATGCACAAAGAGCAAAGCACCCTGGAAAGCTCCTTCTCTAAATAAACCCAATAAACAAAACCAATCACACAGAGAGAAATATTAGCATTTATTATTAACTAGGATGCCTAACATATTCATAAATAAAAGCTTAAGATGTGTTTCACAGATATGTGCAGCCCCAAAACTTTCATATTTTAGCCTTGGCAACAGATAGCCAATGGTTCATTTGTATAAGGTGGTGGTAAGACAAACATGAATTTAACAGTTTACTGCTTAAACTGATGCGGCATCAATTTGTTCAACTGAGGTGAGAACACTTACTCTGAAATCTCTGAAATTAGCACCAGCGTAACGTGACCATCAGTTGAAGTCTTAATTCAAGTAGCATTAATTCAAGTTTTAGACAGTGAAGTGGGTACACACTACACATCTGGTAGATACCAAAAGTTCTTATTAGCTGAAGCATAAAAGGTGTTTTTGTTGGCTTTTTGCTTTTATGTCTGTTGCCTGAAAGCAGAGACACATAATCTGGCAAAAAACAACAGCCATTACGAATTCAACCTGACAGCCTTTTGAATGACCAGGAAATACAAACTTGGTGAATGCACCAGGTCATTTAAGAGTCCTGAAGTCAATGTATTTCATTATCAACCCTTGTACACAAGGAACCTACTCAGGATGACAGAAGAGGAACTAGATTAGGAGTTGTACACTCTTAGCCTTTAACTGAAAAAGCATAAATACCTTAGATGATGAGTCAGGATCCCTTCCATGAAGAAGATCTAATACTTGACCAAGGCAAGAGGTAAAATGCTCATATCTACAGCATGCATAGAGGAGAAAAAAATATAAAAATAAAATTGAAATTTCACCACAGACATTTATACTGAGTGCTGAATACGGGTGCCCTATTCTCCTTCTTACTCCCAGACACTTAAAGCACAGTTACAGTTTTGATAATGTAATTTCTATGTGTAATAGAATAAGCTTTAAAAATATTCTAAGAACAAAATCAAATTCCTTAAAATAAGCCAGGATTTTTCATCTATTTTTATGGCTTGATTTAGCTTGAAAATCAGCAACTAAATTCTGCTAGCTGAATTTGCACAACCACTAGTAAACCTCTCCACAGAACTGCTCTAACATCCCCACCCTCATAAAACTATTACTTCTTACAACTTCTACCATACTATTCCACTTCAAGATGATCACTGTAAAGGGCAAGATCAAGTTGTCTGACTACCAATTCTGTCCAGACAAAGAATTACAGAATACACTATTCAATATTCCTCAAGTGACAATGAAAAAAGCAGATTCCAATTCACACTTCTGTGTGAAACCAGTAACCCAACAACACTTTGGGTTCAGATACAGCAGTTATAATCAACTATTCAAAAACCATCTAGGGATATTTTCCCCCTCCAGTGTTTGGTTCAGAATTCAAAGAGCATACAGCAAAGAAACTGAACTAGAGCTTAGGAGAAATACCTTATGCTTTTAGGAAATGAAGCCATACCTGGTAAGATAATCTGCAACTTTGGGGTTCTTCATAAGATCCATGAGTAGATCAACAGAGTATTTTCTTGTTAGAGTACCATCTCCATTTACAACAATATTGAATATTAACTGAAATGTCTGATGGATATTTCGAGCATGAAAGAGCTGAAAGGAAGAAGAAAGTTATGTACAGGCGCATACTTTGCAGGGTCTCTTGCTTATTAAAACTAGCTGGAATTAGAATTTTATTTGGCCAGTTTGACAATTAGTTTTATCTGCAACTTAAGAATAGAATAGGCTTCAAAGTAGCACTTACTTTTTCTCCTACTTCTTCGTTTAGGGTAAGGCTTGATAATACTGAAAGTGCGAACACAACCATAGTCAAACTGCTGTGGGCCAGGAAGCTTATTAAGGTACGATAGAAACTCTTCACATTATTCTAAAGCAAAAAGGAGAAACATAGGTATTATAAAACCTCCAAATGTGCAGATTTTACATATTTATAAATAAGCCATACAAATCATGAATAAAACAAAAAATAAGTAACTCTTGCCCTTAAGCCAAAGAACCATGACACAAAACCAAAACTCTTACCGAAGATTTTATCTGACTTTGAATAGACAAGTTGTGACGACAGAGATTTGCCAGGAGTCCTAAACATGGTATCGTTAACTCATCTTCAGTGGATTGACTTAAAAGAAAAGTCCAAAAGATGTTTTTATTAATGCATCTAGAATTTAATTACAAGAAATTGTAGGGTGGGAGACTGGGGGACTGGGTGGTTGGAGGACTTTCAATTTTCTGGGTTTTGGGGGGAGCTTGTTTTTTAATTAGACACCATTCCACCAAGCAAAGCAAAATTCAGAAAGTAATTCACACAGTGTGGGCAGCTTTTAACTGGCTACATCTGAAAAAAGCCCCAAAGTATCAGAGATCAATGCTATCAAAGGTCATTTATTGCATATACTTCTAATACTCATTAGACTTCTTACAAGGATACTTGAATAAAGTTTTTATTAAGCTAACAAGTCTGCTCCTAGTGACAAGCATGAATTTTTCCCCCCGGCGCTTCTCTTTGTTAGCTTCCTGCTCCCGGAGGTGTGGGGGTGGGATAAGAGGCCAATTAATATTCCATCACCCAAAGTCCCACAATCACTGCATTAAACAATCTGAAACAACATGGTTTTCAAAGAAAAGTATGTTAACTTCAGAGAAAGTAATGCCACAGCTCACTCTGGAGACCACGTTAGTCAGATATGCTGTATGCCTTCAGAAAGTTTAGAAGCCCAGCTTGCTATTTCCCATAAGAAAAGACAACCAAGTATGCACTTACACGTGCTGCATTAGAAATGAAATTAATTCATCGATGTTGGTGCCAGCACAGAAGACTGGAACGTTGTAGGTTAGCCTCTGCAGCAACTGAATACCCTGAAGAAACAAAAAGCTATTCACATGTCTTTCATATAGCACCTCACTGAGAAATGTTACAAGTTACAAAAGCTAAAAACAAAAGGACGAATAACAAGACACCACAACTGAATTAGTGTTCAGACTCTAATGCTAACATAACAATTATACAAGCTGTTGCAAGCACCTTGTAATGTCCCACTGCACTGATGTACTTATTAAAAGCCCAAAGAGATTGGTAAGGTTTTCTTTTGACAGAGGAGCTACCTTTTTAGACCATCCAATTCTCCCCTTTGCCTCACCAGCAAGTTCTCCACTGTCAGTGAGAACAGGGTTTTGTCCATTGAAAGGTTTAGAAGTCTCATCAAAATCCAAAAAGTACTTTGCAACCTCTTGCAGAAAGGATGCTCATAGGAAAAGAGATTTGCTCTAAAGACTGCCAACAGATCTAATGGTAGCAAAGTCCTTCATATAGCACTCTTTTGGCACGTAACTGAGCTAATGAAAGGTATTGTACTCAGATATGACAAGAATCACAACGCAGGTTAGCAGCTGAAACAAAATCTAAGTGTTTCAAGGTCTTATTGGATTTATTTGGTGACTACAATCTCTCTCCTACTGATGGGCCCATGTTGGATCCCCATGTTGTGGTACTCCTAGTGGTCTGATATATATGCAAACCATGAGAAAAGTGATCTTTACTGGATGCCTGACTCACTTTCCACAGAACAAGGGCAACAGCACTACTAGCAAATTCGTTTTCTGCTTTTCCACTCCATAAAGAGAGATGTGACCACAGGCAACCAGCAAGTACTTGCTAAAAGCTCAGAACCACATAGGAGAAAATTTGTGCATACTTAAAAAAAAACAAAACAAAAAAACCTTTAAGGAAAGGTTAAAATCAGTGAGGTCAAACTGGGAGATGTCAGATGATCACTGTAAGCTTCTGTAAGTACAGCCCCCTGGCATTCACTGGCAGATGGCATTGACCAGAAAGAAGGAGGCCCGACATGCCCTGCAAAACTTCCATGAAAACAGGCAGCCACAGCTTTCCTTTCACTCCTTCACGGTCACCTCTCAAAGTATTACATAAAACATCTCCAGGCTTTTGTTATGAACATTAGGAGAAATAACTGAATACCACACCTAAGACTTTTCCTGAACACATCATTTCAGATAGGGCTTTTGAAGGGTTATTATAGGCATACAGTATAATGTATATTATGCTAAAGTAGCCAAATATTATTAAGCATTAGTTCCTGTTACCTGTAATAAGAGTGGGTCGCTAAGGTTAGTGGAACTTCGATGAACCACTCCTGCCAGCACACTGGTCAGATTGTAGGTGTCCTGCAGAGCTTCTCTAGTCTCATTGTCTGAAGCTAGAATTTAAGAATTATTAGCAAACCCCCCTATATAATAGCAAAAGCAACAGTTGTATTAGCTACCAATTTAAGCAGAAGCAAAAGTCAAGTAGACTAAAACTGATAACTTGATAGGGTTTCCAGCAATAGTTAAATAAAAAAAAAATTCAGTTCTACTTAGGAACTGGAAAAGATGTAGCAAACAAGGATGACAGATAAAGCAATGGATCAGTTGGAGGAGGACTAATTCTTAAAATTTTCCAGACCCAATCTCAGCAAATATAATTTTACAGTAACTGTTCCAAAAATATAAAAGAAAGCTCAGAGAGGCTAAAACTCCATGTATCAGAAATAATAAAAAAGTGATCATCCCAATGGACTCAAGTCTTAAATAACTACTCATACACAATGAGAAACTAAGCAGTGAAGGGATAATTTTTCCCCATATACATACGTTGTGCTCTGAGCACAGAGTTCCCAGGACAATCAAGTCCCACTTCTGTGAAATGGAGGGGAAAAAACCAAACCAAAAAGGCATCTCAAGAGACAAGTAAGAGGCAGTAGAATCTATTTTATAGTTGGGAAACCTGATGCACACAGGCCCAAGCTATAGGAGAGCCCAAACTGCCACCCTGACAAGATTCTGGTGGGAGAGGTAAACTGAGGTGGTAACGGTTGTTGATGTAACATGGCTTCTCCCTATCCTTGCACCCAGGCAGGTCTCTCACTTCTTTAAAAAGTTAGTCTGTTCAAGCTCCAAAATTAAAGGACAAGAGAATAATTCCTCACCCTACCCAGTGAAGAAATAAATTCTGACAAACAGAATCATTGTAATTTCACAGTGATAACTTGAAATCTGCTTCTCGTGGAGATTTAACATCTTAACAGCACTCCATCACAAAGCAAAATACTTCATCTTTCACACCTAAAGCTTCTTCCAAGAAATTCATCACCCTCACCACAGAATCAGCACCTGTCTTATCCTTGCCCGGGCAAAAGATAAAAAGTTCAGATGCAAACCTTACCTAGCTGTGATAGCAAAGTAACCACAGACAAGGTCAGAGACGGGTTTATATTAGTGTCCTCGAGGAGCTCCACAAGGCAACTGAGACATTCACTTGGTAGAATCTGGTTTGAAGCAAATAACCGTGTAAGCTTCAGTCCAGAGATAACCTGGAGATGAAAGGGGAAAAACAACCTTACTCAACTGCAACAAAGTAATATTCACACAGAAGTCAAAGCACAGAGTTGTATTAAATAGATTTTGTCCTATATGACAAACTGAGAATACAAGTGCCACTCTGCTGAGGCATTTGTATTCACACCTGTGGAAATGTTTTGAAAAAAATCTGGTTTTCATTCCTATGGATGCATTCCCTTTACTCTTGGAAAGTACCAGATTTATTTATTTTTGCAAGTACAACCAAACAGATTGCTCGACACAAACATTTAGCAATAGCCTTCAGCTGAGCCCAACAGCTTGCTTCCTAAGGATGTGGACAGGAACCCAAAGGTGCCACTCCACAGTAAACGACGCAGCAGCAGTCAGTACTGTTTTGGGAGCACTCTGTGACTGAGATGAAAAAAGTGAAACCAGGGTTCAGGGAACCCTATACAAGAAGATGCCAAAAATGATACCTCTGCACATCAGTACAGTCAGACATAATTTGTATTTTACATAACAGAAACATATAAAGTTGAGTTTGCACATTCCCTGTACATCTCTTTACAAGGGACACAAACAAGAAAGCAAAGAGAGATGCTAACTCTCAAATAAATGTTTTAACGATTAAAAAAATAAATCTGTATTTGAAAAAGGTACCTTGCAAATGAGGTAATTCAGCCAATAGCCAACACAAGGGTTGAACACAAGGCTGCACCTGGAGACGAGGGAAATGCTCTACCCTCTGAGCAAAAAACACATTGGAGTACGTGTTGCATGGAACTGGCAAACTCCACATACAAGACCAGTTCATCATTCAAACTCTGTTGTTTAAGACGTGAAAAGAAATTATCCTTGTGGGTCAGAATTCTGGGGATATGAAAAAAACCTAAAGTCCCTCCTAACGCACGCTATATGTCTGCCCTGAGTATTTATAAGCATATTGCACACATCTGCAAACACAGTGTAAATATAAACGCACCACAAAACATTATAACAAAGGACACCACGGCCACCCCCACACCCCGCTCCCGCCGCGCCTCGGGACTCTCACCTCCAGGCTGCGCTGCAGGAGCGCGGCGTTGTGTGGTGTCTTGGCGGCGCGGTACTGCGTGGCTGCGAGGAGCAGGGCCTTCATGCAGCCCGGGGCGTCCATGGCGGCTCAGACACTCCGCACTCCACTCTCACTCGCATTTCCCGCCGCCGCCGCCATTTTGACGCAGCAGCCAGTGAGCGGGACCGGCCGCCGGCGCCGCGGGGCACGAGGGGAGACGCCGCCGCCGCCGCCGCCATCTTGCTTGAGGGAGACGGAGGCGGGCGGGGTGGGCGGCAGGAGTCGAGGGTGGAGCACGGGAAGTCCCGGGAGTGCAGTCAGTTGGGTTCATGACAGCGGCTTCACGGCTCATGTGCGGCTGAGGCGGTGCAGAGAGAGGATCTTCCTAAGTGGAGCTGTATGTGGTTGGGATGAGCTGTTTTCCAACCCCCCCAGCCTCTGCAGGACAGCCTCGGGATTGCAGCTGCCGCCGGTTCCCACCTGCGTCCAGAGCCCTGCTTCGCTTTGCTACTGCCTGACTTGTCCGCATCAGCTTTTCCTCTCCCGTTGGGGTGGGCTTAAGCGCAGGGAGGAGGCAGGAGCCCCTCCTGGGCCCCTCCGCCCCCTCCCGTGGGAGGGGGAAAGCCTGGTGGGGTCGGCGGCTGCGGGGATCTAACCCTCGGAGCTTGTCCGCCTCGCACAGCGCCCGCCCCCTGCGCTCTGAGACCGTATTCTCCCATGTTCCTGCCTTCCTAGCACCATGTTCTTGTAGCATGTTCTCATACCTTTCAACTCTGCAGGTACAACAGGGTCTGCCCCCTCACTGCTAACCCCTACCCTTCCCTCCACACGGACACACACACATACATTCCCCCTTGGGATGTTGGAAAGTAGCTGCTGCTGCGTGAAGCTTTCAAACGTGTTTTCTCAGCTCATGCACGGGTTGTTTTCTGCTGTATGTGTTGCCTGCAAATATGTGTGGGAACGCGTATGTTGTCCTCATTTTTTTATACTGTTAACAGGATAAACGTTGCCATATAGCAATAAAGCACTGGTGAATAATGTAAATCCAATGTCAATCGCAATGTAAATTTCATTCTGCGTCTCTTTTTCCTGCTTTAAATCCTTTATCATGCTCTCTGACCGCCTCGGAGATAATGCCTGAGCAGTGACCAGAGTGCGGGCTTGGGGCCACCCTAAGTTCCAGATACAGCACCTGGAGCTGCAGCCACAACTGCGTTGTAAATCCAAGTCCGAAACACGGCTGCCAGCTGAAAGGCAGCACAGCCCGGCCCCTTGTCCCCTCTCCAGCCATCAGGAATCGCACAGTCAGTGTCATGCGGCACAGGCTGGGAATCCTTGTCACTCAGCCTTTTCCCAAGGCTGAACATCAGTGGGACTGACTGAGCACGTGGGGGACTGCTGAGACTGTGATTTCAGTAAAACTAGTGTTGTGTTCTGTTAAAGACCAGGCTGCTGGAGGTGGAGTGTCTCAGCACAGCAGTTGCTAAGGCTGATACCTGTGATAACCAGCTATCAGACAGGCTGTTCAATTCTGAAAATAGAGACATATCAGTGTATGCACTTCTACAGAGCAAGAGTTGGGTTTTTTCCAGTCCAATAGTACAATTTTTCATGGACAACTACTTTCTTTTCAATTCATAATGACACATATTTTAGTGTTTCTGGCAATGCCAGAGTTCATTAATATCCTTATTTTTTGGTCTCTTTCGTGCTGTAAGTACCAGTTGAGCCTGGCACCAAAACCAGTTAGCACTGTTAAATTAATAATTAATTCCTAAGCGCTGAAAGAACAAAAATTCCTTTGACAAGTTCCTTTCTTATGAAAGAAACATAATAGAAAAAATTTGACTAGTATTATCCACTAAAATACATAAATAATTTGTGAAAGCTCTTAAACACACAACCAATATAAATGTCTTCCTCACTGTCTCAAATGGTGAGGGAGTGTGTACTAGCGGGTGTGTATTAGCAAGAGTCAGGACATACCTTCCAATTCTGTTGGAATTGGCTGTTAGTTGCAGACCACCTTCAGAACAAGAGTGTTTATTAATTATTTTAAATTGGGGATAATATTAAAGCAAATTTTTATTTTTAAAAACCCCAACAAAACACATATACATCATAATACAGAGCCAATGGCAGTAGCAGATGAAATGCAGTAAGCGTTCTCATATGTACAGTACCTATTAAACACTGGTATGCTTTCATACTGACATGCTTATAGAATTTGCACTCCACTTGTATTCTGCCAGAACCGTTCCTCAATATTAAAAGTGTTTCAAACCTTTTTCCCTTTGTTGATTAATTCTTTACGGCGTGGGTGTAACACAGCATTTTTGTTTTAATTCGGATTATTCCAAACTACAGATTAGTACTAATATTTTTTGATGTTGATGAAATACTATCCAATTATCTAACGAGCTAACATGAATCATGTGCAAAATAGCAGAGTTTAGAAGTTTCAAAGCATCTTATAATGCCAATAGAAGTTTTTGCATTTATGATTTTTAGCAACACATGTCAATTCTGTCATAAATACTGCTTTATGTACAGTCATTTATTGTATTTGTATTACTGCTTTCTAACAGAATATTCACTCTAGCAGTCGACATCTTGGACGGTTTGCTGGCTAAAAAAACCCAAAAGACACATACATGGACACAGATACCTTTCCATGTATGTATGTGTCTGTTATAAAAAATAATTCTTTTATTGCTGAGCAAAAATACATAGTAACTTGTACTGGATCTAATGGGAGAAAATACAGTTGCTCTGACAGTCTGCAAAAGGAAAAGAGTAATTCCAGAGGTAAAGATCCACAGAGGACACCCAGCTGGCAGCCCTCTCCACCCGATCCACTGTACTGTGGCATAGCCTGAAATGGCAGCTTCCCAAATTGTCAGGTGCAGATCCTTCAGGGTAAGACAGTGACATAATCATCATCATCATCAATTTCTGTAAAGTAATCGAGAAAACCAAAAAAAGATGTTGTCATTCATTGCAAGCGGCTCTTCTGAAAGGCCATGGTAAGCAGGATGACCTTTGGCAGGGCAGGTATTGGTAACTCAATTTGGTTTCTCAGTTTCTCTCTGCTGTTGCAGGGCCAGTGTTTAGGCCCCCTGTCCTATGGACTGGGCTTACCAGCAGCCCACATGGAGGCAAAGCCTGCATTGCCTTTTCTGAGCCATCAAGCTCTGTTATAGACAGTTGTATCCTTGTGAGACCCCCTTCTTCCCGAGGAGCAGTGAAATGTTGGAAATTATTCATACTTGGTAAATCAGATCAACAGCCAAGATATCTGTGACTACCGCATAACACATCCTTTCTTCTCTAAATAAATACCCAAGAGAAAAGGTCTCATCCCAACCAAGAAGTTGCATGCTTGGGACTCAAAGCTCCGCTATGGAAATCTACTGCTCTTCAAGCAGCCATTCTCAGACAAGCTGTTCCTAGGCTAGAAAAAAATCTTGACTCCAGTCCCTTGAGGTGTTCCACTGGTCGCACTGCAGAGCTCAATCCCACACGTGCAGCAAAGCCAGCTGCTGGTGCAACACGAGGGACTGGGACAGGTGTGCTGTGAGGTGCCTGTGTTTCAGAGAGATCCATCATGACATTAACCTGAGCTCCCCCTTGTGAGCACATCATAACACAGTCTGAGGGAAAAGTTTAGAATGCTGGATAAGTGAAATTTAAATCAAAATTGAATAACAACAATTCCAAAGCAGTTGGATTATTTCTAATAGCCTCCATTTTTATAGACAACCACAAATATTTTGACAGTGAAATCAAAGGGTTTGTTTTCCTCCTTGTGAGTCCAGAACAGAACATTGTGCATTTACTAGAAAGATCCTTGTTGCAGAACCAGACAATAAAGTATGTATTACACATGATTTTTCCTAAAAACATATCCATGCTACTGCAGTATTTTCCATCTCCCCAGAGCGGTAATGGTAAGATACCATAAAAACATTTTTAGAGCAAATGTGACCTATCTGCCTTTTGATACAGGTGACAAGGTGATGTTGAAGACATAGGAAATATCTCTCTGCTGCTGTTTCCCTCAGCCTGTTGGGCTCAGGGAGCACCAGGACTCTTGCAGTGTTGTTGTGTGCAAAAAATGCGGTGACTGCAGCACAGAGAGGCTGCCCCACACCACAGCATTGAGCTATTGTTAGGCACGAGATGTAAATCACACAGCAGATTGGAGACTTCAAGGTTTTGTTTCCTTTACAATAATGGAACTTACTAAAAGAATTTCCCTTGCTCACACGTTCCCTTGCTGTGACCCTTGTCACACTCAGTCGGAGGACACTGAATAGTTTCAGGGTTATTTTTCAGTCTGTGGCCTGATGGATGCTGCAGCTAAGCATAGTACAGCAGTAACGTGAAGAATGGCTTTCAGAGGTGTGTGAGGGATGCTGCCAAGTTACCAATAGCATATCCAGTCATCCCTCCCAAAACAAGGCCGTTCGGATTGACGTGGGGCTATAAAACAGTCTAAAGCTTTATGAAAACCTGCATCTTTATTGTAACTATTTCCATAATTCTGTCAGGTAGAAATATCAGATCCTTGTCGTACACCTGGGACTCATAAGCATAAATGAGCAGAATAAGATCAATGAGACTGGACTCTCTGGTTCCAAATCTGTGATTCTGAGTACCAGGCTATATGCTTATTAATTAGTCATGTTTTAATACAAATCACAATTAGGCACAAGATGACTGGCTTTTTTTTTCTTCTTCTTCTTTTTTTCTCTTGCTCCCCTCCCCCCCCAATCTCAGAAATAACTGAGTTAGGTTTTCATATAAAAATAGCTTAGAACATGGACAATGAAGGTAAAACAGCTTCAACACCCAGTGAAAGGGCCTGGCACTTCGGCAGAACCACATTGGGTAAAACTGGTTCTCAGCCTTCCCTAGCCTAGAAATATCAACACCCATGAGGGATTGAGGTGTGGGCAACATCATGATTCTGTATCTCTCACAATTTTAATTTCTTAATTTGTAGTGGATGAGGGTAAGTAACATAAGTAACCTGTAAGCTAAGAATAACCATTTTCAGTGAACATAAGAGAGAAGGGAGAATGTCGAACTTCTGTCTGCGTGAGAGGACATTTAGCAACTATTTACCATGAACCTGTCAAAGCTGTCATCTTAAAAAAACCCCACAAAGACAGAGCTAAATTTCTCACCACTATAAATCTTGTCCATTCCTGAGCTGAACCTCTGGCTTCTTTGTGAGGCCGCCTGTTTCTTCACTGGGTAGCGGAGGTTTGTTATTAGTCCTTGATCTGGCTTTTCAAAAGCATAAACCAGGTCCTTTAACGTTCTGAAGGTCCTCTCTGGAACACCTTCAGAAGTCTGCAAGGAAAAGACAATAAAGTTTGTTTGCAACTGTCCTTCCCATGGAGTCCCCTAAATGAAAGGAATGATAGTCTTTTTTCTTATTTACCAAAAAAATCATAAACAGATTTGGTGACAGAATATTGTACTGTTCTTAAGACACTTGGAACACCTGTTTGGTAGCATGGTTTTGGCACTCAGAGTAACCTCCCTCACTATCACTTTCCCTGCACAGCCCCCTCAAAAGAACATAGACTTAAAATATTGGTGTAGGTTGGGCTGCAGCAATCCACTACAGCAGAGCACCAAAAAGAAACAGCATTATGCACTTCCCTCTCATCTTAGAGCATAAGTTTAGGGATAACATATTTAGTTCTCACTTAAAATGTTGTATTTAAACAACTATGTAACAAACAGGAGCCAAACTTTTACAAAATGTCGGCACTGTCAAGCAAAGGATATGTGCAGTGGTGGCAGATGTGTCTGAGGATCTATATGAAAGTCCCCAGCTTTCACTATCAGGCAGGGGTTTATTGTCTGTCCGGCTTTGTGACTTGCATTGGAGACTCCTGAGGCTAAAAATGGAGGATGGTACTCCTTAGGGGAGCAACAATGTTCTCGCAATCTGCTTTTGAAGTGTGGGTTCATGCAAAAAGACTGAACTGCTTCCGTGGCACAGCCCCACAGGGATCTCTACACAGACTTTACAGCGCTGCTGACTTCAGGGCCAGACGGTGAGCACATCAATCAGCTCTAATCACAGCAAGCATCCTCATTAAAAGTGAACAGGGCTTTGGTTTCACTTAATTCACCATCTAACAAAAAAACATGTCTTTATTTTCTTTGGTTTTCTGCATCCTTTATCTTCCATTCAGCCCTGTATGGACTTTGTGCTATTGCCTCTGTGTACTAGGTCTGGCTGGGACGGAGTTAACTTTCTTTGTAGCAACCTGGATAGTGCTGTGTTCTGAATGTGTGACTAAAACTGTGGGTAACACACACGTGTTTTGGCTTTTGCTGAACAGTGCTCATGCAGCCTTCAGATGGTTCTTTTTTTTCACATTTTGCTTCCCTAGTGAGTAGATTGAGGTCATGCAACATGCTGGGAGGAACACAGAAAGACAGCAGATCTGAAAGTACCAAAGGGCTATCCCATCCCATCCCATCCCATCCCATCCCATCCCATCCTGTCTGACACTGTGATCAGCAATAAAAGCTCAGGGAAAGTGAAGAAGTTTGTGGTTATGGCATTTGCCTTCTCATGTAAACATTGTGTGTGCTGAGGCCCTGTTTTCTAGGAGGTGGCTACCTGCTGATGGGAAGGAGTGACTGAACTCCATCTGTGCTTTGCTTACATGCACAACTTTGCTTTACCTATTAAACTGGTCCAGGAATTTCCTCACTTTTGCTCTTCATGTTCTCTTCCCTCCACCTGTCCTGCTAGGTAGGGCAAGGAGTGAGCAGCTATGGGGGTGCTTAGCTACTGGTGGGGACAAACTGCTGCACTCTAGAGAGCTCATGGCTGAATCTGGCCTTTAAAAACCCCCAGACAATCTCTCCTCCACCATCAGCATATTATTTCAGTTTAGTAAGCCCAAACAGTCTGACTTAAAATTTTGAAGAATAAAACTCTTCTTTCACATTCTTGGCAAAACTTTGTAAAGAAAAGTGGTTTTATAAACAACAAAAGTGTCTGAGTTATTACCTGCTGATAGGAATGACAGCAGACCCCACTACCGTGGCTATAGTCCAAAATATATTATATTTTGTCAACAAACCCTTCTTCTTCATGGCAAATTGCATCTCTCATACTCAGGGAAAACCACTTACAAGCAATAAATTACCAGCCTATGAGAGCTTGGCATGTCCTTTATGAAGTGATTTCCTCATTCCACTTAAATGCTACTTAATTGTTCGCAGTACTTTTGGCTGTCTTACTACACTCAGGATAGTGAGCCAGCTTTATAGGTGTCCTCTCACATTGCCTGGGGATTTGATTGATGCAGTAGTCTGCTCTTACACTTATCTTTTCTTGAATAAGCAGCATTATTTGGCATCATCACTTCAGGTGCCTCACAGTCACACAGAATTATGTATTCTTTAAATGAAAAAGATCATTGCAATATTCCAGATCCCTACGAGATGCTGTGTGCAATAGCAGAGCTTTCTAGTAGAAATAACTAATTAGGAATAGGAACAGGTAACAGAAGTGATAGATTTTTCTTCAATGCCATCAAAAAGAAATGGTCAAATCAGAAAGCAGCTGGTTAATAAATAACAGATCCACTTAGATTGTAAGGAAGTTCTACAAAAACAGTAGCTACTTCTGAGGTCATAAGTAATAATAAATATAACATCAAAAAGACAAGAAATCAGTAGAGAAGAAAGCAAACTTGTAAATATTTTCTATGGTATTGTGTTTATGTATTTATTTTAAATCTATGATAGATAAAAAGATCATAGATTAAAATGATCATTGATCAAATATGATCTTTTAATCTATGATTTTTAAAATCTAAGTTCTTTAGTGCAATATATATCTAGATATATAATGAGATAGATAGATAGATAGATAGATAGATAGATAGATAGATAGATAGATAGATAGATAGAGATATAATGAGAGTTACTCACCTGTATTCTAAAATATCCTTGGTGCTCCCTGAAGATACGGTAAGTGTAGATGAGATTTTCAAAGCTGTGGAAAACATAGTTGTATACATAATACACCACATCTGTAACTAAGTGCAAGATTAGAGATATCTTCAAACAGTAGATAGTATTAAAGATATGAGAAGTTGAGTAATATAATTCCATGAGACAGAGGTAGAAAAGCAAAACAGAAGATTGCAAAAAACCAGAGATTGCAAAACGAGTGAAGGTTTAATATCTTGAAATATAAGATTACTCCAACTAGAGGTTTCCAAGAACTTATGAATTAACCTAACACACAGACCTTTTATAAGCATAATTTGATTCCACAGACATCATCTCCTCTCATCTGTCTTCTTATCCGCCTCTAGTGTGATAACTCCCTGAACTTCATTTTGATATTCTATCACAAGAAGGCTGTTGAATTCTTGGAGAGATGTTAGCAGAAAATGGCTTCCAGTCACCAACACTCAGAAAATTACTGCATTGCTGCTACTTCTAAGAAAATTGTTCTTCCTTTCCGTTTCCCGGGGTTTTAGTTATTGTTATTTTTAATAATATGCAGGTGTTTGAACGCTGAGGCTACTGATGCCTTTGGATGTATTGTGTCAGCAGAAATTAAAGCTTTATCAAGTAGCACGGGGGCAGCAATTCAAGAGGTGCACTAGAGATTGTGATTGTGATGAAAAAAGGCAGCAGAGTTGAAAAAAGATGTACACCACAAGTGAGAGGGTTGGGGAGTAGTATCTGAAAACAAGTTCTTTTAAGTGGTATGCATGTTCATCAGAAGAACTTCAGCTGTAGCTGTGTGGCTAAGTGAATTGAGCTGTCTTGAGAGGGAGAATCTTAGAGTGAAAACCTGGATCAGGGGACTTGCACATAAATGATGAGTAACTCTGAAATAAACTGCTTTGTTTTGCAAAAAAAGTTACTATGGACTGAGATCAAGAGAAGGCTTCCGGTTTTAATAGATCTATTTTAATTCAAAGAATGGTATCGCAGGGATGCATGGTCTCTTCTTGATATACCTGTGGAAATCCACATGTTCCTTGCTTAAGAGTACTTTATGAATGTAGGTGCTCATTTTTTGAACAGAGACAGAGAAGTGAGAAAAAAAAATACCAGAAACTGGTAATTTTTGAAACTCATTCTTTACTGATCATCTAAATTTTAAAAGGTTACTGCCTGAATATTATTTAGCTACTGTACTTTTTATTAAATAAACATGAGACTACCATTAGAATAGGAACTTCTGTTTCACATTAACTACTAAATGCTTATCAAGAGCTGGCAATAGGGTACAAATTAATATTGCCTGGCCTAGGCACAGGGGAGATCCAGTGGCAGAAAAGCAAGGTGAGAGGAGGGCTTTTTTTGGGAGAATGACATGTTGAATCATAAGGAGAACAGTAGCAAGTGCAGTAGGTCTTGACTGAGACACTGTCAGAGATCTGGGACAGTTTTGGATGAAAATGACAGTGTGCCTTGGAGGAAGATGTACCAGCAGAGCTGTGCACCATGATCTATTAGAGAGGAGATGCTTTTGAATTAGTTCCCACCATTCTGACTCCCACATTCTCCATGGGAGTGCACTCCTCCCCAAATCCCAATAATAGAGGACAAAACAAGGTTGGTTGTTTTCTGTAGCAAGTGGATCAATATTTGCCCATGGATCAGCTAATTTGAGAAGGGTGCATCAGTTTGCATATCAACCATGTCAGGTGCTAAGCAAGGTTTTAAGATGCGATTCTAATCCAAAAGTTGTCTTGGAACAGAGTTTCAGTGTTGATTTCCCCCAGTTTTAGGTCTGCTTTCCTCTGACTTATGAACCACTGCCAGGAAGTCCAGTCTCTGAGGCAATTCTCAGCCAATACACTGTTAAATCCATCCCATGCGCTGTCTGAAGACAGGCCCTGCTTTTACCTGGGCAAGCCAGCACCTGTTACACCACTGCTGCCACTCTTTCAGTTTAACTATTGCATTTATTAATGTATGAGTTACAGTCAAATGCACTAAACACTAAAGTTTTATTAGTTTTTAACACTAAAAACCCACAGAGGGAAGCTAGAAGTCACATGATTTTTTACACACCTCCCTAGATATCACACTGTGACAAACCAAAGCATGTCTGCAAGATATCACAAGTTAAATCCCCACTGCCCTTAACAAAAAAAAAATTAGCAAACAAAAAAACACCAACCCAAATCAAACCAAAAAAGAAAAAAAAAAAAAAAAGAAGGGACATTTGTCCCTTTTGTACCTTCTGACAGGGTATGCAAGCCCATTCCCTCCCACACTCCTTGTCCTCCCCTCATCCCCTACATTGTCTCGTTCCACACCACAGTGAAAGCAGGTTCCCATAGCTCCCTCTCTGAGCGATCTGTTTGCCCCCCACTTGCTGTTTCTATTCTTTTTCTGTCATTGTGCAGCCCTCTTCTCTTCTACCTACCAACCTCATAGTGCTACATTTTTCTCTCTCTTTTTCTCCCTTCTCCTTTGATTTGTTTCATAAGAAATGCATTTTTAGTCATTGATAAAACATTTCCTTGTATTTTTGAATTAATTAAATATGTTGTTAAAAATTTTTCATGTCACACTCAAACACGTCCTCAAGGAAAGTGTGAAACCTCACAGATTCAAGCAAAGAAAGACTTAGAAAAAAAAAAGAAAACTTTGCATAAAGAAAAAATGCATTAGGAACAGATCAATTATATATGGGAAGTGTAAAACAACCTTCTTGACAGGGAAATAAAAGTGCTATTCCCTACAGGAGAAGAAAATAATAAAATTTTAATTTTGGTAATTAAAGGACTAGAAGTAGCAATTTTCTATGCCCATCTTGTCCATGGATTTGTCGTATGAATTCAAACAGGACTTTGTAACTTTCTGTCTCAGCTTATATTCTTATATCAGGTAAAATTCCTTTGAAACACAAGGCTAAGCTTTCATCAGAAGGAAATGTTTTGTAACACACCACAGACTTTTCAGTCTCTCAACAGTGCTAAAATTCTGTTAATCATCATTACAGAGGCAGTTACTTTGAGTAAGGTTCTTAACGTATTTTGGCAGGCTAAGCTGTTTTCTTTGGGCTCCCTTTATTGTCTGCAGAGAGAGACCAGCATCAACAGATTACATTTATTGTCTGTTACATAAAATATTTTTTGCAAATGCCAACCTCTCACCACTCACTATAAAGGAAGCCTAAGACAACCAGCACTACTTGAATGGATAGACACACTCCCTTGGGGTCAGTTAATATCAGAGAAGAACCATTAATGTTAGAGAAGATGAATGTTGCCTTTGGATCCATCTGAAAACTCATTAAAAAAATCAGTATTAGAGTACTTACAAAATACACAGACACAAGGCTCCTTCCATGCTCTCGCTCTCTCGTATTAAATAGCTACCATTCTTTCTCTTCTTGCCCAGCAGTTCTTCGCAAGTTCTTCTTGTTATCTTTCCATGAAAAAATGGCAACTCCATGGACAAAAGAAAACAAGGTATCTTGCGTTTCAAAGCAATTCCAGAGGAAGTCAGAAGTCTGGCATTAACAGAAGACTTATTCCAAGTGCAGCTGCCTGCAGAGAGCTGAAACTGGAGGCACTAATTAAACACACAAGTTCATCTGTATTGTTCACTGAGCAGTCCAACGTGAGGCTGGTTAGGAGCTGCTGTTCACAGCTCATGAATGCAGTGAAGGCAGGAAAGGGTTGGTCTACATTGGTCATCATCCACATCAAAAGGGAAATGACTTCTGACTTATGTACCACACCTCTAAGTTATGGAATAGCTGCGTTGACACCAAAGTAATCTTTTTAAATTAACTTTTTCTGTTTAAAGTGGCTCAAAGCCCTGCAAATAGGGTCCTATGCTACAGGAATAAGTCAGGACTGTATAGAGGAGGAGAAATTTAGAGACTTATGAAAAAAAGATACCCTTAAAAGAGAAACCTAGAAATGTCAAGTCCAAGGTGACACTAAAGCTGAGGTCTGTACTGCAGTTGCCACAGATTACCAACAAAACAAGTCCCCATCCCCAAAGCGGATAAACTTTTGTCTGTACTTAGAACCTTCAATTTCCATTGTCTGCAGACAGCTGCATTTGGAATAAGTCTTCTTTTATCTCCCAAGGGGATGAGGATAGAGGTGTTGGGGGGGGAAATACCCTTACCTTCCAAGTGTCAATAAGAGCATTTGACAAATATTCTCCTTGCTTTGAAATACACTTATATTTTCCTACAAGTTAAAACTCTTTGCACATCTTATAAATAAAAGTTTTCCATGAGGTATTGTGAGGTGAATGGCTTTTCCAGAAGCCCAGCTCTGCAAAGGAAGAGCAGCAGCTGCTCAGCTCTGCCTGCTTCAGGCAGATCCTCTCTCCTCAGCATTGAAAGGAAGATAAATAGGAAAAAAACTGCGAATTCCTCTTTTAGAAAGGTAATGACTATTCACAACTTTCCCTAAAGACCTCATTATCTAGGTGCAGAAATAGAAGTCAGTGGTTTCAGTAGATCTTGAAGATCTGAATCCAGAAGTTACTTAAAGGGAAACAACAACCACATGGTGCCCACTGATGGCTTAGTGTTCAGAGTGCTCCTCTGATGACAAAAAAACCTGGAGAAGGAGAAAGTGCTTGAGGAGAAATGGGGCCTAGGGTCTGCTTCCAGCAGCAGTCACCATCCCCTGCCCTGACCACCTTCCTCCTCAGTTGTTTCCATGGCTCCCAGAGGGCACTCATGAATTAAGATAGTCCTTTTTCCTTACCTTACCTATCCATAGTCTTTAAACAGATCTGAGCATAGGAGCTTGATTTAAAAGCAGAACTCATAGGAGTATACCAGAGAAAGGGGTCTGGGAAGGAGAAAGAAGAGAGAGGCTATAAATACAGTGTGGTCGGTCACTAAACCACAAACATGATTCTGTGACCAGACACAGGAACTTCACATTGTGTCTTGTGTGCTTACATATACATGTGTGTGTGTGTGTGTTTTGCTCTCATGCTGGAGGGCAAAAATGCGCAGCTTCTGGCCAAAATAAAACAGGACTTGCAGTCCACAGCCTGGGATACCTGTTGATGGAAGGTGAGGTGAAATATCCTTGTCAATCTCCACAGAGCTGCGCCATGAGCCTCAACACAGCTTGTACCATACAGCATTGGGTCTTCATTGTGTATGTTGGGATCACATAACAATATATTTCCATGAGTCAAATTTAGCTGTAAACTCTGAGCAAACATTTCCTAACAAGTATTTTTGGCTTACACAAGCCTGCATACATGGGGTGCCTTCTCAGCTGAGTCTGAGGAGTGGTCAGAAATATGAGCTGGTGGTATCAATTGTGGTGAAATCTGTAATGAGAGGCCTGGGAAGGTAGAATGGCAGTCATGTCCCAAGGCATTGGGGCTTGAGTGGTTGAGGCAGTCACACAAAGCTGAGCCTCTAGGCATTATCACTCAAATCTTAGCTACACCAAATTAAGCAAAGGCTGTTGTGAATCTGCTCTTAAAATCATTTTACTCCACTCCAAAATAGGAATTAGTCTTTTTCTTCTCATCTGCTGAAGGAGATTTCACAGTTTCTAGGATAGCCTCCTTGCAGTGAATAACTAGCCTTTCAGATGACAGAGAAAAAGGGAAAAGCGAAGTTCTTTTTTCTGGTAGACTGCTTCTTGGCCTGCTTCTACCATACCATGGAAAAAAACGGGTAGAGTATCACTTCCTAAAAATCTTTGTATGTCAAAGCAATTACATCCTTTAGTCAATTTTTCTGTTCTATGAACTTAGGCAATTGCTTCCTGCAGTCTTTCCCAACAAGCCACATTTTCTGGCAATTGTTCTCTTTACTTTCCCTGACACCACTTTGGCTAAGACTTCTATAAAATTTGATGCCTATAAATGAGCAAAATCTTTTGATTAGAAGAACAGGATAGTTAGCCACTCTTCCTTTGACAAAACAGCTGTTAGAGAAACAAGACCTGCAACATTTTGGAAGCAGTGCCAAGTCCTAGTTGACCATATATCTAGTTGGTTTTCTACCATTCTACTGCCTTTACTAATTTTCAATTTTCCCCCCTCTTGTTATCATAAAACTTAGGGGGGCCATTTCAGAGGGAAACCTGATATTATCAAGCACCCTTTGGGCTCTGCTTCTACATCTCCTGGCTGCAGCTCTAACATAGCAAAGCTCTTGATAGTGGTTTCTGTAAGGATAGGAAATCTGAGGAAGAGCGGGGCTGCTAAGCATTCATCAATACTCAGGGAGAATGTGGGATATCAGGGTTAGATTGAAAGCTGTATTCAGAAGCAGCTAAAAGCAAAAGGAATGTGCTCGAACTGTTGTGAATAAAGCAGGAAGCTGACGGGTCATTTGTTATTTGACCAGAAACAAGAAACAACCACAGAATAAGAGAACAGAAAGTAAGTTCTGAGAATCTGAGTCTCCTGACAATCTGAAATCTCATCTATGCAACTAGGCAGTCACAGTTCTGTGGCTACTGTACAAAGAGAACTAGTAAGGCTTTTGCAGTAAATACCACTAGAGCAAGAAATTTTGCAAAATTCATGACTGTAGCATGGTATTTATACCAGTCTGTATTTTTGCAATGTACTGTGTCTGGGTACAAATGGTTTTTTTTGTGGTATTTGTTGATGGCAAGATTTAATTTTTACCAAAAGAAATATCATTATGTAAATTCAAGATGAAAATTGAACTAGTGTGTCTATTAGTTATAGATTGCTGCTAGAGCTGCCTGTGGAGCCCCAAGGTGTCAGAGCTCTGCCATTAGCTTTCTAATAAAATGTAAACCTAGGAGGAAAAGTCTGTTTTATAACCCTCTTAACATATTGCCTTTTTAAAAATAAACGTAAATTGAAAATGATAATTCAAAATGAAAATGATAATTCAAAAGTTGTCTGTGCTAAAATTTGAATTAAAAAGTCACAGAACCAAACAATTAAAAGAATTTATGTATCTATAAGATATATCAGTGAGTGTAAGTAGTGGGTTTTGGTCTTGAAATTATCTAGAATTTTGCTTAAAAGTTTACTTGCAAGATAGAGCCACAAAAGAACATTTTCCTTCTCACTGGTAACCATGCTGTCAGGGTTCACAGTGATCTGTATTCAATTACTCTCTGAGCTTATAATAGTTGCAATTTTTGTATTTAAGTGTTACGACCTGCCCCTGAGACAGGGTAACAGGTTCTTGTTAATAGATCCCATGAGGTGAATTAGAGTGAAATGATACTTAATGACTGGCGCTTATTTATTTTAAAACTATTTGATTACAGCAGAAAGGAGCTATGTAGCAGTTTTGGTTCTTTTCTGTAAAAGTATAAAAATATTACACCCTGAAAATTCATCTCCTAAAACATCATTCATTGGTCTCAAATATCACAAAAATCAGTTAATGAAATGCAGTAAGAAGTCAGCTGACATCTCACACTTACACTTACTCACACTTACTCACATTTCTATACTTCTGCTGCATGCTCCATCAAATATAACTACACTATAAAACTTGTAGTTTTTGACTTAATATTTGACAAGACTCTGACTACGGTGTTCGTCTGTCCACATCTAGAGTCACATTAACAGTGACATCTTTTTTAACTTCTGAATTTACTCTTACTAATAGATCTTTTTACTGTTACTAATATTTTCCACTCATTAAGTTGCCAGTGTCCTGTCCAGAATGCTGTGTATGTAGAACTACAGCTTGCCACTTTGGAAGTGTGCTGCTGTTTTTTCATCTTTAGTAATACTTTTGTTTGTTTGTTTTTGTTTTTTTTCTGTAGTAATTAGACACTGAATAATGTAATGAAAAACAAACCAGAATGATAACATATATACTTCAGAGGGCTCTTGTATAATTTTCTAATCCATGTCAATGCCAGCATTTAATTATTATCCTTCAACTACCAAACTTCCTTTACATATTCCTTTACTGATGGTCTGGACAACACTAGAGAGGGTGATCAGAGAACAAGGCTCTCCAAGCACACAGTGAAGCACCTGCACAGGACAAAATGGTGGTCTAAAATCTCAAAGGTTTACAAGACAAGCTCATATAGATGCTGGGCTTGAATTCCCGTCTTCAAGCAAGGCAGACAGACATGAATCCCCATACAGAGGCTTATACTTGAAAGTATCAACTAGACAAATACTCAAATGAGAGTTTAAGTCATAGATGTAGGAATAACGGGGTCAAAAGAATAGGCTAGGAGGAGTGTTTAAAGGAGAATTTGTGGAGCATATCAAAAGCAAACAAAGCATTTAGACTGCCCATCTTGTTTGAACCAAAAGCCATTTTTATGTCCCACATCCAGCAATGGTCACTAGCAGATATGTAGAAGAAGGAAGTGTAAGAAATACACTTTTTTCTTTTTTTTTTTTTTTTGGTATAAAAGTGAATACAGTCCTTGTAAAAGAGAGGATAAATGCTGGACAGCTAGGATAAGGACATTATCAATAGGAAGCATAAGTGAGATCCTGTGAGGAGTCCTTAAAGAGGGGAACACTAAAACCACGGGAAGAGTGACTGATGTCTCAAAGGCAGTTACAGGTCAGTGGGTGAGGTAAGCCACACGTGAAGGAAAAGGTAGAGGCAGGACAACAAAGGAGGGAAAGGAAGGGAGCTAGGGAAAAAAAAAAAAAGAGATGGCTGATGAAACAAAACTTGATTTTCTGTAAAAACAATGAAAGGCTGATGAGAATAATGTAAAAGGAAAGTGTCTGAAGACCAGATTTTTTTTAAGGACATATGAGCAAACATTGATCACATGACAAGTGATTCATTAAAGCAGTACAAAGTGTTACTACTGTGACTTTCATGTGAATATAACTCATGAACTGCACTGCAGGATGGTTTCCTCAGACTGGTTCAGCTCCTCTGATCAAATTCGCATGGCTAGTTTTGATCTTCTCCAGCCCAGCTGTATTTGAGCAGGGGAATTTTTTTTCAAGGACAGTGTCTAAAAGTGACCTGAGTGGAGGCCATGTGAGGATTCCCACCTGTTCTGTCGCTTTCAGAGCCTAAGAGCTTCGTGTTGGTACATTTCTATCTATTTGCCTGCAAAGTCACCTGCCTCTCTCAGTGGGAAATATCATCTCTAATCCCTAGCTTGTCTTCTACTAGTTTTGCAAATAATTCTACTTATTTTGCAAATAATTGGATGAAGATTTAGGAAACTAGATTATGGTTTAGCACTCCAGCCAAAATCAGCTCTTATAGACCTCCAAACCAGTTAGAGAATCTGTGTTATTTTTGCCATAAATTAATAGAGGCCGACATTTATCAAGGCCTTTGTACTTTTACAGCACGCCTAGATTTGAAGTGCTGAGCCAAGCAGGAACACTTTTCTGTCACTTGATTAAGAGGGGAAAAAGAAAGGAATAGAACTATGGCAGCACAGCTGTAACAGAGTAACTCTTGCTGATGGAGTTCTCAGTTCTGCTTCATTTTGACTCCCTTTGACAGATAAAGCTTCCCACTGCTACTGTTGCTACTATCAAATTCATATTCAAACGCAAATGCTCCATCTCACAGCATGAAGGCTGAGTGAAATGATTTCTCTGGCTTGGTGCCTCTGAAAACTGCACTGGCTAAATTAATCATGAAGAAGGAAGCAGGAATGAAAATAAACCCAGGAACACTTCGATTTTTCTTTGAAAGTCCGGGAGTTTATCAACAAAGCTCACTTAACTCCCGTAGAGGAGGAAAAGGGTAAAAATTTGTGATCACATGAAGACTGTTATAATCAGATATGCTTCATTAAAAAGTAGCAAAATCAACCCTACTATGCGACTGTTCGTGTCTCAGCTCGTACCTCTGCAACCTGACATGCTGGTAGTATTTGTGTGGCAGGCCCTCACTGTTTGGTTTAGTTTAGTCTGTCCTATTTGCAGGTCACTACCTCACTTCTGTGATCTAGAGAAGACATCTGTTTGGATATGAATTCACAAGGACCTTATCCTCTCATCCATGAAGAAAAAATTTGTTATAAGACATCACTTAATATATATGCCAAAAAATCCAGATGCTCTGTAACTGTAATTAGGACCAAGAGAAAGCAAACGCAGTTCAGAAACTCTTCCCCTACAAACTGCGAGGGCCCTGAGTGCAGCCCCCCATGGGGTGACTGGCATGGCTGTGGAAGGCCCTGGGTGCTCCCAAGGGAGAGCGACCTGGACCTGGGAGCTGCTTCCAGTCAAGGCTCATCCCAGCGGTGCCTGCCTGGTCCCAGCCATGGGTACCACCTATCCCCAGGCCCATGGAAAAAGCCCTGAACTTGTCTGTGAAACTGTACAAGTGGAACATCTGGATTCACAGCAAAACCAGGTTTTATCCACAGGCTTCCAAGAAAAATTGGAGATTATTAGTTATATACTAAAAAGCAACTTCCAACAGAGCTATCAGCAGACTATCAAGTAAATCTGTTTTCTTGTGCATCCTCTGAGAGCCCAGTTAGACCCCTCTGCTGTGCAGCCATTGCTCTTTACTACATGCTGGGCACTTTGTTTTAGTGAGGAGTTATTTCTTTACTGCTGAAAAATACGGAAGGTCTGTCATGCTGATTTGTCACTTCATGATTCATCAAATTGCCTTGTCAAACTGAAACCTGCTCTGTAGGTTTCCTCAACAACTTTCATAACATCTCAGCTTGTTACTGACAAATATCCAATGGTTATATCTAATACTGGGTTAACAGCAGGTCAGGTAGACTTCGGCTGTAGACTTTGGCTTTAGAAAGGTACTCAACTGTTAAACTTTAGACCCTGAGAACAAGTGATAAATTCCTTTCATAGTGGGAAAGAAAACAGATTTCTGTATAACGTTACAGAACTTGTTCAGTTATTTGTTTTAAACTTCTATAAATTATTTATAGAAACTAAGAAGGAACCAACAAAGTACCTGATATAAAGCAACAAACAAAGTGATCTCCTGTCTGTGTTAGCGTATTATAATTAAGCAATACCCATCTATTTATATCTATCTAAAGAAAGGCAGAAAGGGTTTTTCCTGCTATTCTAAGAGTAGCCCTATGAAGCAGTAGGAAGGGATGGGATCCATAATTGACACCAAGCTTGAGAGATTTCCTTGGGGCTCCCCTGTATAAATATTTTTGTTTGGGACAAGCTGTTATTTTCTTTCCCCTTTTTACATTTCACTCAGCAGAGTTAAAAAAGGTAAAAAAAGAGGAAGGTTCTTTTTGTCTTCACAGGAAGGAGTCAGGCTTAAGGGTACCCAAGTACACTGCATCCCTTTCGCTTTGACATCTCTCCCTGGATTGAGGATGCAGCAGGATGCTGAGGCCAGCCCCCCAAATTTTAATACGTTCCATTTACATGGATCAATTCCAGTCTTGTACAACATGGGGAAAAAAAAAAATCTTATGTGTTAAAAGACAGGTACAGAAGGCAGCAAGGCAGGGATTTACACCCCCACCTCTGCATGGGCCCACCCTGGTTGCTTCACAGACAGCAGTGTGATGGTACAGGAGAAGCAGGGCTGCCTCATAGGCTGCCAAGCAACTGCAGGAGCAAAAAGTAATGGCATGGCCTTAACGAGGAACTTCTTTGGCTCTATCCTCCTAGGTGCCCCCCAGGACAGACACTCTAGCAGCTGCCTCAGGAAGGGCTGAGAACTTACTGTATGCAGTCACAGTTATCAAGCTCCAAGCACCACTCTGCCTTCATTTCTCAAAGAGAAAAAACCCTTTCATGGACAAAACCAACATGTTGAGTTGAGGCTATGAGAGCTAACCAGCCTTTTGTGCTCATTCCCAGAGCAACAAAAAGCAGGGTCTGCCTCTGCCAGGGGAAGAGCAGTTTCTGCAAGAAGGAGTACTTTTGGGAGACACGAGTGTTCAATAGGCCCAGAGCTGCCTGCCAGTGATATTTATCTTAGCCCACATAGTACTTTATTGTTACCATTCGGTCACCCAGTCTCCATTTTCACTCTGTTTAAAAGAGAAAAATGAAGATTTTAAGTTTGAATGGTATGCAAAGAAGACACGTATTGAAGCATCTATAGCAGGATGCTTTGCCTAAGCTGGGTACAGCAACTCAAACTCTGTCTTATTCATAAGTTATCAGTGATGGATTAAGCAAGGAGGGTCTGCCTTTCAGTGATGGATTGAGCAAAGAGGGGTTTTAGCATTGAAGAATCCTGAGACCATCCTGCCAAGTTGTCTTGAATTACACTCATCATGAGAAAGTGCAAGACAGGTGCTTCCTGGCTGAGTCTGGCATGAGTAGGGATGTGCAGACCCTGAGGGTGAAAAGACAGCCAAAATTATTGACTAGAAGGAACCAAAGAGCTAATAACATCTCTTTCAGCAATAAAGCATATTTTGTTGAATAGGCATAACAAGACATAATCTGAAACTGTATATGATTGACAGTCAATCATTTTATAGTATAAAAGACCAGTCCCACTTTTTCATGGCAGGTATTTGCAGCTTACCTCCATAATGAGTGTGAAGATCCTTTGCTTGGGTGGGGATGCCCCTCAAGGATGCCTCTGGAGGCTGGGTGAGAAACATCAATAACTGTTTGATAAGCTAGCTCTGATATTATTGATTTAATGAGAAGTGCACTATAGTTCTAGTTTTACAGTGTAATAAATAATCCTGATTAAAGCCTTTTGACCTTTTACTTTTTTTTTTTACATTTTTACCTAATCATTAATAATTTAAATAAATCATTCATTTTATTCATATTGAATAACTTGTATCAGGGTTCAATTGCACCAATACAATTCTTTAGACATAAACTGTTTACCAAGTCTGGAGCTAGGATTGGATCCAGCCCCGCCTAGGCTCCTCTCTGAGAAGAAGTTTGGAAAACATGGGGGTCTTTTTTGAACTTCGTGGCTCAGTGGGAGGGTATCCCTGATAAACTTTGTCTGAAACTCCCATTTGGTTCTGTGACAGCATCCACTATGAAGGTTGTGGGTAGCTGTTGTCTCAGCTTTGAAATAGCTTTACAGGCACTGAAAAAGGCTGAGTGTGGAATTGCCAGTATGGTGGAATTGCTGGGCTTTGGAAATAATTCATGAAGGCTCACAGGCCTCCAAACTTTCCTCTCCCTTCTCCTTTGAAGCACTAAGAGTATGAGGTATAAGCACAAATGACAGCACCCCTGTGAGCCCTGGGTTCCCAAATCCCCAGAAGTGGGGATTAAATGTGATGTTTGCATCTTCTTCACATGACCCGACTGATTTTGGATGCCTGACTGAATTACACAAACTATGGTGATGGAAGACCTACAGAACCACATCACCCAGCTCCCAAAACTGACCCTTTCCCACCTGAATCCCAAATTGTGCATCACAGCTGCAGACAACTGTTTATAGAGGCAGGTCTCAACTCACGCTTCAGGTCTCAGGAAATTGGCTGGTTGTCATTACAGGACATTAATTAAATGTGTTAGGTTTAATAAGAAAAAAAAAGTCAGAATACATGACTATGTTACTTCTCTCCATTGCTTGTCCCAGATTGTTTACTTTGGTCCTTCTGGCTTTTGCCAAGCACTTGTTCCCTGCAGATTACAGAACAGATCAGAATGCTCTTCAGGCTCTCATGCTGCTGTGCCTGCAGCCTTCCCCCTCTCCCTCCTTCCCTCCTTTTCAATAGCTGTGAAGGCACATGATGAAAACAGTGTTTGCCAATCCTGAACACACAGCCTTCCCAACACAACTCTAATCAGAAAGAAAATGCAAAGTACTTCCTATGGAAGCCTTACCTCCCACCTTGATAAGTACAGCAAGGGAAAGCCACCTGTATTCTCTTGGAAGTTCACAGGGATTATCTCGTGAGTCCATAGTGCCTTCTGGTGTGTAACACCACAGCTGCAGTTCAGGTGCAAATGCTTCAGGGGTTGGGTTTGACTGTCAGGTTAGCTTTGTTTAAGCCTGCTTCTGCCAGTCCCTAGTCTTCTTTGCATTTTCATATTTAAGATCAGATTTAAAAAAATCCCACAAACATGAAGGCAAGAGGTAGCCCCGAGTTCAAAATGGGATATTAATAACCACAAAGCAAGCTCTTGTTTCAGTGAAAAGCAGTGTTCTCGAGAAGTAATGTGTTAAACCTAAGTATGACAACAAAGCCTTCTCTGTTCCTCTAAAATCAGTTCTGAAAACTGTTCTGTATGGAGTCTCTAGATGGCACTGTGACTCTTTGTAATGATTAATCTAAAATGACAAACCCTTTAAAAAAAGTACAGTGCCAATTAGGTAAGAAGAACTCACAGCTGTCAGGTGAGTAGCTTCCAGTCCTTTATATATCAGATGGGTAATAATAGCTGTTTTTATAGTGTTTACTTACTTCTTGGGTCACAATACAAGCTTGTGCTTAATCAAATACCTTCTTCACTTTGTTCATGGTTAATACCACAAATACAGCCAGCTGGGTGCTGTTTTACTTATATGTTCTTTCTTAAGTAAAGGGAATTAGCTAATTAGGGACTCACTTCACTATCATTCAGTCCCTGTATCCTCAAGATACAGTACTACCTATGGCCAGGTTATTATGTCTAATTAGAAACACATAAATGAAGGATTAATCAGCTGTTCACAATTGCAGGGTTTCAGTGTGATCAGTTAGTGCTAGTGAATTCACTGATAGCCATCAGCTTATTAAAGGCATGGAGAGATATATTATCCAGAATCTTAAATCAATAGAGATAATATTTTTTCCCTGCTTCCAGAGTGGAAATGAAGATAATATAAAAGTTTTATAATATAAATCAACCTTCCAATCTACTTTACTGTTGAGAATAGCTACTTGCAGAAACACCAGTGTGGGTGGTGGGGGATGCACAAAGCAAAAGCAGGTTCAAGATCACAGAGATCTTCTGTATTGTTGGAGACTGGTATTTCATCACCTCCTGATTCACACTGATAAAAGCCTCTAACATTATTTCCTTAATGGAAAGCAGCATGATAGCTGTCATGATGAAAGATCAGGCTTAACATTTTGAATAATTATTCTGTGTATTTGGGCTGCAGTCGGGTATCAGCTTCAAGAATGCTACAGAATTAGGATGAGAGAAGAACAGTGTTTTCACAAAGAAGCTTAATCTGTTCCAACCCATCAAGAAGTCCATGCATTGTATAATCTTCTCTCATTTGTAATAAATACTTTTGAATAGTGGTGTGCGTTATTGTTATGTGGACACACTATGTTTCAGCCGGAGATATAGACAAATGTGATACTGAAGGCATAACAGTTGGAATAAAGTTATCAAATGGAAATGACAAAGTTCTTTGTGATCACATACCAAAGAGGTCTGAGCTATTTTGCCTCTCACCTCTGGGTTGCAAAGGTGTGCGTCTTTTCTAACTTCATTTAAAATGTTTCTGATTTGCACAAAGATGATTTCATGATCAGATTTACAAGCAGAAGCCTGACTCTAACCCATAGTGCTATGCCTAAGGCAGGCAGTTTAGTTTCTGTCATCCAAAGAGTGGATGCAGGCTGTGTTCAGACCAGGTGTTAGTGATTCCTTCGCACAACCATAAACCAACATCCTGGCCTGGATCAGGAACAGTGTGGCCAGCAGGAGCAGGGAAGTGATCCTTCCCCTGTACTCAGCACTGGTGAGGCCACACCTGGAGTACTGTGTCCAGTTCTGGGCCCCTCAGTTCAAGAAGGACATTGAGGTGCTGGAGCAGGTCCAGAGAAGAGCGACCAGGCTGGTGAAGGGACTTGAACACAAGTCCTATGAGGAGAGGCT